>CM032802.1:15826155-15911292 GCA_019155185.1 Beaufortia kweichowensis | reverse complement strand
CATGTTAATTGGCTGCCCTAATGAAAGCAAATCTCCCGTCGAAATCGAACCCGGTCTTCCCGCGTGACAGGCGGAGATACTGTCCACTATCTCTAGCTGAGGAATTCCTGTTCCCATACTGGGAAGTGAAGACTGTCCCAGCGATCCTGTCTTTCAGGAGGAACGAGTATAAGAGGCAGGCATGTGAAATAGTATACTTTATAATGGTAATCGATTTAATGGAGGCGCTTAAACGACGGTGTGCTTTAGGCCCGAACAGTAGCCGGTTGCGTTGGTGGGTATAGTGGTGTGACATAAGCTGCCTTCCAAACAGTTGACCGGGTTGATTCCCGGTAACGCAGTGAGTTGTGTTAGAGTTTATTGTTGGAGTGAGCAGTGCGTGCTTATGAGTAGTTCTTTATGAATAGATTTGGATGGCCACAGCTGTTTACATCTGCCTTCCTGGTTATGTAGTCTTTATATGGATTTTTTAACATTCTTTATTTTTTTACACTACAATGATGTGTCTGTATGTGTTTTGTCAAGTTGTAAAGTTTAATGAAAAATTCTTTCTATGAAGTGGTTTGGCAATGTAAAGATTAATTTTCCCATGTCAATAAAGCAATCTGCATCTGAATGAGAGAGCCACGCTACGCACATCTTCAGAAGTGTACTCTGCAGGCATAGTTTGACTGCCTACGAGAAAAACCACAACAAAAAGACGAGTCATCTTACCCAGACCCTTTGCATACAAACAAGCTCTGACCCGACGTGGTTGAACCGCAACCTTCTGATCTGGAGTCCAGCTGGCGCTACCGTTACGCCACGAGGCCTCTGGCGGCTCCGAATGCGTGCTCCAGAGCCAGGCTCTGTTAAAATGCCGCCGCTGCGGTGTTATCATGGTACTTTTACGACTGTATGCGTTCGTCGTACAACTTTGTTGTCCTTCAGATTGCCGTTAGGAGCGTGCATACTCCCTCTTCCTGGACTTCAGCCATCACACTGTCCCATATGGTCTAGCGGTTAGGATTCCTGGTTTTCACCCAGGCGGCCGGGTTCGACTCGGTATGGGAAGCCAGCGCTTCTTTTTCTTTTTAGTTGTAGCCACCACATAGAACTCTGGCGGCAATCTATTCTGCTGCATGGGCAGGCTCATGAGCCCTCAGAAACCAGTACCACATGCACTGTGTCTTGTTTCAGGTGCCAAACCTTTAAGTAGTATCACGGGGTGAACACAATTCATAATGGAGTCAACCGTGTTACAGTGGACAGGTCATCTGCTGAAAAATGACCCCTCTGAGTCAGTAGTGCAGTCAAGGGGATTGGCTGACACTTAAGAGGGATCAGGTCTTTGCCTGAATGCAGGAGCACAGCAGAAGTCTGATATGGCCTAGAATGTTGAGCAGAAATGGCTAACCCTTTTCCCTGGTCCTTACTTGGGTTCTTAGCAAGTGATCACACTGTCACATGTATGCAGTTTTGCCTGAAAGGGCCATGTTAAAACAAGCTATTTCCCACTCCTCTTGTCAAGTATCCAAGGCAGATTTCCACATTATATATACCAACAAAACATTGGGTGTATTATTTCTGCTGCATGGGCCATTCCTAGTTCAGAAGGATGTTGGGAAGTCTGACTTTTAAAGAAAAGATGATGGCATCTCAGACTTGTAGTTTTTGAATAATTGACATGCTGCTATGAGAGAGGTGGCTGTGTAACTCGTTGTCAAAAAAGAAATCGAAGAGAGAGATGAGAAGGCCTTACACTCTGCTCTCAGTCGTCAGCTGATGTTTGCTAGAAATGGGCGACGTTTTATCTACTATCCAGGCAGTTCGTAATCATCTTATACTAACCCCAGTACCTGCGGTCAGCCGACTGTTAGCTTCAACGACATCTCTTCAGAGGAGGATAGCGGTTAATTGGTGAATGGAGGGATTTTTATTCCTTGTGCTCCTCCCAGTTGGAATGATCTGGGCGGAGCCCGCACAGAGACTACCCTCTTTGAACACTATGGTGTGGCTTAGGAAGCACACTGGTTCCAAAACTGTTAGGTGTAGCTCGAGTTTCTCTTCATCTGCGTATAAAATCTTTAGCCTTTTACTAAAGATTTCCGTGGAGAGGACCCATCACGAGTTTTAAGTGTTTTTGGGTGTTCTGCTTGCAGCAGAGCTGCATGGATTGTTGGAAACAGAGTGTTTTGACTGTTGTTTAGAGTCGTCTGAGAGCGAGAGTGTGTTTTGTTGTCTCTTTGGTGTTGGATTAACAACATCTGACAAATGCGTGACTTCGTTTAGTAGCCTTGAGGTTTTCAGCTGGATGTATAGGCCTTTTATTACGAGTATGCTTCTGCACAAACTTAGTCTTAGATATCTGTCCAATTCCACATTATTTAGTTTTAATTGTGGCCTCAGTGAACCACAGCTCGGCCAAGTAGTTCAATCTCCGTGGATGCAAGCGCCTGTTAAATGAATGAAGGTAAGCGTCGGGCATTGTCTTGTTTGTTTTTAGTCAAAACTTTATCACCTCAAGTGAGTAAAGGGATCCTTTAGTAAGCACTGCCCATGGATCACTACAAACAGCATAGCTTCATATCAGTTTTAAAAACCTACATATTAAAACTGACCCCAAATCATTTGCAGCTATGGTAGACAGTGGTTCATGTGTCCGCCGAGATCTGCACTGGCCAGTGGCGAACAGTGACAGTCAGAGTGTCGAAGCGTTTCCAAACAGTTGTGGCGTAGCGGCGGCTTTGCTTGCTAAAGTCACGTGACTTGTCCAGTTTGATATCATGCGGAAGCAATGATTGGAAATAGAAGATTGATAAAGGGTCTTGAAAGTACATGAAGCAGTGTTTTTGAACTTTGAACAGTGCTTTGAACTTTGACAGAGAAAAGAAAGTGATATGACACACAACTGCTTTCACGTGGGAGGCGGTCAATGTCAGCAGGCTGCACGAGCAGCTTGCCATGACTGCTGCATGTTAATTGGCTGCCCTGACGGTAAAGAAAGCAAACCTCCCGTCGGGGAATCGAACCCGGTCTTCCGCGTGACGAGGCGGAGATACTGTCCACTATACTAACGAGGAATTCCTGTTCGCCCTGGGAAGTGAAAGACTGTCCGCGATCCTGTCTTTCAGGAACGAGTAAGAGCAGGCATGTGAATAATGCTAACCAATGGTAATCGATTTAATGGAAGCTTAAGCGGCGGTGTGCTTTTGGGCCAAACCGTAGCGGTTGCGTTGGTGGTATAGTGGTGAGAGCATAGCTGCCTTCCAAGCAGTTGACCGGGTTCGATTCCGGCCAACGCAGTGAGTTGTGTTAGAGTTTGTTGTTGGAGTGAGCAGTGCGTGCTTATGAGTAGTTCTTTATGAATAGATTTGGATGGCCACAGCTGTTTACATCTGCCTTCCTGGTTATGTAGTCTTTATATCGTTTTTTAACATTCTTTATTTTTACACTACAATGATGTGTCTGTATGTGTTGTCAAGTTGTAAAGTTTAATGAAAAATTCTTTCTATAATGTTTCCAGTGGTTTGGCAATGTAAAGATTAATTTTCCCATGTCAATAAAGCAATCTGCATCTGAATGAGAGAGCCGCTACGCACATCTTCAGAAGTGTACTCTGCAGGCATAGTTTGACTGCCTACGAGAAAACCACAACAAAGACGAGTCATCTTACCCAGACCCTTTGCATACAAACAAGCTCTGACCCGGCGTGATTTGAACCGCAACCTTCTGATCTGGAGTCAGGCGCGCTACCGTTAACGCCACGAGGCCTCTGGCGCTCCGGAAGCCGTGCTCAGAGCCAGGCTCTGTTAAAATGCCGCCCGCACAGTGTTATCATGGTACTTTTCCCCGACTGTATCGTTCTCATTACAACTTTGTTGTCCTTCAGATTGCCGTTGGGAGCGTGCATACTCCCTCTTCCTGGACTTCAGCCATCACACTGTCCCATATGGTCTAAGCGGTTAGGATTCCTGGTTTTCACCCAGGCGGCCGGAGTTCGACTCGGTATGGGAAGCAGCGCTTCTTTTCTTTTGGTTGTAGCCACCACATAGACTCTAGCGGCAATCTATTCTGCTGCATGGGCAGGCTCATGAGCCCTCAGAACCAGTACCACATGCACTGTGTCTTGTTTCAGGTGCCAAACCTTTAAGTAGTATCACAGGGGTGAACACAATTCATAATGGAGTCAACCGTGTTACAGTGGACAGTCATCTGCTGAAAAATGACCCCTCTGGAGTCAGTAGTGCAGTCAAGGGGATTGGCTGACACTTAAGAGGATCAGGCCTTTGCCTGAATGCAGGAGCACAGCAGAAGTCTGATATGGCCTAGAATGTTGAGCAGAAATGGCTAACCCTTTTCCCTGGTCCTCACTTGGGTTCTTAGCAAAAGTGATCACACTGTCACATGTATGCAGTTTTGCCTGAAAGGGCCATGTTAAAACAAGCTATTTCCCACTCACTCTTGTCAAAGTATCCAAGGCAGATTTCCACATTATATATACCAACAAAACATTGGGTGTATTATTTCTGCTGCATGGGCCATTCCTAGTTCAGAAGGATGTTGGGAAGTCTGACTTTTAAAAGAAAGATGATGGCATCTCAGACTTGTAGTTTTTGAATAATTGACATGCTGCTATGAGAGAGGTGGCTGTGTTACTCGTTGTCAAAAGAAATCGAAGAGAGGAATGAGAAGGCCTTACACTCTGCTCTCAGTCGTCAGCTGACGTTTGCTAGAAATGGACGACGTTTTTATCTACTATCCAGGCAGTTAAGTAATCATCTTATACTAACCCCAGTACCTGCGGTCAGCCGACTGTTGGCTTCAACGACATCTCTTCAGAGGAGGATAGCGGTTAATTGGTGAATGGAGGATTTTTATTCCTTGTGCTCCTCCCAGTTGGAATGATCTGGGCGGAGCCCGCACCAAGACTACCCTCTTTGAACACTATGGTGTGGCTTAGGAAGCACACTGGTTCCAAAACTGTTGGGTGTAGCTCGAGTTTCTCTTCATCTGCGTATAAAATCTTTGCGCCTTTTACTAAAGATTTCCGTGGAGAGGACCCATCCGCGAGTTTTAAGTGTTTTTGGGTGTTCTGCTTGCAGCAGAGCTGCATGAGATTATTGGAAACAGAGTGTTTTTTGACTGTTGTTTAGAGTCGTCTGAGGCCCGAGTGTGTTTTTGTTGTCTCTTTAGGTGTTGGATTAACAACATCTGACAAATGCGTGAGCTTCGTTTAGTAGCCTTGAGGTTTTCAGCTGGATGTATAGGCCTTTTATTACCGAGTATGCTTCTGCACAAACTTAGTCTTAGATATCTGTCCAATTCCACATTATTTAGTTTTAATTGTGGCCTCAGTGAACCACAGCTCGGCCAAGTAGTTCAATCTCCGTGGATGCAAGCCTGTTAAATGAATGAAGGTAAAGCGTCGGGCATTGTCTTGTTTGTTTTTAGTCAAACTTTATCACCTCAAGTGAGTAAAGGGATCCTTTGGTAAGCACTGCCCATGGATCACTACAAACAGCATAGCTTCATATCAGTTTTAAAAACCTACATATTAAAACTGACCCCAAATCATTTGCAGCTATGGTAGACAGTGGTTCATGTGTCCCTTCGAGATCTGCACTGGCCAGTGGCGAACAGTGACAGTCAGAGTGTCGAAACGTTTCCAAACAGTTGTGGCGTAACGGCGGCTTTGCTTGCTAAAGTCCGTGACTTGTCAGTTTGATATCGCCCGCGGAAGCAATGATTGGAAATAGAAGATTGATAAAGGGTCTTGAAAAATTACATGAAGCAGTGTTTTGAACTTTGAACAGTGCTTTGAACTTTGACAGAGAAAGAAAGTGATATGACACACAACTGCTTTACGTGGGAGACGGTCAATGTCAGCTTGGCTGCACGAGCAGCGCTTGCCATGACTGCTGCATGTTAATTGGCTGCCCTGACGGTAAAGAAAGCAAACCTCCCGTCGGGGAATCGAACCCGGTCTTCCGCGTGACAGGCGGAGATACTGTCCACTATACTAGCGAGGAATTCCTGTTTCCGCCCTGGGAAATTGAAGACTGTCCCGCGATCCTGTCTTTCAGGAGCGAAATAAGAGAGCAGGCATGTGAATAGTAACGCAATGGTAATCGATTTAATGGAAGCGCATAAGCGGCGGTGTGCTTTTGGGCGAACAGTAGCGGTTGCGTTGGTGGTATAGTGGTGAGCATAGCTGCCTTCAAACAGTTGACCGGGTTCGATTCGGCCAACGCAGTGAGTTGTGTTAGAGTTTATTGTTGGAGTGAGCAGTGCGTGCTTATGAGTAGTTCTTTATGAATAGATTTGGATGGCCACAGCTGTTTACATCTGCCTTCCTGGTTATGTAGTCTTTATATCGTTTTTAACATTCTTTATTTTTACACTACAATGATGTGTCTGTATGTGTTGTCAAGTTGTAAAGTTTAATGAAAATTCTTTCTATAATGTTTCCAGTGGTTTGGCAATGTAAAGATTAATTTTCCCATGTCAATAAAGCAATCTGCATCTGAATGAGAGAGCCACGCTCGCACATCTTCAGAAATGTACTCTGCAGGCATAGTTTGACTGCCTCACGAGGAAAACCACAACAAAGACGAGTCATCTTACCCAGACCCTTTGCATACAAACAAGCTCTGACCCGACGTGATTTGAACACGCAACCTTCTGATCTGGAGTCAGGCTGGCGCTACGTTCTAGCCCGCGAGGCCTCTGGCTCCAGGAAGCCGTGCTCAGAGCCAGGCTCTGTTAAAATGCCGCCGCTGGTGTTATCATGGTACTTTTCGGCTGTATGCGTCTCGTTACAACTTTGTTGTCCTTCAGATTACCGTTAGGGAGCGTGCATACTCCCTCTTCCTGGACTTCAGCCATCACACTGTCCCATATGGTCTAGCGGTTAGGATTCCTGGTTTTCACCCAGGCGGCCGGGTTCGACTCCCGGTATGGGAAGCGTGCTTCTTTTCTTTTTGGTTGTAGCCACCACATAGACTCTAAGCGGCAATCTATTCTGCTGCATGGGCAGGCTCATGAGCCCTCAGAAACCAGTACCACATGCACTGTGTCTTGTTTCAGGTGCCAAACCTTTAAAGTAGTATCACGGGGTGAACACAATTCATAATGGAGTCAACGCCGTGTTACAGTGGACAGTCATCTGCTGAAAAATGACCCCTCTGAGTCAGTAGTGCAGTCAAAGGGGATTGGCTGACACTTAAGAGGATCAGGCCTTTGCCTGAATGCAGGAGCACAGCAGAAGTCTGATATGGCCTAGAATGTTGAGCAGAAATGGCTAACCCTTTTCCCTGGTCCTCACTTGGGTTCTTAGCAAGTGATCACACTGTCACATGTATGCAGTTTTGCCTGAAAGGGCCATGTTAAAACAAGCTATTTCCCACTCACTCTTGTCAAGTATCCAAGGCAGATTTCCACATTATATATACCAACAAAACATTGGGTGTATTATTTCTGCTGCATGGGCCATTCCTAGTTCAGAAGGATGTTGGGAAGTCTGACTTTTAAAAGAAAGATGATGGCATCTCAGACTTGTAGTTTTTGAATAATTGACATGCTGCTATGAGAGGTGGCTGTGTTACTCGTTGTCAAAAAGAAATCGAAGAGATAGAATGAAGGCCTTACACTCTGCTCTCAGTCGTCAGCTGACGTTTGCTAGAAATGGGCGACGTTTTTATCTACTATCCAGGCAGTTAAGTAATCATCTTATACTAACTTGGTACCTGCGGTCAGCCGACTGTTGGCTTCAACGACATCTCTTCAGAGGAGGATAGCGGTTAATTGGTGAATGGAGGGATTTTTATTCCTTGTGCTCCTCCCAGTTGGAATGATCTGGGCGGAGCCCGCACCAGAGACTACCCTCTTTGAACACTATGGTGTGGCTTAGGAAGCACACTGGTTCCAAAACTGTTGGGTGTAGCTCGAGTTTCTCTTCATCTGCGTATAAATCTTTCGCCTTTTACTAAAGATTTCCGTGGAGGGACCCATCACGAGTTTTAAGTGTTTTTGGGTGTTCTGCTTGCAGCAGAGCTGCATGAGATTGTTGGAAACAGAGTGTTTTGACTGTTGTTTAGAGTCGTCTGAGAGCGAGTGTGTTTTGTTTGTCTCTTCGGTGTTGGATTAACAACATCTGACAAATCGTGAGCTTCGTTTAGTAGCCTTGAGGTTTTCACGCTGGATGTATAGGCCTTTTATTGCCGAGTATGCTTCTGCACAAACTTAGTCTTAGATATCTGTCCAATTCCACATTATTTAGTTTTAATTGTGGCCTCAGTGAACCACAGCTCGGCCAAGTAGTTCAATCTCTACGTGGATGCAAGCGCCTGTTAAATGAATGAAGGTAAACGTCGGGCATTGTCTTGTTTGTTTTTAGTCAAACTTTATCACCTCAAGTGAGTAAAGGGATCCTTTGGTAAGCACTGCCCATGGATCACTACAAACAAGCATAGCTTCATATCAGTTTTAAAAACCTACATATTAAAACTGACCCCAAATCATTTGCAGCTATGGTAGACAGTGGTTCATGTGTCCGCCGAGATCTGCACTGGCCAGTGGCGAACAGTGACAGTCAGAGTGTCGAAACGTTTCCAAACAGTTGTGGCCAGTAACGGCGCTTTGCTTGCTAAAGTCCATTGACTTGTCCAGTTTGATATCGCACG
The DNA here is from genome assembly GCA_019155185.1 of Beaufortia kweichowensis. Taxonomy (NCBI): domain Eukaryota; kingdom Metazoa; phylum Chordata; class Actinopteri; order Cypriniformes; family Gastromyzontidae; genus Beaufortia; species Beaufortia kweichowensis. The sequence goes on along the minus strand of CM032802.1, from coordinate 15,902,629 downwards.
GAAGCAATGATTGGAAATAGAAGATTGATAAAGGGTCTTGAAAGTACATGAAGCAGTGTTTTGAACTTTGAACAGTGCTTTGAACTTTGACAGAGAAAGAAAGTGATATGACACACAACTGCTTTACGTGGGAGGCGGTCAATGTCAGCAGGCTGCGAGCAGCTTGCCATGACTGCTGCATGTTAATTGGCTGCCCTGACGGTAAAGAAAGCAAACCTCCCGTCGAGGAATCGAACCCGGTCTTCCGCGTGACGAGGCGGAGATACTGTCCACTATACTAACGAGGAATTCCTGTTCCGCCCTGGGAAGTTGAAAGACTGTCCGCGATCCTGTCTTTCAGGAGCGAGTAAGAAGGCAGGCATGTGAATAGTAACGCAATGGTAATCGATTTAATGGAGCGCTTAAACGGCGGTGTGCTTTTGGGCCAAACCGTAGCGGTTGCGTTGGTGGTATAGTGGTGAGCATAGCTGCCTTCAAGCAGTTGACCGGGTTCGATTCCGGCCAGCGCAGTGAGTTGTGTTAGAGTTTATTGTTGGAGTGAGCAGTGCGTGCTTATGAGTAGTTCTTTATGAATAGATTTGGATGGCCACAGCTGTTTACATCTGCCTTCCTGGTTATGTAGTCTTTATATCGTTTTTAACATTCTTTATTTTTACACTACAATGATGTGTCTGTATGTGTTGTCAAGTTGTAAAGTTTAATGAAAAATTCTTTCTATAATGTTTCCAGTGGTTTGGCAATGTAAAGATTAATTTTCCCATGTCAATAAAGCAATCTGCATCTGAATGAGAGAGCCACGCTACGCACATCTTCAGAAGTGTACTCTGCAGGCATAGTTTGACTGCCTACGAGGAAAACCACAACAAAGGCGAGTCATCTTACCCAGACCCTTTGCATACAAACAAGCTCTGACCCCGACGTGATTTGAACACACAACCTTCTGATCTGGAGTCAGGCGCTACCGTTCGCCCACGAGGCCTCTGGCCTCTCGGGAAGCCGTGCTCAGAGCCAGGCTCTGTTAAAATGCCGCCCGCTGAGTGTTATCATGGTACTTTTGGCTGTATGCGTTCTCGTTACAACTTTGTTGTCCTTCAGATTACCGTTGGGAGCGTGCATACTCCCTCTTCCTGGACTTCAGCCATCACACTGTCCCATATGGTCTAGCGGTTAGGATTCCTGGTTTTCACCCAGAAGCGGCCGGGTTAGACTCGGTATGGGAAGCCAGCTTCTTTTCTTTTTGGTTGTAGCCACCACATAGACTCTAGCGGCAATCTATTCTGCTGCATGGGCAGGCTCATGAGCCCTCAGAAACCAGTACCACATGCACTGTGTCTTGTTTCAGGTGCCAAACCTTTAAGTAGTATCACGAGGTGAACACAATTCATAATGAGTCAACCGTGTTACAGTGGACAGTCATCTGCTGAAAAATGACCCCTCTGAGTCAGTAGTGCAGTCAAGGGGATTGGCTGACACTTAAGAGGATCAGGCCTTTGCCTGAATGCAGGAGCACAGCAGAAGTCTGATATGGCCTAGAATGTTGAGCAGAAATGGCTAACCCTTTTCCCTGGTCCTCACTTGGGTTCTTAGCAAGTGATCACACTGTCACATGTATGCAGTTTTTTGGCCTGAAAGGGCCATGTTAAAACAAGCTATTTCCCACTCACTCTTGTCAAGTATCCAAGGCAGATTTCCACATTATATATACCAACAAAACATTGGGTGTATTATTTCTGCTGCATGGGCCATTCCTAGTTCAGAAGGATGTTGGGAAGTCTGACTTTTAAAAGAAAGATGATGGCATCTCAGACTTGTAGTTTTTGAATAATTGACATGCTGCTATGAGAGAGGTGGCTGTGTTACTCGTTGTCAAGAAATCGAAGAGGGAATGAGAAGGCCTTACACTCTGCTCTCAGTCGTCAGCTGATGTTTGCTAGAAATGGACGACGTTTTTATCTACTATCCAGGCAGTTCGTAATCATCTTATACTAACCCCAGTACCTGCGGTCAGCCGACTGTTGGCTTCAACGACATCTCTTCAGAGGAGGATAGCGGTTAATTGGTGAATGGAGGGATTTTTATTCCTTGTGCTCCTCCCAGTTGGAATGATCTGGGCGGAGCCCGCACCAGAGACTACCCTCTTTGAACACTATGGTGTGGCTCAGGAAACACACTGGTTCCAAAACTGTTGGGTGTAGCTCGAGTTTCTCTTCATCTGCGTATAAATCTTTAGCCTTTTACTAAAGATTTCCGTGGAGGGAACCATCACGAGTTTTAAGTGTTTTTAGGTGTTCTGCTTGCAGCAGAGCTGCATGAGATTATTGGAAACAGAGTGTTTTTGACTGTTGTTTAGAGTCGTCTGAGGAAGCGAGTGTGTTTTGTTGTCTCTTTTCGGTGTTGGATTAACAACATCTGACAAATCGCGTGAGCTTCGTTTAGTAGCCTTGAGGTTTTCAGCTGGATGTATAGGCCTTTTATTACCGAGTATGCTTCTGCACAAACTTAGTCTTAGATATCTGTCCAATTCCATTATTTAGTTTTAATTGTGGCCTCAGTGAACCACAGCTCGGCCAAGTAGTTCAATCTCCGTGGATGCAAAGCGCCTGTTAAATGAATGAAGGTAAACGTCGGGCATTGTCTTGTTTGTTTTTAGTCAAGCTTTATCACCTCAAGTGAGTAAAGGGGATCCTTTAGTAAGCACTGCCCATGGATCACTACAAACAGCATAGCTTCATATCAGTTTTAAAAACCTACATATTAAAACTGACCCCAAATCATTTGCAGCTATGGTAGACAGTGGTTCATGTGTCCACTTCGAGATCTGCACTGGCCAGTGGCGAACAGTGACAGTCAGAGTGTCGAAACGTTTCCAAACAGTTGTGGCGTAGCGGCGGCTTTGCTTGCTAAAGTCCGTGACTTGTCCAGTTTGATATCGCCGCGGAAGCAATGATTGGAAATAGAAGATTGATAAAGGGTCTTGAAAGTACATGAAGCAGTGTTTTGAACTTTGAACAGTGCTTTGAACTTTGACAGAGAAAAGAAAGTGATATGACACACAACTGCTTTACGTGGGAGGCGGTCAATGTCAGCAGGCTGCACGAGCAGCTTGCCATGACTGCTGCATGTTAATTGGCTGCCCTGGCGGTAAAAGAAAGCAAACCTCCCGTCGGGGAATCGAACCCGGTCTTCCGCGTGACGAAGGCGGAGATACTGTCCACTATACTAACGAGGAATTCCTGTTCCGCCCTGGGAAATTGAAAGACTGTCCGCGATCCTGTCTTTCAGGAACGAGAATAAGAGGCAGGCATGTGAAAAGTAACGCAATGGTAATCGATTTAATGGGCGCTTAAGCGGCGGTGTGCTTTTGGGCCAAACCGTAGCGGTTGCGTTGGTGGTATAGTGGTGAGCATAGCTGCCTTCAAGCAGTTGACCGGGTTCGATTCCCGGCCAACGCAGTGAGTTGTGTTAGAGTTTATTGTTGGAGTGAGCAGTGCGTGCTTATGAGTAGTTCTTTATGAATAGATTTGGATGGCCACAGCTGTTTACATCTGCCTTCCTGGTTATGTAGTCTTTATATCGTTTTTAACATTCTTTATTTTTACACTACAATGATGTATTGTCTGTATGTGTTGTCAAGTTGTAAAGTTTAATGAAAAATTCTTTCTATAATGTTTCCAGTGGTTTGGCAATGTAAAGATTAATTTTCCCATGTCAATAAAGCAATCTGCATCTGAATGAGAGCCACGCTACGCACATCTTCAGAAGTGTACTCTGCAGGCATAGTTTGACTGCCTACGAGGAAAACCACAACAAAGACGAGTCATCTTACCCAGACCCTTTGCATACAAACAAGCTCTGACCCGGCGTGATTTGAACCGCAACCTTCTGATCTGGAGTCAGGCAGCGCTACCGTTCGCCCGCGAGGCCTCTGGCGCTCGGAAGCCGTGCTCAGAGCCAGGCTCTGTTAAAATGCCGCCGCTGGTGTTATCATGGTACTTTTCGGCTGTATGCGTTCTCATTACAACTTTGTTGTCCTTCAGATTGCCGTTGAGAGCGTGCATACTCCCTCTTCCTGGACTTCAGCCATCACACTGTCCCATATGGTCTAGCGGTTAGGATTCCTGGTTTTCACCCAAGGCGGCCGGGTTCGACTCGGTATGGGAAGCCAGCTTTTTCTTTTGGTTGTAGCCACCACACCAGACTCTAGCGGCAATCTATTCTGCTGCATGGGCAGGCTCATGAGCCCTCAGAAACCAGTACCACATGCACTGTGTCTTGTTTCAGGTGCCAAACCTTTAAGTAGTATCACGAGGGTGAACACAATTCATAATGGAGTCAACCGTGTTACAGTGGACAGTCATCTGCTGAAAAATGACCCTCTGAGTCAGTAGTGCAGTCAAGGGGATTGGCTGACACTTAAGAGGGATCAGGCCTTTGCCTGAATGCAGGAGCACAGCAGAAGTCTGATATGGCCTAGAATGTTGAGCAGAAATGGCTAACCCTTTTCCCTGGTCCTCACTTGGGTTCTTAGCAAAGTGATCACACTGTCACATGTATGCAGTTTTGCCTGAAAGGGCCATGTTAAAACAAGCTATTTCCCTCACTCTTGTCAAGTATCAAGGCAGATTTCCACATTATATATACCAACAAAACATTGGGTGTATTATTTCTGCTGCATGGGCCATTCCTAGTTCAGAAGGATGTTGGGAAGTCTGACTTTTAAAAGAAAGATGATGGCATCTCAGACTTGTAGTTTTTGAATAATTGACATGCTGCTATGAGAGAGGTGGCTGTGTTACTCGTTGTCAAAAGAAATCGAAGAGAGGAATGAGAAGGCCTTACACTCTGCTCTCAGTCGTCAGCTGACGTTTGCTAGAAATGGACGACGTTTTATCTACTATCCAGGCAGTTCGTAATCATCTTATACTAACCCCAGTACCTGCGGTCAGCCGACTGTTGGCTTCAACGACATCTCTTCAGAGGAGGATAGCGGTTAATTGGTGAATGGAGGGATTTTTATTCCTTGTGCTCCTCCCAGTTGGAATGATCTGGGCGGAGCCCGCACCAGAGACTACCCTCTTTGAACACTATGGTGTGGCTCAGGAAGCACACTGGTTCCAAAACTGTTGGGTGTAGCTCGAGTTTCTCTTCATCTGCGTATAAATCTTTCGCCTTTTACTAAAGATTTCCGTGGAGGGACCCATCCGCGAGTTTTAAGTGTTTTTAGGTGTTCTGCTTGCAGCAGAGCTGCATGAGATTGTTGGAAACAGAGTGTCTTTTGACTGTTGTTTAGAGTCGTCTGAGGCGAGTGTGTTTTTGTTGTCTCTTTACGGTGTTGGATTAACAACATCTGACAAATCGTGAGCTTCGTTTAGTAGCCTTGAGGTTTTCACGCTGGATGTATAGGCCTTTTATTACCGAGTATGCTTCTGCACAAACTTAGTCTTAGATATCTGTCCAATTCCACATTATTTAGTTTTAATTGTGGCCTCAGTGAACCACAGCTCGGCCAAGTAGTTCAATCTCACGTGGATGCAAGCGCCTGTTAAATGAATGAAGGTAAACGTCGGGCATTGTCTTGTTTGTTTTTAGTCAAACTTTATCACCTCAAGTGAGTAAAGGGATCCTTTGGTAAGCACTGCCCATGGATCACTACAAACAGCATAGCTTCATATCAGTTTTAAAAACCTACATATTAAAACTGACCCCAAATCATTTTGCAGCTATGGTAGACAGTGGTTCATGTGTCCACTTCGAGATCTGCACTGGCCAGTGGCGAACAGTGACAGTCAGAGTGTCGAAACGTTTCCAAACAGTTGTGACGTAACGGCGCTTTGCTTGCTAAAGTCCGTGACTTGTCCAGTTTGATATCGCCGCGGAAGCAATGATTGGAAATAGAAGATTGATAAAGGGTCTTGAAAGTACATGAAGCAGTGTTTTGAACTTTGAACAGTGCTTTGAACTTTGACAGAGAAAAGAGTGATATGACACACAACTGCTTTACGTGGGAGGCGGTCAATGTCAGCAGGCTGCACGAACGCGCTTGCATGACTGCTGCATGTTAATTGGCTGCCCTGGCGGTAAAGAAAGCAAACCTCCCGTCGGGGAATCGAACCCGGTCTTCCGCGTGACAGGCGGAGATACTGTCCACTATACTAGCGAGGAATTCCTGTTCCGCCCTGGGAAATTGAAAGACTGTCCGCGATCCTGTCTTTCAGGAACGAGTAAGAGGCAGGCATGTGAATAGTAACGCAATGGTAATCGATTTAATGGGCGCTTAAACGGCGGTGTGCTTTTGGGCCAAACCGTGGCGGTTGCGTTGGTGGTATAGTGGTGAGCATAGCTGCCTTCCAAGCAGTTGACCGGGTTCGATTCCGGCCAGCGCAGTGAGTTGTGTTAGAGTTTATTGTTGGAGTGAGCAGTGCGTGCTTATGAGTAGTTCTTTATGAATAGATTTGGATGGCCACAGCTGTTTTACATCTGCCTTCCTGGTTATGTAGTCTTTATATCGTTTTTAACATTCTTTATTTTTACACTACAATGATGTGTCTGTATGTATTTGTCAAGTTGTAAAGTTTAATGAAAAATTCTTTCTATAATGTTTCCAGTGGTTTGGCAATGTAAAGATTAATTTTCCCATGTCAATAAAAGCAATCTGCATCTGAATGAGAGAGCCACGCTTCGCATCTTCAGAAGTGTACTCTGCAGGCATAGTTTGACTGCCCTCACGAGGAAAACCACAACAAAGACGAGTCATCTTACCCAGACCCTTTGCATACAAACAAGCTCTGACCCGGACGTGATTTGAACCGCAACCTTCTGATCTGGAGTCAGGCCAGCTACCGTTAGCGCCACGAGGCCTCTGGCTCGAGGAAGCCGTGCTCAGAGCCAGGCTCTGTTAAAATGCCGCCGCTGAGTGTTATCATGGTACTTTTCCGGCTGTATGCGTTCTCATTACAACTTTGTTGTCCTTCAGATTGCCGTTGGGAACGTGCATACTCCCTCTTCCTGGACTTCAGCCATCACACTGTCCCATATGGTCTAGCGGTTAGGATTCCTGGTTTTCACCCAGGCGGCCCGGGTTCGACTCGGTATGGGAAGCCGCTTCTTTTCTTTTTGGTTGTAGCCACCACATAGACTCTAGCGGCAATCTATTCTGCTGCATGGGCAGGCTCATGAGCCCTCAGAAACCAGTACCACATGCACTGTGTCTTGTTTCAGGTGCCAAACCTTTAAGTAGTATCACGGGGTGAACACAATTCATAATGGAGTCAACCGTGTTACAGTGGACAGTCATCTGCTGAAAAATGACCCTCTGAGTCAGTAGTGCAGTCAAAGAGTTGGCTGACACTTAAGAGGGATCAGGCCTTTGCCTGAATGCAGGAGCACAGCAGAAGTCTGATATGGCCTAGAATGTTGAGCAGAAATGGCTAACCCTTTTCCCTGGTCCTCACTTGGGTTCTTAGCAAGTGATCACACTGTCACATGTATGCAGTTTTTGCCTGAAAGGGCCATGTTAAAACAAGCTATTTCCCACTCACTCTTGTCAAGTATCCAAGGCAGATTTCCACATTATATATACCAACAAAACATTGGGTGTATTATTTCTGCTGCATGGGCCATTCCTAGTTCAGAAGGATGTTGGGAAGTCTGACTTTTAAAGAAAGATGATGGCATCTCAGACTTGTAGTTTTTGAATAATTGACATGCTGCTATGAGAGAGGTGGCTGTGTTACTCGTTGTCAAAAAGAAATCGAAGAGAGGGAATGAGAAGGCCTTACACTCTGCTCTCAGTCGTCAGCTGACGTTTGCTAGAAATGGGCGACGTTTTTATCTACTATCCAGGCAGTTCGTAATCATCTTATACTAACCCCAGTACCTGCGGTCAGCCGACTGTTGGCTTCAACGACATCTCTTCAGAGGAGGATAGCGGTTAATTGGTGAATGGAGGGATTTTATTCCTTGTGCTCCTCCCAGTTGGAATGATCTGGGCGGAGCCGCACCAGAGACTACCCTCTTTGAACACTATGGTGTGGCTCAGGAAGCACACTGGTTCCAAAACTGTTGGGTGTAGCTCGAGTTTCTCTTCATCTGCGTATAAATCTTTCGCCTTTTACTAAAGATTTCCGTGGAGGGAACCCATCACGAGTTTTAAGTGTTTTTGGGTGTTCTGCTTGCAGCAGAGCTGCATGAGATTGTTGGAAACAGAGTGTTTTTGACTGTTGTTTAGAGTCGTCTGAGAGCGAGTGTGTTTTGTTGTCTCTTTCGGTGTTGGATTAACAACATCTGACAAATCGCTGAGCTTCGTTTAGTAGCCTTGAGGTTTTTCACGCTGGATGTATAGGCCTTTTATTACCGAGTATGCTTCTGCACAAACTTAGTCTTAGATATCTGTCCAATTCCACATTATTTAGTTTTAATTGAGGCCTCAGTGAACCACAGCTCGGCCAAGTAGTTCAATCTCACGTGGATGCAAGCGCCTGTTAAATGAATGAAGGTAAACGTCGGGCATTGTCTTGTTTGTTTTTAGTCAAACTTTATCACCTCAAGTGAGTAAAGGGATCCTTTGGTAAGCACTGCCCATGGATCACTACAAACAGCATAACTTCATATCAGTTTTAAAAAACCTACATATTAAAACTGACCCCAAATCATTTGCAGCTATGGTAGACAGTGGTTCATGTGTCCACTTCGAGATCTGCACTGGCCAGTGGCGAACAGTGACAGTCAGAGTGTCGAAACGTTTCCAAACAGTTGTGACGTATGCGGCGCTTTGCTTGCTAAAGTCACGTGACTTGTCCAGTTTGATATGCGCCGCGGAAGCAATGATTGGAAATAGAAGATTGATAAAGGGTCTTGAAAGTACATGAAGCAGTGTTTTGAACTTTGAACAGTGCTTTGAACTTTGACAGAGAAAGATAGTGATATGACACACAACTGCTTTACGTGGGAGACGGTCAATGTCAGCTTGAGCTGCACGAACAGCTTGCCATGACTGCTGCATGTTAATTGGCTGCCCTGACGGTAAAGAAAGCAAACCTCCCCGTCGGGGAATCGAACCCCGGTCTTCCGCGTGACAGGCGGAGATACTGTCCACTATACTAACGAGGAATTCCTGTTCCGCCCTGGGAAATTGAAAGACTGTCCGCGATCCTGTCTTTCAGGAACGAGTAAGAGGCAGGCATGTGAATAATAACGCAATGGTAATCGATTTAATGGAAGCGCTTAAACGGCGGTGTGCTTTTGGGCCAAACCGTAGCGGTTGCGTTGGTGGTATAGTGGTGAGCATAGCTGCCTTCCAAGCAGTTGACCGGGTTCGATTCCCGGCCAGCGCAGTGAGTTGTGTTAGAGTTTATTGTTGGAGTGAGCAGTGCGTGCTTATGAGTAGTTCTTTATGAATAGATTTGGATGGCCACAGCTGTTTACATCTGCCTTCCTGGTTATGCAGTCTTTATATCGTTTTTAACATTCTTTATTTTTACACTACAATGATGTGTCTGTATGTGTTGTCAAGTTGTAAAGTTTAATGAAAAATTCTTTCTATAATGTTTCCAGTGGTTTGGCAATGTAAAGATTAATTTTCCCATGTCAATAAAGCAATCTGCATCTGAATGAGAGAGCCACGCTTCGCACATCTTCAGAAGTGTACTCTGCAGGCATAGTTTGACTGCCTACGAGGAAAACCACAACAAAGACGAGTCATCTTACCCAGACCCTTTGCATACAAACAAGCTCTGACCCCGACGTGATTTGAACCGCAAACCTTCTGATCTGGAGTCAGGCCTTTCTACCGTTAATGCGGGCCTCTGGCGGCTCGGAAGCCGTGCTCAGAGCCAGGCTCTGTTAAAATGCCGCCCGCGACAGTGTTATCATGGTACTTTTCGGCTGTATGCGTTCTCGTACAACTTTGTTGTCCTTCAGATTGCCGTTGGGAACGTGCATACTCCCTCTTCCTGGAGTTCAGCCATCACACTGTCCCATATGGTCTAGCGGTTAGGATTCCTGGTTTTCACCCAGGCGGCCCGGGTTCGACTCCCGTATGGGAAGCCGCTTCTTTCTTTTAGGTTGTAGCCACCACATAGACTCTAAGCGGCAATCTATTCTGCTGCATGGGCAGGCTCATGAGCCCTCAGAAACCAGTACCACATGCACTGTGTCTTGTTTCAGGTGCCAAACCTTTAAGTAGTATACGAGGTGAACACAATTCATAATGAGTCAACCGTGTTACAGTGGACAGTCATCTGCTGAAAAATGACCCCTCTGAGTCAGTAGTGCAGTCAAGGGGATTGGCTGACACTTAAGAGGGATCAGGTCTTTGCCTGAATGCAGGAGCACAGCAGAAGTCTGATATGGCCTAGAATGTTGAGCAGAAATGGCTAACCCTTTTCCCTGGTCCTTACTTGGGTTCTTAGCAAGTGATCACACTGTCACATGTATGCAGTTTTTGCCTGAAAGGGCCATGTTAAAACAAGCTATTTCCCACTCACTCTTGTCAAGTATCCAAGGCAGATTTCCACATTATATATACCAACAAAACATTGGGTGTATTATTTCTGCTGCATGGGCCATTCCTAGTTCAGAAGGATGTTGGGAAGTCTAACTTTTAAAAGAAAGATGATGGCATCTCAGACTTGTAGTTTTTTGAATAATTGACATGCTGCTATGAGAGAGGTGGCTGTGTTACTCGTTGTCAAAAGAAATCGAAGAGGAATGAGAAGGCCTTACACTCTGCTCTCAGTGCGTCAGCTGACGTTTGCTAGAAATGGACGACGTTTTTATCTCTACTATCCAGGCAGTTAAGTAATCATCTTATACTAACCCCAGTACCTGCGGTCAGCCGACTGTTGGCTTCAACGACATCTCTTCAGAGGAGGATAGCGGTTAATTGGTGAATGGAGGGATTTTTATTCCTTGTGCTCCTCCCAGTTGGAATGATCTGGGCGGAGCCCGCACCAGAGACTACCCTCTTTGAACACTATGGTGTGGCTCAGGAAGCACACTGGTTCCAAAACTGTTGGGTGTAGCTCGAGTTTCTCTTCATCTGCGTATAAATCTTTAAGCCTTTTACTAAAGATTTCCGTGGAGGGAACCATCACGAGTTTTAAGTGTTTTTGGGTGTTCTGCTTGCAGCAGAGCTGCATGAGATTGTTGGAAACAGAGTGTCTTTTGACTGTTGTTTAGAGTCGTCTGAGAGCGAGTGTGTTTTGTTGTCTCTTTCGGTGTTGGATTAACAACATCTGACAAATCGCGTGAGCTTCGTTTAGTAGCCTTGAGGTTTTCACGCTGGATGTATAGGCCTTTTATTACCGAGTATGCTTCTGCACAAACTTAGTCTTAGATATCTGTCCAATTCCACATTATTTAGTTTTAATTGTGGCCTCAGTGAACCACAGCTCGGCCAAGTAGTTCAATCTCACGTGGATGCAAAGCCTGTTAAATGAATGAAGGTAAACGTCGGGCATTGTCTTGTTTGTTTTTTAGTCAAACTTTATCACCTCAAGTGAGTAAAGGGATCCTTTGGTAAGCACTGCCCATGGATCACTACAAACAGCATAGCTTCATATCAGTTTTAAAAAACCTACATATTAAAACTGACCCCAAATCATTTGCAGCTATGGTAGACAGTGGTTCATGTGTCCACTTCGAGATCTGCACTGGCCAGTGGCGAACAGTGACAGTCAGAGTGTCGAAACGTTTCCAAACAGTTGTGGCGTAACGGCGCTTTGCTTGCTAAAGTCACGTGACTTGTCCAGTTTGATATCGCCGCGGAAGCAATGATTGGAAATAGAAGATTGATAAAGGGTCTTGAAAGTACATGAAGCAGTGTTTTGAACTTTGAACAGTGCTTTGAACTTTGACAGAGAAAAGATAGTGATATGACACACAACTGCTTTACGTGGGAGACGGTCAATGTCAGCAGGCTGCACGAACGCTTGCATGACTGCTGCATGTTAATTGGCTGCCCTGACGGTAAAGAAAGCAAACCTCCCCGTCGGGAATCGAACCCCGTCTTCCGCGTGACAGGCGGAGATACTGTCCACTATACTAACGAGGAATTCCTGTTCCGCACTGGGAAATTGAAAGACTGTCCGCGATCCTGTCTTTCAGGAACGAGTAAGAGGCAGGCATGTGAAAAGTAACGCAATGGTAATCGATTTAATGGAGCGCTTAAACGACGGTGTGCTTTTGGGCCAAACCGTAGCCGGTTGCGTTGGTGGTATAGTGGTGAGCATAGCTGCCTTCCAAGCAGTTGACCCGGGTTCGATTCCCGGCCAACGCAGTGAGTTGTGTTAGAGTTTATTGTTGGAGTGAGCAGTGCGTGCTTATGAGTAGTTCTTTATGAATAGATTTGGATGGCCACAGCTGTTTACATCTGCCTTCCTGGTTATGCAGTCTTTATATCGTTTTTTAACATTCTTTATTTTTACACTACAATGATGTGTCTGTATGTGTTGTCAAGTTGTAAAGTTTAATGAAAAATTCTTTCTATAATGTTTCCAGTGGTTTGGCAATGTAAAGATTAATTTTCCCATGTCAATAAAGCAATCTGCATCTGAATGAGAGAGCCACGCTACGCACATCTTCAGAAGTGTACTCTGCAGGCATAGTTTGACTGCCTACGAGGAAAACCACAACAAAGACGAGTCATCTTACCCAGACCCTTCGCATACAAACAAGCTCTGACCCCGACGTGATTTGAACACGCAACCTTCTGATCTGGAGTCAGGCCGCTACCGTTCGCCCACGAGGCCTCTGACGCTCCGGAAGCCGTGCTCAGAGCCAGGCTCTGTTAAAATGCCGCCGCACAGTGTTATCATGGTACTTTTCGGCTGTATGCGTTCTCATTACAACTTTGTTGTCCTTCAGATTGCCGTTGGGAACGTGCATACTCCCTCTTCCTGGAGTTCAGCCATCACACTGTCCCATATGGTCTAGCGGTTAGGATTCCTGGTTTTCACCCAGGCGGCCCGGGTTCGACTCCCGGTATGGGAAGCCACGCTTCTTTTCTTTAGGTTGTAGCCACCACATAGACTCTAGCGGCAATCTATTCTGCTGCATGGGCAGGCTCATGAGCCCTCAGAAACCAGTACCACATGCACTGTGTCTTGTTTCAGGTGCCAAACCTTTAAGTAGTATACGAGGTGAACACAATTCATAATGAGTCAACCGTGTTACAGTGGACAGTCATCTGCTGAAAAATGACCCCTCTGAGTCAGTAGTGCAGTCAAGGGGATTGGCTGACACTTAAGAGGATCAGGCCTTTGCCTGAATGCAGGAGCACAGCAGAAGTCTGATATGGCCTAGAATGTTGAGCAGAAATGGCTAACCCTTTTCCCTGGTCCTCACTTGGGTTCTTAGCAAGTGATCACACTGTCACATGTATGCAGTTTTGCCTGAAAGGGCCATGTTAAAACAAGCTATTTCCCACTCACTCTTGTCAAGTATCCAAGGCAGATTTCCACATTATATATACCAACAAAACATTGGGTGTATTATTTCTGCTGCATGGGCCATTCCTAGTTCAGAAGGATGTTGGGAAGTCTGACTTTTAAAGAAAGATGATGGCATCTCAGACTTGTAGTTTTTGAATAATTGACATGCTGCTATGAGAGAGGTGGCTGTGTTACTCGTTGTCAAAAAGAAATCGAAGAGAGGAATGAGAAGGCCTTACACTCTGCTCTCAGTGCGTCAGCTGACGTTTGCTAGAAATGGACGACGTTTTTATCTACTATCCAGGCAGTTCGTAATCATCTTATACTAACCCCAGTACCTGCGGTCAGCCGACTGTTGGCTTCAACGACATCTCTTCAGAGGAGGATAGCGGTTAATTGGTGAATGGAGGGATTTTTATTCCTTGTGCTCCTCCCAGTTGGAATGATCTGGGCGGAGCCCGCACCAGAGACTACCCTCTTTGAACACTATGGTGTGGCTTAGGAAGCACACTGGTTCCAAAACTGTTGGGTGTAGCTCGAGTTTCTCTTCATCTGCGTATAAATCTTTCGCCTTTTACTAAAGATTTCCGTGGAGGGGACCCATCACGAGTTTTAAGTGTTTTGGGTGTTCTGCTTGCAGCAGAGCTGCATGAGATTGTTGGAAACAGAGTGTTTTTGACTGTTGTTTAGAGTCGTCTGAGAGCGAGTGTGTTTTGTTGTCTCTTTCGGTGTTGGATTAACAACATCTGACAAATGCGTGAGCTTCGTTTAGTAGCCTTGAGGTTTTCACGCTGGATGTATAGGCCTTTTATTACCGAGTATGCTTCTGCACAAACTTAGTCTTAGATATCTGTCCAATTCCACATTATTTAGTTTTAATTGTGGCCTCAGTGAACCACAGCTCGGCCAAGTAGTTCAATCTCACGTGGATGCAAGCGCCTGTTAAATGAATGAAGGTAAACGTCGGGCATTGTCTTGTTTGTTTTTAGTCAAACTTTATCACCTCAAGTGAGTAAAGGGATCCTTTGGTAAGCACTGCCCATGGATCACTACAAACAGCATAGCTTCATATCAGTTTTAAAAACCTACATATTAAAACTGACCCCAAATCATTTGCAGCTATGGTAGACAGTGGTTCATGTGTCCACTTCGAGATCTGCACTGGCCAGTGGCGAACAGTGACAGTCAGAGTGTCGAAACGTTTCCAAACAGTTGTGACGTAACGACGCTTTGCTTGCTAAAGTCACGTGACTTGTCCAGTTTGATATCGCCGCGGAAGCAATGATTGGAAATAGAAGATTGATAAAGGGTCTTGAAAGTACATGAAGCAGTGTTTTGAACTTTGAACAGTGCTTTGAACTTTGACAGAGAAAAGAAAGTGATATGACACACAACTGCTTTACGTGGGAGACGGTCAATGTCAGCTTGAGCTGCACGAAGCTTGCCATGACTGCTGCATGTTAATTGGCTGCCCTGACGGTAAAGAAAGCAAACCTCCCGTCGGGGAATCGAACCCCGGTCTTCCGCGTGACAGGCGGAGATACTGTCCACTATACTAACGAGGAATTCCTGTTCCGCCCTGGGAAATTGAAAGACTGTCCGCGATCCTGTCTTTCAGGAACGAGTAAGAGGCAGGCATGTGAATAGTAACGCAATGGTAATCGATTTAATGGAGCTTAAACGACGGTGTGCTTTTGGGCCAAACAGTAGCCGGTTGCGTTGGTGGTATAGTGGTGAGCATAGCTGCCTTCCAAGCAGTTGACCGGGTTCGATTCCCGCCAACGCAGTGAGTTGTGTTAGAGTTTATTGTTGGAGTGAGCAGTGCGTGCTTATGAGTAGTTCTTTATGAATAGATTTGGATGGCCACAGCTGTTTACATCTGCCTTCCTGGTTATGTAGTCTTTATATCGTTTTTAACATTCTTTATTTTACACTACAATGATGTGTCTGTATGTGTTGTCAAGTTGTAAAGTTTAATGAAAATTCTTTCTATAATGTTTCCAGTGGTTTGGCAATGTAAAGATTAATTTTCCCATGTCAATAAAGCAATCTGCATCTGAATGAGAGAGCCACGCTTCACGCACATCTTCAGAAGTGTACTCTGCAGGCATAGTTTGACTGCCTACGAGGAAAACCACAACAAAGACGAGTCATCTTACCCAGACCCTTTGCATACAAACAAGCT
The DNA here is from genome assembly GCA_019155185.1 of Beaufortia kweichowensis. NCBI lineage: Eukaryota > Metazoa > Chordata > Actinopteri > Cypriniformes > Gastromyzontidae > Beaufortia > Beaufortia kweichowensis. Next base: position 15,887,014 of record CM032802.1, on the reverse strand, counting down.
CTGACCCCGACGTGATTTGAACACGCAACCTTCTGATCTGGAGTCAGACGCGCTACCGTTCGCCCACGAGGCCTCTGACGCTCGGAAGCCGTGCTCAGAGCCAGGCTCTGTTAAAATGCCGCCGCACAGTGTTATCATGGTACTTTTCGGCTGTATGCGTTCTCATTACAACTTTGTTGTCCTTCAGATTGCCGTTGGGAACGTGCATACTCCCTCTTCCTGGACTTCAGCCATCACACTGTCCCATATGGTCTAGCGGTTAGGATTCCTGGTTTTCACCCAGGCGGCCCGGGTTCGACTCCCGGTATGGGAAGCCGCGCTTCTTTTCTTTTTGGTTGTAGCCACCACATAGACTCTAGCGGCAATCTATTCTGCTGCATGGGCAGGCTCATGAGCCCTCAGAAACCAGTACCACATGCACTGTGTCTTGTTTCAGGTGCCAAACCTTTAAGTAGTATACGGGGTGAACACAATTCATAATGAGTCAACCGTGTTACAGTGGACAGTCATCTGCTGAAAAATGACCCCTCTGAGTCAGTAGTGCAGTCAAGGGGATTGGCTGACACTTAAGAGGGATCAGGCCTTTGCCTGAATGCAGGAGCACAGCAGAAGTCTGATATGGCCTAGAATGTTGAGCAGAAATGGCTAACCCTTTTCCCTGGTCCTCACTTGGGTTCTTAGCAAGTGATCACACTGTCACATGTATGCAGTTTTGCCTGAAAGGGCCATGTTAAAACAAGCTATTTCCCACTCACTCTTGTCAAGTATCCAAGGCAGATTTCCACATTATATATACCAACAAAACATTGGGTGTATTATTTCTGCTGCATGGGCCATTCCTAGTTCAGAAGGATGTTGGGAAGTCTGACTTTTAAAAGAAAGATGATGGCATCTCAGACTTGTAGTTTTGAATAATTGACATGCTGCTATGAGAGAGGTGGCTGTGTTACTCGTTGTCAAAAAGAAATCGAAGAGAGGAATGAGAAGGCCTTACACTCTGCTCTCAGTCGTCAGCTGACGTTTTGCTAGAAATGGACGACGTTTTTATCTACTATCCAGGCAGTTCGTAATCATCTTATACTAACCCCAGTACCTGCGGTCAGCCGACTGTTGGCTTCAACGACATCTCTTCAGAGGAGGATAGCGGTTAATTGGTGAATGGAGGGATTTTTATTCCTTGTGCTCCTCCCAGTTGGAATGATCTGGGCGGAGCCCGCACCAGAGACTACCCTCTTTGAACACTATGGTGTGGCTTAGGAAGCACACTGGTTCCAAAACTGTTGGGTGTAGCTCGAGTTTCTCTTCATCTGCGTATAAATCTTTAAGCCTTTTACTAAAGATTTCCGTGGAGGGACCCATCACGAGTTTTAAGTGTTTTGGGTGTTCTGCTTGCAGCAGAGCTGCATGAGATTGTTGGAAACAGAGTGTTTTTGACTGTTGTTTAGAGTCGTCTGAGAGCGAGTGTGGTTTTGTTGTCTCTTCCGGTGTTGGATTAACAACATCTGACAAATGCGTGAGCTTCGTTTAGTAGCCTTGAGGTTTTCACGCTGGATGTATAGGCCTTTTATTACCGAGTATGCTTCTGCACAAACTTAGTCTTAGATATCTGTCCAATTCCACATTATTTAGTTTTAATTGTGGCCTCAGTGAACCACAGCTCGGCCAAGTAGTTCAATCTCACGTGGATGCAAGCGCCTGTTAAATGAATGAAGGTAAACGTCGGGCATTGTCTTGTTTGTTTTTTAGTCAAACTTTATCACCTCAAGTGAGTAAAGGGATCCTTTGGTAAGCACTGCCCATGGATCACTACAAACAGCATAGCTTCATATCAGTTTTAAAAAACCTACATATTAAAACTGACCCCAAATCATTTGCAGCTATGGTAGACAGTGGTTCATGTGTCCACTTCGAGATCTGCACTGGCCAGTGGCGAACAGTGACAGTCAGAGTGTCGAAACGTTTCCAAACAGTTGTGACGTAACGACGCTTTGCTTGCTAAAGTCACGTGACTTGTCCAGTTTGATATGCGCACGGAAGCAATGATTGGAAATAGAAGATTGATAAAGGGTCTTGAAAGTACATGAAGCAGTGTTTTGAACTTTGAACAGTGCTTTGAACTTTGACAGAGAAAAGAAAGTGATATGACACACAACTGCTTTACGTGGGAGGCGGTCAATGTCAGCTTGAGCTGCACGAAACGCTTGCCATGACTGCTGCATGTTAATTGGCTGCCCTGACGGTAAAGAAAGCAAACCTCCCCGTCGGGGAATCGAACCCGGTCTTCCGCGTGACAGGCGGAGATACTGTCCACTATACTAACGAGGAATTCCTGTTCCGCCCTGGGAAATTGAAAGACTGTCCGCGATCCTGTCTTTCAGGAACGAGTAAGAGGCAGGCATGTGAATAGTAACGCAATGGTAATCGATTTAATGGAGCGCTTAAACGACGGTGTGCTTTTGGGCCAAACAGTAGCCGGTTGCGTTGGTGGTATAGTGGTGAGCATAGCTGCCTTCCAAGCAGTTGACCCGGGTTCGATTCCCGGCCAACGCAGTGAGTTGTGTTAGAGTTTATTGTTGGAGTGAGCAGTGCGTGCTTATGAGTAGTTCTTTATGAATAGATTTGGATGGCCACAGCTGTTTACATCTGCCTTCCTGGTTATGTAGTCTTTATATCGTTTTTTAACATTCTTTATTTTTACACTACAATGATGTGTCTGTATGTGTTGTCAAGTTGTAAAGTTTAATGAAAAATTCTTTCTATAATGTTTCCAGTGGTTTGGCAATGTAAAGATTAATTTTCCCATGTCAATAAAGCAATCTGCATCTGAATGAGAGAGCCACGCTACGCACATCTTCAGAAGTGTACTCTGCAGGCATAGTTTGACTGCCTACGAGGAAAACCACAACAAAGACGAGTCATCTTACCCAGACCCTTTGCATACAAACAAGCTCTGACCCCGACGTGATTTGAACACGCAACCTTCTGATCTGGAGTCAGACGCGCTACCGTTGCGCCACGAGGCCTCTGACGCTCCGGAAGCCGTGCTCAGAGCCAGGCTCTGTTAAAATGCCGCCGCACAGTGTTATCATGGTACTTTTCGGCTGTATGCGTTCTCGTACAACTTTGTTGTCCTTCAGATTGCCGTTGGGAACGTGCATACTCCCTCTTCCTGGACTTCAGCCATCACACTGTCCCATATGGTCTAGCGGTTAGGATTCCTGGTTTTCACCCAGGCGGCCCGGGTTCGACTCCCGGTATGGGAAGCCGCGCTTCTTTTCTTTAGGTTGTAGCCACCACATAGACTCTAGCGGCAATCTATTCTGCTGCATGGGCAGGCTCATGAGCCCTCAGAAACCAGTACCACATGCACTGTGTCTTGTTTCAGGTGCCAAACCTTTAAGTAGTATACGGGGTGAACACAATTCATAATGAGTCAACCGTGTTACAGTGGACAGTCATCTGCTGAAAAATGACCCCTCTGAGTCAGTAGTGCAGTCAAGGGGATTGGCTGACACTTAAGAGGGATCAGGCCTTTGCCTGAATGCAGGAGCACAGCAGAAGTCTGATATGGCCTAGAATGTTGAGCAGAAATGGCTAACCCTTTTCCCTGGTCCTCACTTGGGTTCTTAGCAAGTGATCACACTGTCACATGTATGCAGTTTTTGCCTGAAAGGGCCATGTTAAAACAAGCTATTTCCCACTCACTCTTGTCAAGTATCCAAGGCAGATTTCCACATTATATATACCAACAAAACATTGGGTGTATTATTTCTGCTGCATGGGCCATTCCTAGTTCAGAAGGATGTTGGGAAGTCTGACTTTTAAAAGAAAGATGATGGCATCTCAGACTTGTAGTTTTTGAATAATTGACATGCTGCTATGAGAGGTGGCTGTGTTACTCGTTGTCAAAAGAAATCGAAGAGAGGAATGAGAAGGCCTTACACTCTGCTCTCAGTGCGTCAGCTGACGTTTGCTAGAAATGGACGACGTTTTTATCTACTATCCAGGCAGTTCGTAATCATCTTATACTAACCCCAGTACCTGCGGTCAGCCGACTGTTGGCTTCAACGACATCTCTTCAGAGGAGGATAGCGGTTAATTGGTGAATGGAGGGATTTTTTATTCCTTGTGCTCCTCCCAGTTGGAATGATCTGGGCGGAGCCCGCACCAGAGACTACCCTCTTTGAACACTATGGTGTGGCTTAGGAAGCACACTGGTTCCAAAACTGTTGGGTGTAGCTCGAGTTTCTCTTCATCTGCGTATAAATCTTTCGCCTTTTACTAAAGATTTCCGTGGAGGGGACCCATCACGAGTTTTAAGTGTTTTGGGTGTTCTGCTTGCAGCAGAGCTGCATGAGATTGTTGGAAACAGAGTGTTTTTGACTGTTGTTTAGAGTCGTCTGAGAGCGAGTGTGTTTTTGTTGTCTCTTTCGGTGTTGGATTAACAACATCTGACAAATGCGTGAGCTTCGTTTAGTAGCCTTGAGGTTTTCACGCTGGATGTATAGGCCTTTTATTACCGAGTATGCTTCTGCACAAACTTAGTCTTAGATATCTGTCCAATTCCACATTATTTAGTTTTAATTGTGGCCTCAGTGAACCACAGCTCGGCCAAGTAGTTCAATCTCACGTGGATGCAAGCGCCTGTTAAATGAATGAAGGTAAACGTCGGGCATTGTCTTGTTTGTTTTTAGTCAAACTTTATCACCTCAAGTGAGTAAAGGGATCCTTTGGTAAGCACTGCCCATGGATCACTACAAACAGCATAGCTTCATATCAGTTTTAAAAACCTACATATTAAAACTGACCCCAAATCATTTGCAGCTATGGTGGTAGACAGTGGTTCATGTGTCCACTTCGAGATCTGCACTGGCCAGTGGCGAACAGTGACAGTCAGAGTGTCGAAACGTTTCCAAACAGTTGTGACGTAACGACGCTTTGCTTGCTAAAGTCACGTGACTTGTCCAGTTTGATATGCGCACGGAAGCAATGATTGGAAATAGAAGATTGATAAAGGGTCTTGAAAGTACATGAAGCAGTGTTTTGAACTTTGAACAGTGCTTTGAACTTTGACAGAGAAAAGAAAGTGATATGACACACAACTGCTTTACGTGGGAGACGGTCAATGTCAGCTTGAGCTGCACGAACGCTTTGCCATGACTGCTGCATGTTAATTGGCTGCCCTGACGGTAAAGAAAGCAAACCTCCCGTCGGGGAATCGAACCCCGGTCTTCCGCGTGACAGGCGGAGATACTGTCCACTATACTAACGAGGAATTCCTGTTCCGCACTGGGAAATTGAAAGACTGTCCGCGATCCTGTCTTTCAGGAACGAGTAAGAGGCAGGCATGTGAAAAGTAACGCAATGGTAATCGATTTAATGGAGCGCTTAAACGGCGGTGTGCTTTTAGGGCCAAACCGTAGCCGGTTGCGTTGGTGGTATAGTGGTGAGCATAGCTGCCTTCCAAGCAGTTGACCCGGGTTCGATTCCCGCCAACGCAGTGAGTTGTGTTAGAGTTTATTGTTGGAGTGAGCAGTGCGTGCTTATGAGTAGTTCTTTATGAATAGATTTGGATGGCCACAGCTGTTTACATCTGCCTTCCTGGTTATGTAGTCTTTATATCGTTTTTAACATTCTTTATTTTTACACTACAATGATGTGTCTGTATGTGTTGTCAAGTTGTAAAGTTTAATGAAAAATTCTTTCTATAATGTTTCCAGTGGTTTGGCAATGTAAAGATTAATTTTCCCATGTCAATAAAGCAATCTGCATCTGAATGAGAGAGCCACGCTACGCACATCTTCAGAAGTGTACTCTGCAGGCATAGTTTGACTGCCTACGAGGAAAACCACAACAAAGACGAGTCATCTTACCCAGACCCTTCGCATACAAACAAGCTCTGACCCCGACGTGATTTGAACACGCAACCTTCTGATCTGGAGTCAGACGCGCTACCGTTGCGCCACGAGGCCTCTGACGCTCCGGAAGCCGTGCTCAGAGCCAGGCTCTGTTAAAATGCCGCCGCACAGTGTTATCATGGTACTTTTCGGCTGTATGCTCTCGTTACAACTTTGTTGTCCTTCAGATTGCCGTTGGGAACGTGCATACTCCCTCTTCCTGGAGTTCAGCCATCACACTGTCCCATATGGTCTAGCGGTTAGGATTCCTGGTTTTCACCCAGGCGGCCCGGGTTCGACTCCCGGTATGGGAAGCCGCGCTTCTTTTCTTTAGGTTGTAGCCACCACATAGACTCTAGCGGCAATCTATTCTGCTGCATGGGCAGGCTCATGAGCCCTCAGAAACCAGTACCACATGCACTGTGTCTTGTTTCAGGTGCCAAACCTTTAAGTAGTATACGGGGTGAACACAATTCATAATGAGTCAACCGTGTTACAGTGGACAGTCATCTGCTGAAAAATGACCCCTCTGAGTCAGTAGTGCAGTCAAGGGGATTGGCTGACACTTAAGAGGGATCAGGCCTTTGCCTGAATGCAGGAGCACAGCAGAAGTCTGATATGGCCTAGAATGTTGAGCAGAAATGGCTAACCCTTTTCCCTGGTCCTCACTTGGGTTCTTAGCAAGTGATCACACTGTCACATGTATGCAGTTTTGCCTGAAAGGGCCATGTTAAAACAAGCTATTTCCCACTCACTCTTGTCAAGTATCCAAGGCAGATTTCCACATTATATATACCAACAAAACATTGGGTGTATTATTTCTGCTGCATGGGCCATTCCTAGTTCAGAAGGATGTTGGGAAGTCTGACTTTTAAAAGAAAGATGATGGCATCTCAGACTTGTAGTTTTTTGAATAATTGACATGCTGCTATGAGAGAGGTGGCTGTGTTACTCGTTGTCAAAAAGAAATCGAAGAGAGGAATGAGAAGGCCTTACACTCTGCTCTCAGTGCGTCAGCTGACGTTTGCTAGAAATGGACGACGTTTTTATCTACTATCCAGGCAGTTCGTAATCATCTTATACTAACCCCAGTACCTGCGGTCAGCCGACTGTTGGCTTCAACGACATCTCTTCAGAGGAGGATAGCGGTTAATTGGTGAATGGAGGGATTTTTATTCCTTGTGCTCCTCCCAGTTGGAATGATCTGGGCGGAGCCCGCACCAGAGACTACCCTCTTTGAACACTATGGTGTGGCTTAGGAAGCACACTGGTTCCAAAACTGTTGGGTGTAGCTCGAGTTTCTCTTCATCTGCGTATAAATCTTTCGCCTTTTACTAAAGATTTCCGTGGAGGGGACCCATCACGAGTTTTAAGTGTTTTTGGGTGTTCTGCTTGCAGCAGAGCTGCATGAGATTGTTGGAAACAGAGTGTTTTTTGACTGTTGTTTAGAGTCGTCTGAGAGCGAGTGTGTTTTTGTTGTCTCTTTCGGTGTTGGATTAACAACATCTGACAAATGCGTGAGCTTCGTTTAGTAGCCTTGAGGTTTTCACGCTGGATGTATAGGCCTTTTATTACCGAGTATGCTTCTGCACAAACTTAGTCTTAGATATCTGTCCAATTCCACATTATTTAGTTTTAATTGTGGCCTCAGTGAACCACAGCTCGGCCAAGTAGTTCAATCTCACGTGGATGCAAGCGCCTGTTAAATGAATGAAGGTAAACGTCGGGCATTGTCTTGTTTGTTTTTAGTCAAACTTTATCACCTCAAGTGAGTAAAGGGATCCTTTGGTAAGCACTGCCCATGGATCACTACAAACAGCATAGCTTCATATCAGTTTTAAAAAACCTACATATTAAAACTGACCCCAAATCATTTGCAGCTATGGTAGACAGTGGTTCATGTGTCCACTTCGAGATCTGCACTGGCCAGTGGCGAACAGTGACAGTCAGAGTGTCGAAACGTTTCCAAACAGTTGTGACGTGAACGACGCTTTGCTTGCTAAAGTCACGCGACTTGTCCAGTTTGATATGCGCACGGAAGCAATGATTGGAAATAGAAGATTGATAAAGGGTCTTGAAAGTACATGAAGCAGTGTTTTGAACTTTGAACAGTGCTTTGAACTTTGACAGAGAAAAGAAAGTGATATGACACACAACTGCTTTACGTGGGAGACGGTCAATGTCAGCTTGAGCTGCACGAACGCGCTTGCCATGACTGCTGCATGTTAATTGGCTGCCCTGACGGTAAAGAAAGCAAACCTCCCGTCGGGGAATCGAACCCGGTCTTCCGCGTGACAGGCGGAGATACTGTCCACTATACTAACGAGGAATTCCTGTTCCGCCCTGGGAAATTGAAAGACTGTCCGCGATCCTGTCTTTCAGGAACGAGTAAGAGAGCAGGCATGTGAATAGTAACGCAATGGTAATCGATTTAATGGAGCGCTTAAACGACGGTGTGCTTTTGGGCCGAACAGTAGCCGGTTGCGTTGGTGGTATAGTGGTGAGCATAGCTGCCTTCCAAGCAGTTGACCCGGGTTCGATTCCCGGCCAACGCAGTGAGTTGTGTTAGAGTTTATTGTTGGAGTGAGCAGTGCGTGCTTATGAGTAGTTCTTTATGAATAGATTTGGATGGCCACAGCTGTTTACATCTGCCTTCCTGGTTATGTAGTCTTTATATCGTTTTTTAACATTCTTTATTTTTACACTACAATGATGTGTCTGTATGTGTTGTCAAGTTGTAAAGTTTAATGAAAAATTCTTTCTATAATGTTTCCAGTGGTTTGGCAATGTAAAGATTAATTTTCCCATGTCAATAAAGCAATCTGCATCTGAATGAGAGAGCCACGCTACGCACATCTTCAGAAGTGTACTCTGCAGGCATAGTTTGACTGCCTACGAGGAAAACCACAACAAAGACGAGTCATCTTACCCAGACCCTTTGCATACAAACAAGCTCTGACCCGACGTGATTTGAACACGCAACCTTCTGATCTGGAGTCAGACGCGCTACCGTTATGCCACGAGGCCTCTGACGCTCGGAAGCCGTGCTCAGAGCCAGGCTCTGTTAAAATGCCGCCGCTGCAGTGTTATCATGGTACTTTTCGGCTGTATGCGTTCTCGTACAACTTTGTTGTCCTTCAGATTGCCGTTGGGAACGTGCATACTCCCTCTTCCTGGACTTCAGCCATCACACTGTCCCATATGGTCTAGCGGTTAGGATTCCTGGTTTTCACCCAGGCGGCCCGGGTTCGACTCCCGGTATGGGAAGCCGTGCTTCTTTTCTTTTTGGTTGTAGCCACCACATAGACTCTAGCGGCAATCTATTCTGCTGCATGGGCAGGCTCATGAGCCCTCAGAAACCAGTACCACATGCACTGTGTCTTGTTTCAGGTGCCAAACCTTTAAGTAGTATACGAGGTGAACACAATTCATAATGAGTCAACCGTGTTACAGTGGACAGTCATCTGCTGAAAAATGACCCTCTGAGTCAGTAGTGCAGTCAAGGGGATTGGCTGACACTTAAGAGGATCAGGCCTTTGCCTGAATGCAGGAGCACAGCAGAAGTCTGATATGGCCTAGAATGTTGAGCAGAAATGGCTAACCCTTTTCCCTGGTCCTCACTTGGGTTCTTAGCAAGTGATCACACTGTCACATGTATGCAGTTTTTGCCTGAAAGGGCCATGTTAAAACAAGCTATTTCCCACTCACTCTTGTCAAGTATCCAAGGCAGATTTCCACATTATATATACCAACAAAACATTGGGTGTATTATTTCTGCTGCATGGGCCATTCCTAGTTCAGAAGGATGTTGGGAAGTCTGACTTTTAAAAGAAAGATGATGGCATCTCAGACTTGTAGTTTTTGAATAATTGACATGCTGCTATGAGAGAGGTGGCTGTGTTACTCGTTGTCAAAAAGAAATCGAAGAGAGGAATGAGAAGGCCTTACACTCTGCTCTCAGTGCGTCAGCTGACGTTTGCTAGAAATGGACGACGTTTTTATCTACTATCCAGGCAGTTCAGTAATCATCTTATACTAACCCCAGTACCTGCGGTCAGCCGACTGTTGGCTTCAACGACATCTCTTCAGAGGAGGATAGCGGTTAATTGGTGAATGGAGGGATTTTTATTCCTTGTGCTCCTCCCAGTTGGAATGATCTGGGCGGAGCCCGCACCAGAGACTACCCTCTTTGAACACTATGGTGTGGCTCAGGAAGCACACTGGTTCCAAAACTGTTGGGTGTAGCTCGAGTTTCTCTTCATCTGCGTATAAATCTTTCGCCTTTTACTAAAGATTTCCGTGGAGGGGAACCATCACGAGTTTTAAGTGTTTTTGGGTGTTCTGCTTGCAGCAGAGCTGCATGAGATTGTTGGAAACAGAGTGTCTTTTGACTGTTGTTTAGAGTCGTCTGAGAGCGAGTGTGTTTTTGTTGTCTCTTTCGGTGTTGGATTAACAACATCTGACAAATGCGTGAGCTTCGTTTAGTAGCCTTGAGGTTTTCACGCTGGATGTATAGGCCTTTTATTACCGAGTATGCTTCTGCACAAACTTAGTCTTAGATATCTGTCCAATTCCACATTATTTAGTTTTAATTGAGGCCTCAGTGAACCACAGCTCGGCCAAGTAGTTCAATCTCACGTGGATGCAAGCGCCTGTTAAATGAATGAAGGTAAACGTCGGGCATTGTCTTGTTTGTTTTTTAGTCAAACTTTATCACCTCAAGTGAGTAAAGGGATCCTTTGGTAAGCACTGCCCATGGATCACTACAAACAGCATAGCTTCATATCAGTTTTAAAAAACCTACATATTAAAACTGACCCCAAATCATTTGCAGCTATGGTAGACAGTGGTTCATGTGTCCACTTCGAGATCTGCACTGGCCAGTGGCGAACAGTGACAGTCAGAGTGTCGAAACGTTTCCAAACAGTTGTGACGTAACGACGCTTTGCTTGCTAAAGTCACGTGACTTGTCCAGTTTGATATGCGCACGGAAGCAATGATTGGAAATAGAAGATTGATAAAGGGTCTTGAAAGTACATGAAGCAGTGTTTTGAACTTTGAACAGTGCTTTGAACTTTGACAGAGAAAAGATAGTGATATGACACACAACTGCTTTACGTGGGAGACGGTCAATGTCAGCTTGAGCTGCACGAACGCGCTTGCATGACTGCTGCATGTTAATTGGCTGCCCTGACGGTAAAGAAAGCAAACCTCCCCGTCGGGGAATCGAACCCCGGTCTTCCGCGTGACAGGCGGAGATACTGTCCACTATACTAACGAGGAATTCCTGTTCCGCACTGGGAAATTGAAAGACTGTCCGCGATCCTGTCTTTCAGGAACGAGTAAGAGGCAGGCATGTGAAAAGTAACGCAATGGTAATCGATTTAATGGAGCGCTTAAACGACGGTGTGCTTTTGGGCCAAACCGTAGCCGGTTGCGTTGGTGGTATAGTGGTGAGCATAGCTGCCTTCCAAGCAGTTGACCCGGGTTCGATTCCCGGCCAACGCAGTGAGTTGTGTTAGAGTTTATTGTTGGAGTGAGCAGTGCGTGCTTATGAGTAGTTCTTTATGAATAGATTTGGATGGCCACAGCTGTTTACATCTGCCTTCCTGGTTATGCAGTCTTTATATCGTTTTTTAACATTCTTTATTTTTACACTACAATGATGTGTCTGTATGTGTTGTCAAGTTGTAAAGTTTAATGAAAAATTCTTTCTATAATGTTTCCAGTGGTTTGGCAATGTAAAGATTAATTTTCCCATGTCAATAAAGCAATCTGCATCTGAATGAGAGAGCCACGCTACGCACATCTTCAGAAGTGTACTCTGCAGGCATAGTTTGACTGCCTACGAGGAAAACCACAACAAAGACGAGTCATCTTACCCAGACCCTTCGCATACAAACAAGCTCTGACCCGACGTGATTTGAACACGCAACCTTCTGATCTGGAGTCAGACGCGCTACCGTTATGCGCCCACGAGGCCTCTGGCGCTCGGAAGCCGTGCTCAGAGCCAGGCTCTGTTAAAATGCCGCCGCACAGTGTTATCATGGTACTTTTCGGCTGTATGCGTTCTCGTACAACTTTGTTGTCCTTCAGATTGCCGTTGGGAACGTGCATACTCCCTCTTCCTGGAGTTCAGCCATCACACTGTCCCATATGGTCTAGCGGTTAGGATTCCTGGTTTTCACCCAGGCGGCCCGGGTTCGACTCCCGGTATGGGAAGCCACGCTTCTTTTCTTTAGGTTGTAGCCACCACATAGACTCTAGCGGCAATCTATTCTGCTGCATGGGCAGGCTCATGAGCCCTCAGAAACCAGTACCACATGCACTGTGTCTTGTTTCAGGTGCCAAACCTTTAAGTAGTATCTGAGGTGAACACAATTCATAATGAGTCAACCGTGTTACAGTGGACAGTCATCTGCTGAAAAATGACCCCTCTGAGTCAGTAGTGCAGTCAAGGGGATTGGCTGACACTTAAGAGGGATCAGGTCTTTGCCTGAATGCAGGAGCACAGCAGAAGTCTGATATGGCCTAGAATGTTGAGCAGAAATGGCTAACCCTTTTCCCTGGTCCTTACTTGGGTTCTTAGCAAGTGATCACACTGTCACATGTATGCAGTTTTGCCTGAAAGGGCCATGTTAAAACAAGCTATTTCCCACTCACTCTTGTCAAGTATCCAAGGCAGATTTCCACATTATATATACCAACAAAACATTGGGTGTATTATTTCTGCTGCATGGGCCATTCCTAGTTCAGAAGGATGTTGGGAAGTCTGACTTTTAAAAGAAAGATGATGGCATCTCAGACTTGTAGTTTTTGAATAATTGACATGCTGCTATGAGAGAGGTGGCTGTGTTACTCGTTGTCAAAAAGAAATCGAAGAGAGGAATGAGAAGGCCTTACACTCTGCTCTCAGTGCGTCCAGCTGACGTTTGCTAGAAATGGACGACGTTTTTATCTACTATCCAGGCAGTTCGTAATCATCTTATACTAACCCCAGTACCTGCGGTCAGCCGACTGTTGGCTTCAACGACATCTCTTCAGAGGAGGATAGCGGTTAATTGGTGAATGGAGGGATTTTTATTCCTTGTGCTCCTCCCAGTTGGAATGATCTGGGCGAGCCCGCACCAGAGACTACCCTCTTTGAACACTATGGTGTGGCTCAGGAAGCACACTGGTTCCAAAACTGTTGGGTGTAGCTCGAGTTTCTCTTCATCTGCGTATAAATCTTTCGCCTTTTACTAAAGATTTCCGTGGAGGGGACCCATCACGAGTTTTAAGTGTTTTGGGTGTTCTGCTTGCAGCAGAGCTGCATGAGATTGTTGGAAACAGAGTGTCTTTGACTGTTGTTTAGAGTCGTCTGAGAGCGAGTGTGTTTTTGTTGTCTCTTTCGGTGTTGGATTAACAACATCTGACAAATGCGTGAGCTTCGTTTAGTAGCCTTGAGGTTTTCACGCTGGATGTATAGGCCTTTTATTACCGAGTATGCTTCTGCACAAACTTAGTCTTAGATATCTGTCCAATTCCACATTATTTAGTTTTAATTGAGGCCTCAGTGAACCACAGCTCGGCCAAGTAGTTCAATCTCACGTGGATGCAAGCGCCTGTTAAATGAATGAAGGTAAACGTCGGGCATTGTCTTGTTTGTTTTTTAGTCAAACTTTATCACCTCAAGTGAGTAAAGGGATCCTTTGGTAAGCACTGCCCATGGATCACTACAAACAGCATAGCTTCATATCAGTTTTAAAAAACCTACATATTAAAACTGACCCCAAATCATTTGCAGCTATGGTAGACAGTGGTTCATGTGTCCACTTCGAGATCTGCACTGGCCAGTGGCGAACAGTGACAGTCAGAGTGTCGAAACGTTTCCAAACAGTTGTGACGTAACGACGCTTTGCTTGCTAAAGTCACGTGACTTGTCCAGTTTGATATGCGCACGGAAGCAATGATTGGAAATAGAAGATTGATAAAGGGTCTTGAAAGTACATGAAGCAGTGTTTTGAACTTTGAACAGTGCTTTGAACTTTGACAGAGAAAAGATAGTGATATGACACACAACTGCTTTACGTGGGAGACGGTCAATGTCAGCAGGCTGCACGAACGCGCTTGCCATGACTGCTGCATGTTAATTGGCTGCCCTGACGGTAAAGAAAGCAAACCTCCCGTCGGGAATCGAACCCCGGTCTTCCGCGTGACAGGCGGAGATACTGTCCACTATACTAACGAGGAATTCCTGTTCCGCCCTGGGAAATTGAAAGACTGTCCGCGATCCTGTCTTTCAGGAACGAGTAAGAGGCAGGCATGTGAATAGTAACGCAATGGTAATCGATTTAATGGAGCGCTCAAACGACGGTGTGCTTTTGGGCCAAACCGTAGCCGGTTGCGTTGGTGGTATAGTGGTGAGCATAGCTGCCTTCCAAGCAGTTGACCCGGGTTCGATTCCCGGCCAACGCAGTGAGTTGTGTTAGAGTTTATTGTTGGAGTGAGCAGTGCGTGCTTATGAGTAGTTCTTTATGAATAGATTTGGATGGCCACAGCTGTTTACATCTGCCTTCCTGGTTATGTAGTCTTTATATCGTTTTTTAACATTCTTTATTTTTACACTACAATGATGTGTCTGTATGTGTTGTCAAGTTGTAAAGTTTAATGAAAAATTCTTTCTATAATGTTTCCAGTGGTTTGGCAATGTAAAGATTAATTTTCCCATGTCAATAAAGCAATCTGCATCTGAATGAGAGAGCCGAACGTCTGAATGAGACGTTTTTATCTACTATCCAGGCAGTTCGTAATCATCTTATACTAACCCCAGTACCTGCGGTCAGCCGACTGTTGGCTTCAACGACATCTCTTCAGAGGAGGATAGCGGTTAATTGGTAAATGGAGGGATTTTTATTCCTTGTGCTCCTCCCAGTTGGAATGATCTGGGCGGAGCCCGCACCAGAGACTACCCTCTTTGAACACTATGGTGTGGCTTAGGAAGCACACTGGTTCCAAAACTGTTGGGTGTAGCTCGAGTTTCTCTTCATCTGCGTATAAATCTTTCGCCTTTTACTAAAGATTTCCGTGGAGGGGACCCATCATGAGTTTTAAGTGTTTTGGGTAATTTCTGCTTGCAGCAGAGCTGCATGAGATTGTTGGAAACAGAGTGTTTTTGACTGTTGTTTAGAGTCGTCTGAGAGCGAGTGTGTTTTTGTTGTCTCTTTCGGTGTTGGATTAACAACATCTGACAAATGCGTGAGCTTCGTTTAGTAGCCTTGAGGTTTTCACGCTGGATGTATAGGCCTTTTATTACCGAAACGTATGCTTCTGCACAAACTTAGTCTTAGATATCTGTCCAATTCCACATTATTTAGTTTTAATTGTGGCCTCAGTGAACCACAGCTCGGCCAAGTAGTTCAATCTCACGTGGATGCAAGCGCCTGTTAAATGAATGAAGGTAAACGTCGGGCATTGTCTTGTTTGTTTTAGTCAAACTTTATCACCTCAAGTGAGTAAAGGGATCCTTTGGTAAGCACTGCCCATGGATCACTACAAACAGCATAGCTTCATATCAGTTTTAAAAACCTACATATTAAAACTGACCCCAAATCATTTGCAGCTATGGTAGACAGTGGTTCATGTGTCCACTTCGAGATCTGCACTGGCCAGTGGCGAACAGTGACAGTCAGAGTGTCGAAACGCTTCCAAACAGTTGTGAATGAACGACGCTTTGCTTGCTAAAGTCACGTGACTTGTCCAGTTTGATATGCGCTCGGAGGCAATGATTGGAAATAGAAGATTGATAAAGGGTCTTGAAAGTACATGAAGCAGTGTTTTGAACTTTGAACAGTGCTTTGAACTTTGACAGAGAAAAGAAAGTGATATGACACACAACTGCTTTACGGGAGACGGTCAATGTCAGCTTGAGCTGCACCTAACGCTTTGCCATGACTGCTGCATGTTAATTGGCTGCCCTGACGGTAAAGAAAGCAAACCTCCCGTCGGGGAATCGAACCCCGGTCTTCCGCGTGACAGGCGGAGATACTGTCCACTATACTAACGAGGGAATTCCTGTTCCGCCCTGGGAAATTGAAAGACTGTCCGCGATCCTGTCTTTCAGGAACGAGTAAGAGGCAGGCATGTGAATAGTAACGCAATGGTAATCGATTTAATGGAGCGCTTAAGCGACGGTGTGCTTTTGGGCCAAACCGTGAGCGGTTGCGTTGGTGGTATAGTGGTGAGCATAGCTGCCTTCAAGCAGTTGACCGGGTTCGATTCCGCCAACGAAGTGAGTTGTGTTAGAGTTTATTGTTGGAGTGAGCAGTGCGTGCTTATGAGTAGTTCTTTATGAATAGATTTGGATGGCCACAGCTGTTTACATCTGCCTTCCTGGTTATGTAGTCTTTATATCGTTTTTTAACATTCTTTATTTTACACTACAATGATGTGTCTGTATGTGTTGTCAAGTTGTAAAGTTTAATGAAAAATTCTTTCTATAATGTTTCCAGTGGTTTGGCAATGTAAAGATTAATTTTCCCATGTCAATAAAGCAATCTGCATCTGAATGAGAGAGCCACGCTTCGCACATCTTCAGAAGTGTACTCTGCAGGCATAGTTTGACTGCCTACGAGGAAAACCACAACAAAGACGAGTCATCTTACCCAGACCCTTCGCATACAAACAAGCTCTGACCCCGACGTGATTTGAACACGCAACCTTCTGATCTGGAGTCAGACGCGCTACCGTTATACCACGAGGCCTCTGGCGCTCCGAAGCCGTGCTCAGAGCCAGGCTCTGTTAAAATGCCGCCGCACAGTGTTATCATGGTACTTTTCGGGTTGTATGTTCTCGTGACAACTTTGTTGTCCTTCAGATTGCCGTTGGGAACGTGCATACTCCCTCTTCCTGGAGTTCAGCCATCACACTGTCCCATATGGTCTAGCGGTTAGGATTCCTGGTTTTCACCCAGGCGGCCCGGTTCGACTCGGTATGGGAAGCAGCGCTTCTTTTCTTTAGGTTGTAGCCACCACATAGACTCTAGCGGCAATCTATTCTGCTGCATGGGCAGGCTCATGAGCCCTCAGAAACCAGTACCACATGCACTGTGTCTTGTTTCAGGTGCCAAACCTTTAAGTAGTATACGAGGTGAACACAATTCATAATGAGTCAACCGTGTTACAGTGGACAGTCATCTGCTGAAAAATGACCCCTCTGAGTCAGTAGTGCAGTCAAGGGGATTGGCTGACACTTAAGAGGGATCAGGTCTTTGCCTGAATGCAGGAGCACAGCAGAAGTCTGATATGGCCTAGAATGTTGAGCAGAAATGGCTAACCCTTTTCCCTGGTCCTTACTTGGGTTCTTAGCAAGTGATCACACTGTCACATGTATGCAGTTTTGCCTGAAAGGGCCATGTTAAAACAAGCTATTTCCCACTCACTCTTGTCAAGTATCCAAGGCAGATTTCCACATTATATATACCAACAAAACATTGGGTGTATTATTTCTGCTGCATGGGCCATTCCTAGTTCAGAAGGATGTTGGGAAGTCTAACTTTTAAAAAGAAAGATGATGGCATCTCAGACTTGTAGTTTTTTGAATAATTGACATGCTGCTATGAGAGAGGTGGCTGTGTTACTCGTTGTCAAAAAGAAATCGAAGAGAGGAATGAGAAGGCCTTACACTCTGCTCTCAGTGCGTCAGCTGACGTTTGCTAGAAATGGACGACGTTTTTATCTACTATCCAGGCAGTTCGTAATCATCTTATACTAACCCCAGTACCTGCGGTCAGCCGACTGTTGGCTTCAACGACATCTCTTCAGAGGAGGATAGCGGTTAATTGGTGAATGGAGGGATTTTATTCCTTGTGCTCCTCCCAGTTGGAATGATCTGGGCGGAGCCCGCACCAGAGACTACCCTCTTTGAACACTATGGTGTGGCTTAGGAAGCACACTGGTTCCAAAACTGTTGGGTGTAGCTCGAGTTTCTCTTCATCTGCGATAAATCTTTCGCCTTTACTAAAGATTTCCGTGGAGGGGACCCATCACGAGTTTTAAGTGTTTTGGGTGTTCTGCTTGCAGCAGAGCTGCATGAGATTGTTGGAAACAGAGTGTCTTTTGACTGTTGTTTAGAGTCGTCTGAGAGCGAAAGTGTGTTTTTGTTGTCTCTTTCGGTGTTGGATTAACAACATCTGACAAATGCGTGAGCTTCGTTTAGTAGCCTTGAGGTTTTCTACGCTGGATGTATAGGCCTTTTATTACCGAGTATGCTTCTGCACAAACTTAGTCTTAGATATCTGTCCAATTCCACATTATTTAGTTTTAATTGTGGCCTCAGTGAACCACAGCTCGGCCAAGTAGTTCAATCTCACGTGGATGCAAGCGCCTGTTAAATGAATGAAGGTAAACGTCGGGCATTGTCTTGTTTGTTTTTAGTCAAACTTTATCACCTCAAGTGAGTAAAGGGATCCTTTGGTAAGCACTGCCCATGGATCACTACAAACAGCATAGCTTCATATCAGTTTTAAAAACCTACATATTAAAACTGACCCCAAATCATTTGCAGCTATGGTAGACAGTGGTTCATGTGTCCACTTCGAGATCTGCACTGGCCAGTGGCGAACAGTGACAGTCAGAGTGTCGAAACGTTTCCAAACAGTTGTGACGTGAACGACGCTTTGCTTGCTAAAGTCACGTGACTTGTCCAGTTTGATATGCGCACGGAAGCAATGATTGGAAATAGAAGATTGATAAAGGGTCTTGAAAGTACATGAAGCAGTGTTTTGAACTTTGAACAGTGCTTTGAACTTTGACAGAGAAAAAGATAGTGATATGACACACAACTGCTTTACGTGGGAGACGGTCAATGTCAGCTTGAGCTGCACGAACGCTTGCCATGACTGCTGCATGTTAATTGGCTGCCCTGACGGTAAAGAAAGCAAACCTCCCGTCGGGGAATCGAACCCGGTCTTCCGCGTGACAGGCGGAGATACTGTCCACTATACTAACGAGGAATTCCTGTTCCGCCCTGGAAATTGAAAGACTGTCCGCGATCCTGTCTTTCAGGAACGAGTAAGAGGCAGGCATGTGAATAGTAACGCAATGGTAATCGATTTAATGGAGCGCTAAAACGACGGTGTGCTTTTGGGCCAAACCGTAGCCGGTTGCGTTGGTGGTATAGTGGTGAGCATAGCTGCCTTCCAAGCAGTTGACCCGGTTCGATTCCGGCCAACGAAGTGAGTTGTGTTAGAGTTTATTGTTGGAGTGAGCAGTGCGTGCTTATGAGTAGTTCTTTATGAATAGATTTGGATGGCCACAGCTGTTTACATCTGCCTTCCTGGTTATGCAGTCTTTATATCGTTTTTTTAACATTCTTTATTTTTACACTACAATGATGTGTCTGTATGTGTTGTCAAGTTGTAAAGTTTAATGAAAAATTCTTTCTATAATGTTTCCAGTGGTTTGGCAATGTAAAGATTAATTTTCCCATGTCAATAAAGCAATCTGCATCTGAATGAGAGAGCCACGCCACGCACATCTTCAGAAGTGTACTCTGCAGGCATAGTTTGACTGCCTACGAGGAAAACCACAACAAAGACGAGTCATCTTACCCAGACCCTTCGCATACAAACAAGCTCTGACCCCGACGTGATTTGAACACGCAACCTTCTGATCTGGAGTCAGACGCGCTACCGTTGCGCCACACGAGGCCTCTGACGCCCGAAGCCGTGGCTCAGAGCCAGGCTCTGTTAAAATGCCGCCGCACAGTGTTATCATGGTACTTTTCGGGTTGTATGCGTTCTCATTACAACTTTGTTGTCCTTCAGATTGCCGTTGGGAACGTGCATACTCCTCTTCCTGGACTTCAGCCATCACACTGTCCCATATGGTCTAGCTGGTTAGGATTCCTGGTTTTCACCCAGGCGCCCCGGTTCGACTCGGTATGGGAAGCCGCTTCTTTTCTTTTTAGTTGTAGCCACCACATAGACTCTAGCGGCAATCTATTCTGCTGCATGGGCAGGCTCATGAGCCCTCAGAAACCAGTACCACATGCACTGTGTCTTGTTTCAGGTGCCAAACCTTTAAGTAGTATACGGGTGAACACAATTCATAATGAGTCAACCGTGTTACAGTGGACAGTCATCTGCTGAAAAATGACCCTCTGAGTCAGTAGTGCAGTCAAGGGGGATTGGCTGACACTTAAGAGGGATCAGGCCTTTGCCTGAATGCAGGAGCACAGCAGAAGTCTGATATGGCCTAGAATGTTGAGCAGAAATGGCTAACCCTTTTCCCTGGTCCTCACTTGGGTTCTTAGCAAGTGATCACACTGTCACATGTATGCAGTTTTGCCTGAAAGGGCCATGTTAAAACAAGCTATTTCCCACTCACTCTTGTCAAGTATCCAAGGCAGATTTCCACATTATATATACCAACAAAACATTGGGTGTATTATTTCTGCTGCATGGGCCATTCCTAGTTCAGAAGGATGTTGGGAAGTCTGACTTTAAAAGAAAGATGATGGCATCTCAGACTTGTAGTTTTTGAATAATTGACATGCTGCTATGAGAGAGGTGGCTGTGTTACTCGTTGTCAAAAAAGAAATCGAAGAGAGGAATGAGAAGGCCTTACACTCTGCTCTCAGTCGTCCAGCTGATGTTTGCTAGAAATTGACGACGTTTTTATCTACTATCCAGGCAGTTCAGAATCATCTTATACTAACCCCAGTACCTGCGGTCAGCCGACTGTTGGCTTCAACGACATCTCTTCAGAGGAGGATAGCGGTTAATTGGTGAATGGAGGGATTTTATTCCTTGTGCTCCTCCCAGTTGGAATGATCTGGCGGAGCCCGCACCAGAGACTACCCTCTTTGAACACTATGGTGTGGCTTAGGAAGCACACTGGTTCCAAAACTGTTGGGTGTAGCTCGAGTTTCTCTTCATCTGCGATAAATCTTTCGCCTTTACTAAAGATTTCCGTGGAGGGGACCCATCACGAGTTTTAAGTGTTTTGGTAATTCTGCTTGCAGCAGAGCTGCATGAGATTGTTGGAAACAGAGTGTTTTTGACTGTTGTTTAGAGTCGTCTGAGAGCGAGTGTGTTTTTGTTGTCTCTTTCGGTGTTGGATTAACAACATCTGACAAATGCGTGAGCTTCGTTTAGTAGCCTTGAGGTTTTCACGCTGGATGTATAGGCCTTTTATTACCGAGTATGCTTCTGCACAAACTTAGTCTTAGATATCTGTCCAATTCCACATTATTTAGTTTTAATTGTGGCCTCAGTGAACCACAGCTCGGCCAAGTAGTTCAATCTCACGTGGATGCAAGCTTCCTGTTAAATGAATGAAGGTAAACGTCGGCATTGTCTTGTTTGTTTTTAGTCAAACTTTATCACCTCAAGTGAGTAAAGGGATCCTTTGGTAAGCACTGCCCATGGATCACTACAAACAGCATAGCTTCATATCAGTTTTAAAAACCTACATATTAAAACTGACCCCAAATCATTTGCAGCTATGGTAGACAGTGGTTCATGTGTCCACTTCGAGATCTGCACTGGCCAGTGGCTTAACAGTGACAGTCAGAGTGTCGAAAACGTTTCCAAACAGTTGTGACGTAACGACGCTTTGCTTGCTAAAGTCACGTGACTTGTCCAGTTTGATATGCGCACGGAAGCAATGATTGGAAATAGAAGATTGATAAAGGGTCTTGAAAGTACATGAAGCAGTGTTTTGAACTTTGAACAGTGCTTTGAACTTTGACAGAGAAAAGAAAGTGATATGACACACAACTGCTTTACGTGGGAGACGGTCAATGTCAGCTTGAGCTGCACGAACGCGCTTGCCATGACTGCTGCATGTTAATTGGCTGCCCTGACGGTAAAGAAAGCAAACCTCCCCGTCGGGGAATCGAACCCCGGTCTTCCGCGTGACAGGCGGAGATACTGTCCACTATACTAACGAGGAATTCCTGTTCCACCCTGGGAAATTGAAAGACTGTCCGCGATCCTGTCTTTCAGGAACGAGTAAGAGGCAGGCACGTGAATAGTAACGCAATGGTAATCGATTTAATGGAGCGCTTAAACGACGGTGTGCTTTTGGGCCGAACAGTAGCCGGTTGCGTTGGTGGTATAGTGGTGAGCATAGCTGCCTTCCAAGCAGTTGACCCGGGTTCGATTCCCGGCCAACGCAGTGAGTTGTGTTAGAGTTTATTGTTGGAGTGAGCAGTGCGTGCTTATGAGTAGTTCTTTATGAATAGATTTGGATGGCCACAGCTGTTTACATCTGCCTTCCTGGTTATGTAGTCTTTATATCGTTTTTTAACATTCTTTATTTTTACACTACAATGATGTGTCTGTATGTGTTGTCAAGTTGTAAAGTTTAATGAAAACTGAAAGTGGTTTGGCAATGTAAAGATTAATTTTCCCATGTCAATAAAGCAATCTGCATCTGAATGAGAGAGCCACGCTACGCACATCTTCAGAAGTGTACTCTGCAGGCATAGTTTGACTGCCTACGAGGAAAACCACAACAAAGACGAGTCATCTTACCCAGACCCTTTGCATACAAACAAGCTCTGACCCCGACGTGATTTGAACACGCAACCTTCTGATCTGGAGTCAGACGCTACCGCTATGCCACGAGGCCTCTGACGCCCGAAGCCGTGCTCAGAGCCAGGCTCTGTTAAAATGCCGCCGCACAGTGTTATCATGGTACTTTTCGGCTGTATGCGTTCTCGTACAACTTTGTTGTCCTTCAGATTGCCGTTGGGAACGTGCATACTCCCTCTTCCTGGACTTCAGCCATCACACTGTCCCATATGGTCTAGCGGTTAGGATTCCTGGTTTTCACCCAGGCGGCCCGGTTCGACTCCGGTATGGGAAGCCGCTTCTTTCTTTCTTTTAGGTTGTAGCCACCACATAGACTCTAGCGGCAATCTATTCTGCTGCATGGGCAGGCTCATGAGCCCTCAGAAACCAGTACCACATGCACTGTGTCTTGTTTCAGGTGCCAAACCTTTAAGTAGTATACGAGGTGAACACAATTCATAATGAGTCAACCGTGGTTACAGTGGACAGTCATCTGCTGAAAAATGACCCCTCTGAGTCAGTAGTGCAGTCAAGGGATTGGCTGACACTTAAGAGGGATCAGGCCTTTGCCTGAATGCAGGAGCACAGCAGAAGTCTGATATGGCCTAGAATGTTGAGCAGAAATGGCTAACCCTTTTCCCTGGTCCTCACTTGGGTTCTTAGCAAGTGATCACACTGTCACATGTATGCAGTTTTGCCTGAAAGGGCCATGTTAAAACAAGCTATTTCCCACTCACTCTTGTCAAGTATCCAAGGCAGATTTCCACATTATATATACCAACAAAACATTGGGTGTATTATTTCTGCTGCATGGGCCATTCCTAGTTCAGAAGGATGTTGGGAAGTCTGACTTTTAAAAGAAAGATGATGGCATCTCAGACTTGTAGTTTTTGAATAATTGACATGCTGCTATGAGAGAGGTGGCTGTGTTACTCGTTGTCAAAAAGAAATCGAAGAGAGGAATGAGAAGGCCTTACACTCTGCTCTCAGTGGTCAGCTGATGTTTGCTAGAAATGGACGACGTTTTTATCTACTATCCAGGCAGTTCGTAATCATCTTATACTAACCCCAGCACCTCCGCGGTCAGCCGACTGTTGGCTTCAACGACATCTCTTCAGAGGGAGGATAGCGGTTAATTGGTGAATGGAGGGATTTTTATTCCCTTGTGCTCCTCCCAGTTGGAATGATCTGGGCGGAGCCCGCACCAGAGACTACCCTCTTTGAACACTATGGTGGCTTTAGGAAGCACACTGGTTCCAAAACTGTTGGGTGTAGCTCGAGTTTCTCTTCATCTGCGTATAAATCTTTCGCCTTTTACTAAAGATTTCCGTGGAGGGGACCCATCACGAGTTTTAAGTGTTTTTGGTAAATTCTGCTTGCAGCAGAGCTGCATGAGATTGTTGGAAACAGAGTGTTTTTGACTGTTGTTTAGAGTCGTCTGAGAGCGAGTGTGTTTTGTTGTCTCTTTCGGTGTTGGATTAACAACATCTGACAAATGCGTGAGCTTCGCTTAGTAGCCTTGAGGTTTTCACGCTGGATGTATAGGCCTTTATTACCGAGTATGCTTCTGCACAAACTTAGTCTTAGATATCTGTCCAATTCCACATTATTTAGTTTTAATTGTGGCCTCAGTGAACCACAGCTCGGCCAAGTAGTTCAATCTCACGTGGATGCAAGCGCCTGTTAAATGAATGAAGGTAAACGTCGGGCATTGTCTTGTTTGTTTTTAGTCAAACTTTATCACCTCAAGTGAGTAAAGGGATCCTTTGGTAAGCACTGCCCATGGATCACTACAAACAGCATAGCTTCATATCAGTTTTAAAAACCTACATATTAAAACTGACCCCAAATCATTTGCAGCTATGGTAGACAGTGGTTCATGTGTCCACTTCGAGATCTGCACTGGCCAGTGGCTTAACAGTGACAGTCAGAGTGTCGAAACGTTTCCAAACAGTTGTGACGTGAACGACGCTTTGCTTGCTAAAGTCACGGACTTGTCCAGTTTGATATGCGCACGGAAGCAATGATTGGAAATAGAAGATTGATAAAGGGTCTTGAAAGTACATGAAGCAGTGTTTTGAACTTTGAACAGTGCTTTGAACTTTGACAGAGAAAAGAAAGTGATATGACACACAACTGCTTTACGTGGAGACGGTCAATGTCAGCTTGAGCTGCACGAACGCTTGCCATGACTGCTGCATGTTAATTGGCTGCCCTGACGGTAAAGAAAGCAAACCTCCCCGTCGGGGAATCGAACCCCGGTCTTCCGCGTGACAGGCGGAGATACTGTCCACTATACTAACGAGGGAATTCCTGTTCCGCTTCCTGGGAAATTGAAAGACTGTCCGCGATCCTGTCTTTCAGGAACGAGTAAGAGGCAGGCATGTGAATAGTAACGCAATGGTAATCGATTTAATGGAGCTTTAAACGACGGTGTGCTTTTGGGCGCAAAACCGTAGCCGGTTGCGTTGGTGGTATAGTGGTGAGCATAGCTGCCTTCCAAGCAGTTGACCCGGTTCGATTCCCGCCAACGAGTGAGTTGTGTTAGAGTTTATTGTTGGAGTGAGCAGTGCGTGCTTATGAGTAGTTCTTTATGAATAGATTTGGATGGCCACAGCTGTTTACATCTGCCTTCCTGGTTATGTAGTCTTTATATCGTTTTTAACATTCTTTATTTTACACTACAATGATGTGTCTGTATGTGTTGTCAAGTTGTAAAGTTTAATGAAAAATTCTTTCTATAATGTTTCCAGTGGTTTGGCAATGTAAAGATTAATTTTCCCATGTCAATAAAGCAATCTGCATCTGAATGAGAGAGCCACGCCACGCACATCTTCAGAAGTGTACTCTGCAGGCATAGTTTGACTGCCTACGAGGAAAACCACAACAAAGACGAGTCATCTTACCCAGACCCTTTGCATACAAACAAGCTCTGACCCCGACGCGATTTGAACACGCAACCTTCTGATCTGGAGTCAGACGCTTACCGCTAAGACCACGCAGGCCTCTGACGCCCGAAGCCGTGCTCAGAGCCAGGCTCTGTTAAAATGCCGCCGCACAGTGTTATCATGGTACTTTTCGGCTGTATGCGCTCGCATAACTTTGTTGTCCTTCAGATTGCCGCGGGAACGCATACTCCCTCTTCCTGGACTTCAGCCATCACACTGTCCCATATGGTCTAGCTGTTAGGATTCCTGGTTTTCACCCAGGCGGCCCGGTTCGACTCCGCATGGGAAGCCGCTTCTTTTCTTTTTGGTTGTAGCCACCACATAGACTCTAGCGGCAATCTATTCTGCTGCATGGGCAGGCTCATGAGCCCTCAGAAACCAGTACCACATGCACTGTGTCTTGTTTCAGGTGCCAAACCTTTAAGTAGTATAATGGGTGAACACAATTCATAATGAGTCAACCGTGTTACAGTGGACAGTCATCTGCTGAAAAATGACCCTCTGAGTCAGTAGTGCAGTCAAGGGATTGGCTGACACTTAAGAGGGATCAGGCCTTTGCCTGAATGCAGGAGCACAGCAGAAGTCTGATATGGCCTAGAATGTTGAGCAGAAATGGCTAACCCTTTTCCCTGGTCCTCACTTGGGTTCTTAGCAAGTGATCACACTGTCACATGTATGCAGTTTTGCCTGAAAGGGCCATGTTAAAACAAGCTATTTCCCACTCACTCTTGTCAAGTATCCAAGGCAGATTTCCACATTATATATACCAACAAAACATTGGGTGTATTATTTCTGCTGCATGGGCCATTCCTAGTTCAGAAGGATGTTGGGAAGTCTGACTTTTAAAAAGAAAGATGATGGCATCTCAGACTTGTAGTTTTTTGAATAATTGACATGCTGCTATGAGAGAGGTGGCTGTGTTACTCGTTGTCAAAAAGAAATCGAAGAGAGGAATGAGAAGGCCTTACACTCTGCTCTCAGCGCCAGCTGACGTTTGCTAGAAATGGACGACGTTTTTATCTACTATCCAGGCAGTTCGTAATCATCTTATACTAACCCCAGCACCTGCGGTCAGCCGACTGTTGGCTTCAACGACATCTCTTCAGAGGAGGATAGCGGTTAATTGGTAAATGGAGGGATTTTTATTCCTTTGTGCTCCTCCCAGTTGGAATGATCTGGGCGGAGCCCGCACCAGAGACTACCCTCTTTGAACACTATGGTGTGGCTTAGGAAGCACACTGGTTCCAAAACTGTTGGGTGTAGCTCGAGTTTCTTCATCTGCGCGATAAATCTTTCGCCTTTACTAAAGATTTCCGTGGAGGGGAACCATCACGAAGTTTTAAGTGTTTTTGGTGTTCTGCTTTGCAGCAGAGCTGCATGAGATTGTTGGAAACAGAGTGTCTTTGACTGTTGTTTAGAGTCGTCTGAGAGCGAAAGTGTGTTTTGTTGTCTCTTTCGGTGTTGGATTAACAACATCTGACAAATGCGTGAGCTTCGCTTTAGTAGCCTTGAGGTTTTCACGCTGGATGTATAGGCCTTTATTACCGAGTATGCTTCTGCACAAACTTAGTCTTAGATATCTGTCCAATTCCACATTATTTAGTTTTAATTGTGGCCTCAGTGAACCACAGCTCGCCAAGTAGTTCAATCTCACGTGGATGCAAGCCTGTTAAATGAATGAAGGTAAACGTCGGGCATTGTCTTGTTTGTTTTTAGTCAAACTTTATCACCTCAAGTGAGTAAAGGGATCCTTTGGTAAGCACTGCCCATGGATCACTACAAACAGCATAGCTTCATATCAGTTTTAAAAACCTACATATTAAAACTGACCCCAAATCATTTGCAGCTATGGTAGACAGTGGTTCATGTGTCCACTTCGAGATCTGCACTGGCCAGTGGCTAACAGTGACAGTCAGAGTGTCGAAACGTTTCCAAACAGTTGTGACGTAACGACGCTTTGCTTGCTAAAGTCACGGACTTGTCCAGTTTGATATGCGACGGAAGCAATGATTGGAAATAGAAGATTGATAAAGGGTCTTGAAAGTACATGAAGCAGTGTTTTGAACTTTGAACAGTGCTTTGAACTTTGACAGAGAAAAGAAAGTGATATGACACACAACTGCTTTACGTGGAGACGGTCAATGTCAGCTTGAGCTGCACGAACGCTTTTGCCATGACTGCTGCATGTTAATTGGCTGCCCTGACGGTAAAGAAAGCAAACCTCCCCGTCGGGGAATCGAACCCCGGTCTTCCGCGTGACAGGCGGAGATACTGTCCACTATACTAACGAGGAATTCCTGTTCCGCTCTGGGAAATTGAAAGACTGTCCGCGATCCTGTCTTTCAGGAACGAGTAAGAGGCAGGCATGTGAATAGTAACGCAATGGTAATCGATTTAATGGAGCGCTTTAAACGACGGTGTGCTTTTGGGCCAAACCGTAGCCGGGTTGCGCTTGGTGGTATAGTGGTGAGCATAGCTGCCTTCCAAGCAGTTGACCCGGTTCGATTCCCCGCCAACGCAGTGAGTTGTGTTAGAGTTTATTGTTGGAGTGAGCAGTGCGTGCTTATGAGTAGTTCTTTATGAATAGATTTGGATGGCCACAGCTGTTTACATCTGCCTTCCTGGTTATGTAGTCTTTATATCGTTTTTAACATTCTTTATTTTACACTACAATGATGTGTCTGTATGTGTTGTCAAGTTGTAAAGTTTAATGAAAAATTCTTTCTATAATGTTTCCAGTGGTTTGGCAATGTAAAGATTAATTTTCCCATGTCAATAAAGCAATCTGCATCTGAATGAGAGAGCCACGCCACGCACATCTTCAGAAGTGTACTCTGCAGGCATAGTTTGACTGCCTACGAGGAAAACCACAACAAAGACGAGTCATCTTACCCAGACCCTTTGCATACAAACAAGCTCTGACCCCGGCGTGATTTGAACACGCAACCTTCTGATCTGGAGTCAGACGCTACCGCTAGGCGCCCACGCAGGCCTCTGACGCCCGAAGCCGCGGCTCAGAGCCAGGCTCTGTTAAAATGCCGCCGCACAGTGTTATCATGGTACTTTTCGGCTTGTATGCGTTCTCGCACAACTTTGTTGTCCTTCAGATTGCCGTTGGGAACGTGCATACTCCTCTCTCCTGGACTTCAGCCATCACACTGTCCCATATGGTCTAGCGTTAGGATTCCTGGTTTTCACCCAGGCGGCCCGGTTCGACTCCCGGCATGGGAAGCCGCTTCTTTTCTTTTTGGTTGTAGCCACCACATAGACTCTAGCGGCAATCTATTCTGCTGCATGGGCAGGCTCATGAGCCCTCAGAAACCAGTACCACATGCACTGTGTCTTGTTTCAGGTGCCAAACCTTTAAGTAGTATACGGGTGAACACAATTCATAATGAGTCAACCGTTTACAGTGGACAGTCATCTGCTGAAAAATGACCCTCTGAGTCAGTAGTGCAGTCAAGGGGATTGGCTGACACTTAAGAGGGATCAGGCCTTTGCCTGAATGCAGGAGCACAGCAGAAGTCTGATATGGCCTAGAATGTTGAGCAGAAATGGCTAACCCTTTTCCCTGGTCCTCACTTGGGTTCTTAGCAAGGATCACACTGTCACATGTATGCAGTTTTGCCTGAAAGGGCCATGTTAAAACAAGCTATTTCCCACTCACTCTTGTCAAGTATCCAAGGCAGATTTCCACATTATATATACCAACAAAACATTGGGTGTATTATTTCTGCTGCATGGGCCATTCCTAGTTCAGAAGGATGTTGGGAAGTCTGACTTTTAAAAGAAAGATGATGGCATCTCAGACTTGTAGTTTTTGAATAATTGACATGCTGCTATGAGAGAGGTGGCTGTGTTACTCGTTGTCAAAAAGAAATCGAAGAGAGGAATGAGAAGGCCTTACACTCTGCTCTCAGTGCGTCAGCTGACGTTTGCTAGAAATGGACGACGTTTTTATCTACTATCCAGGCAGTTCAGAATCATCTTATACTAACCCCAGTACCTGCGGTCAGCCGACTGTTGGCTTCCAACGACATCTCTTCAGAGGAGGATAGCGGTTAATTGGTGAATGGAGGGATTTTTATTCCTTGTGCTCCTCCCAGTTGGAATGATCTGGGCGGAGCCCGCACCAGAGACTACCCTCTTTGAACACTATGGTGTGGCTTAGGAAGCACACTGGTTCCAAAACTGTTGGGTGTAGCTCGAGTTTCTCTTCATCTGGCGATAAATCTTTCGCCTTTTACTAAAGATTTCCGTGGAGGGGACCCATCACGAGTTTTAAGTGTTTTGGTGTTCTGCTTGCAGCAGAGCTGCATGAGATTGTTGGAAACAGAGTGTCTTTTGACTGTTGTTTAGAGTCGCCTGAGAGCCGTGTGTGTTTTTGTTGTCTCTTTCGGTGTTGGATTAACAACATCTGACAAATGCGTGAGCTTCGCTTAGTAGCCTTGAGGTTTTCACGCTGGATGTATAGGCCTTTTATTACCGAGTATGCTTCTGCACAAACTTAGTCTTAGATATCTGTCCAATTCCACATTATTTAGTTTTAATTGTGGCCTCAGTGAACCACAGCTCGGCCAAGTAGTTCAATCTCACGTGGATGCAAGCGCCTGTTAAATGAATGAAGGTAAACGTCGGGCATTGTCTTGTTTGTTTTTAGTCAAACTTTATCACCTCAAGTGAGTAAAGGGATCCTTTGGTAAGCACTGCCCATGGATCACTACAAACAGCATAGCTTCATATCAGTTTTAAAAACCTACATATTAAAACTGACCCCAAATCATTTGCAGCTATGGTAGACAGTGGTTCATGTGTCCACTTCGAGATCTGCACTGGCCAGTGGCTAACAGTGACAGTCAGAGTGTCGAAACGTTTCCAAACAGTTGTGACGTAACGACGCTTTGCTTGCTAAAGTCACGGACTTGTCCAGTTTGATATGCGCGACGGAAGCAATGATTGGAAATAGAAGATTGATAAAGGGTCTTGAAAGTACATGAAGCAGTGTTTTGAACTTTGAACAGTGCTTTGAACTTTGACAGAGAAAAGAAAGTGATATGACACACAACTGCTTTACGTGGGAGACGGTCAATGTCAGCTTGAGCTGCACGAACGCGCTTGCCATGACTGCTGCATGTTAATTGGCTGCCCTGACGGTAAAGAAAGCAAACCTCCCCGTCGGGGAATCGAACCCCGGTCTTCCGCGTGACAGGCGGAGATACTGTCCACTATACTAACGAGGAATTCCTGTTCCGCCCTGGGAAATTGAAAGACTGTCCGCGATCCTGTCTTTCAGGAACGAGTAAGAGGCAGGCATGTGAATAGTAACGCAATGGTAATCGATTTAATGGAGCGCATAAACGACGGTGTGCTTTTGGGCCAAACCGTAGCCGGTTGCGTTGGTGGTATAGTGGTGAGCATAGCTGCCTTCCAAGCAGTTGACCCGGTTCGATTCCCGCCAACGCAGTGAGTTGTGTTAGAGTTTATTGTTGGAGTGAGCAGTGCGCTTATGAGTAGTTCTTTATGAATAGATTTGATGGCCACAGCTGTTTACATCTGCCTTCCTGGTTATGTAGTCTTTATATCGTTTTTAACATTCTTTATTTTACACTACAATGATGTGTCTGTATGTGTTGTCAAGTTGTAAAGTTTAATGAAAAATTCTTTCTATAATGTTTCCAGTGGTTTGGCAATGTAAAGATTAATTTTCCCATGTCAATAAAGCAATCTGCATCTGAATGAGAGAGCCACGCTACGCACATCTTCAGAAGTGTACTCTGCAGGCATAGTTTGACTGCCTACGAGGAAAACCACAACAAAGACGAGTCATCTTACCCAGACCCTTTGCATACAAACAAGCTCTGACCCCGACGTGATTTGAACACGCAACCTTCTGATCTGGAGTCAGACGCCACCGCTATGCCACGCAGGCCTCTGACGCCCGAAGCCGCGGCTCAGAGAGCCAGGCTCTGTTAAAATGCCGCCGCACAGTGTTATCATGGTACTTTTCGGCTGTATGCGCTCTCGTACAACTTTGTTGTCCTTCAGATTGCCGCTGGGGAACGTGCATACTCCCTCTTCCTGGACTTCAGCCATCACACTGTCCCATATGGTCTAGCGGTTAGGATTCCTGGTTTTCACCCAGGCGGCCCGGTTCGACTCCGGCATGGGAAGCCGCTTTTTCTTTTTGGTTGTAGCCACCACACAGACTCTCTAGCTGCAATCTATTCTGCTGCATGGGCAGGCTCATGAGCCCTCAGAAACCAGTACCACATGCACTGTGTCTTGTTTCAGGTGCCAAACCTTTAAGTAGTATACGGGGTGAACACAATTCATAATGAGTCAACCGTGTTACAGTGGACAGTCATCTGCTGAAAATGACCCTCTGAGTCAGTAGTGCAGTCAAGGGGATTGGCTGACACTTAAGAGGGATCAGGCCTTTGCCTGAATGCAGGAGCACAGCAGAAGTCTGATATGGCCTAGAATGTTGAGCAGAAATGGCTAACCCTTTTCCCTGGTCCTCACTTGGGTTCTTAGCAAGTGATCACACTGTCACATGTATGCAGTTTTTGCCTGAAAGGGCCATGTTAAAACAAGCTATTTCCCACTCAC
The DNA here is from genome assembly GCA_019155185.1 of Beaufortia kweichowensis. Taxonomy (NCBI): domain Eukaryota; kingdom Metazoa; phylum Chordata; class Actinopteri; order Cypriniformes; family Gastromyzontidae; genus Beaufortia; species Beaufortia kweichowensis. The sequence continues at coordinate 15,855,002 of CM032802.1, read as the reverse complement.
TCTTGTCAAGCATCCAAGGCAGATTTCCACATTATATATACCAACAAAACATTGGGTGTATTATTTCTGCTGCATGGGCCATTCCTAGTTCAGAAGGATGTTGGGAAGTCTGACTTTTAAAAGAAAGATGATGGCATCTCAGACTTGTAGTTTTTGAATAATTGACATGCTGCTATGAGAGAGGTGGCTGTGTTACTCGTTGTCAAAAAGAAATCGAAGAGAGGAATGAGAAGGCCTTACACTCTGCTCTCAGTGCGTCAGCTGACGCTTGCTAGAAATGGACGACGTTTTTATCTACTATCCAGGCAGTTCAGAATCATCTTATACTAACCCCAGCACTGGCGGTCAGCCGACTGTTGGCTTCAACGACATCTCTTCAGAGGAGGATAGCGGTTAATTGGTGAATGGAGGGATTTTTATTCCTTGTGCTCCTCCCAGTTGGAATGATCTGGGCGGAGCCCGCACCAGAGACTACCCTCTTTGAACACTATGGTGTGGCTTAGGAAGCACACTGGTTCCAAAACTGTTGGGTGTAGCTCGAGTTTCTCTTCATCTGCGATAAATCTTTCGCCTTTACTAAAGATTTCCGTGGAGGGGACCCATCACGAGTTTTAAGTGTTTTTGGTGTTCTGCTTGCAGCAGAGCTGCATGAGATTGTTGGAAACAGAGTGTCTTTTGACTGTTGTTTAGAGTCGCCTGAGAGCGAGTGTGTTTTTTGTTGTCTCTTTCGGTGTTGGATTAACAACATCTGACAAATGCGTGAGCTTCGTTTAGTAGCCTTGAGGTTTTCACGCTGGATGTATAGGCCTTTTATTACCGAGTATGCTTCTGCACAAACTTAGTCTTAGATATCTGTCCAATTCCACATTATTTAGTTTTAATTGTGGCCTCAGTGAACCACAGCTCGGCCAAGTAGTTCAATCTCACGTGGATGCAAGCGCCGTTAAATGAATGAAGGTAAACGCCGGGCATTGTCTTGTTTGTTTTTAGTCAAACTTTATCACCTCAAGTGAGTAAAGGGATCCTTTGGTAAGCACTGCCCATGGATCACTACAAACAGCATAGCTTCATATCAGTTTTAAAAACCTACATATTAAAACTGACCCCAAATCATTTGCAGCTATGGTAGACAGTGGTTCATGTGTCCACTTCGAGATCTGCACTGGCCAGTGGCTAACAGTGACAGTCAGAGTGTCGAAACGTTTCCAAACAGTTGTGACGTAACGACGCTTTGCTTGCTAAAGTCACGCGACTTGTCCAGTTTGATATGCGCACGGAAGCAATGATTGGAAATAGAAGATTGATAAAGGGTCTTGAAAGTACATGAAGCAGTGTTTTGAACTTTGAACAGTGCTTTGAACTTTGACAGAGAAAAGATAGTGATATGACACACAACTGCTTTACGTGGAGACGGTCAATGTCAGCTTGAGCTGCACGAACGCGCTTGCCATGACTGCTGCATGTTAATTGGCTGCCCTGACGGTAAAGAAAGCAAACCTCCCGTCGGGGAATCGAACCCCGGTCTTCCGCGTGACAGGCGGAGATACTGTCCACTATACTAACGAGGAATTCCTGTTCCGCCTGGGAAATTGAAAGACTGTCCGCGATCCTGTCTTTCAGGAACGAGTAAGAGGCAGGCACGTGAATAGTAACGCAATGGTAATCGATTTAATGGAGCGCTTTAAACGACGGTGTGCTTTTTGGGCCAAACCAGTAGCCGGTTGCGTTGGTGGTATAGTGGTGAGCATAGCTGCCTTTCCAAGCAGTTGACCCGGTTCGATTCCCCGCCAACGCAGTGAGTTGTGTTAGAGTTTATTGTTGGAGTGAGCAGTGCGTGCTTATGAGTAGTTCTTTATGAATAGATTTGGATGGCCACAGCTGTTTACATCTGCCTTCCTGGTTATGTAGTCTTTATATCGTTTTTTAACATTCTTTATTTTACACTACAATGATGTGTCTGTATGTGTTGTCAAGTTGTAAAGTTTAATGAAAAATTCTTTCTATAATGTTTCCAGTGGTTTGGCAATGTAAAGATTAATTTTCCCATGTCAATAAAGCAATCTGCATCTGAATGAGAGAGCCACGCCACGCACATCTTCAGAAGTGTACTCTGCAGGCATAGTTTGACTGCCTACGAGGAAAACCACAACAAAGACGAAGTCATCTTACCCAGACCCTTCGCATACAAACAAGCTCTGACCCCGACGCGGATTTGAACACGCAACCTTCTGATCTGAGTCAGACGCCACTACCGCTATGCGCCACGAGGCCTCTGACGCCCGAAGCCGCGGCTCAGAGCCAGGCTCTGTTAAAATGCCGCCGCAGTGTTATCATGGTACTTTTCGGCTGTATGCGTTCTCGCATAACTTTGTTGTCCTTCAGATTGCCGCTGGGAAACGTGCATACCCCTCTTCCTGGACTTCAGCCATCACACTGTCCCATATGGTCTAGCGGTTAGGATTCCTGGTTTTCACCCAGGCGGCCCGGTTCGACTCCCGCATGGGAAGCCGCTTCTTTCTTTTAGGTTGTAGCCACCACATAGACTCTAGCGGCAATCTATTCTGCTGCATGGGCAGGCTCATGAGCCCTCAGAAACCAGTACCACATGCACTGTGTCTTGTTTCAGGTGCCAAACCTTTAAGTAGTATACGAGGTGAACACAATTCATAATGAGTCAACCGTGTTACAGTGGACAGTCATCTGCTGAAAATGACCCTCTGAGTCAGTAGTGCAGTCAAGGGATTGGCTGACACTTAAGAGGGATCAGGCCTTTGCCTGAATGCAGGAGCACAGCAGAAGTCTGATATGGCCTAGAATGTTGAGCAGAAATGGCTAACCCTTTTCCCTGGTCCTCACTTGGGTTCTTAGCAAGTGATCACACTGTCACATGTATGCAGTTTTGCCTGAAAGGGCCATGTTAAAACAAGCTATTTCCCACTCACTCTTGTCAAGTATCCAAGGCAGATTTCCACATTATATATACCAACAAAACATTGGGTGTATTATTTCTGCTGCATGGGCCATTCCTAGTTCAGAAGGATGTTGGGAAGTCTGACTTTTAAAAGAAAGATGATGGCATCTCAGACTTGTAGTTTTTGAATAATTGACATGCTGCTATGAGAGAGGTGGCTGTGTTACTCGTTGTCAAAAAGAAATCGAAGAGAGGAATGAGAAGGCCTTACACTCTGCTCTCAGCGCGCCAGCTGACGCTTGCTAGAAATGGACGACGTTTTTATCTACTATCCAGGCAGTTCGTAATCATCTTATACTAACCCCAGCACTCCGCGGTCAGCCGACTGTTGGCTTCAACGACATCTCTTCAGAGGAGGATAGCGGTTAATTGGTGAATGGAGGGATTTTTATTCCTTGTGCTCCTCCCAGTTGGAATGATCTGGGCGGAGCCCGCACCAGAGACTACCCTCTTTGAACACTATGGTGTGGCTTAGGAAGCTACACTGGTTCCAAACTGTTGGGTGTAGCTCGAGTTTCTTTCATCTGCGTATAAATCTTCGCCTTTTACTAAAGATTTCCGTGGAGGGGAACCATCACGAGTTTTAAGTGTTTTGGTAATCTGCTTGCAGCAGAGCTGCATGAGATTGTTGGAAACAGAGTGTCTTTTGACTGTTGTTTAGAGTCGTCTGAGAGCGAGTGTGTTTTTGTTGTCTCTTTCGTGTTGGATTAACAACATCTGACAAATGCGTGAGCTTCGCTTAGTAGCCTTGAGGTTTTCACGCTGGATGTATAGGCCTTTATTACCGAGTATGCTTCTGCACAAACTTAGTCTTAGATATCTGTCCAATTCCACATTATTTAGTTTTAATTGTGGCCCCAGTGAACCACAGCTCGCCAAGTAGTTCAATCTCACGTGGATGCAAGCCCTGTTAAATGAATGAAGGTAAACGCCGGGCATTGTCTTGTTTGTTTTTAGTCAAACTTTATCACCTCAAGTGAGTAAAGGGATCCTTTGGTAAGCACTGCCCATGGATCACTACAAACAGCATAGCTTCATATCAGTTTTAAAACCTACATATTAAAACTGACCCCAAATCATTTGCAGCTATGGTAGACAGTGGTTCATGTGTCCACTTCGAGATCTGCACTGGCCAGTGGCTAACAGTGACAGTCAGAGTGTCGAAACGTTTCCAAACAGTTGTGACGTAACGACGCTTTGCTTGCTAAAGTCACGTGACTTGTCCAGTTTGATATGCGCACGGAAGCAATGATTGGAAATAGAAGATTGATAAAGGGTCTTGAAAGTACATGAAGCAGTGTTTTGAACTTTGAACAGTGCTTTGAACTTTGACAGAGAAAAGAAAGTGATATGACACACAACTGCTTTACGTGGGAGACGGTCAATGTCAGCTTGAGCTGCACTAACGCCGCTTGCCATGACTGCTGCATGTTAATTGGCTGCCCTGACGGTAAAGAAAGCAAACCTCCCGTCCGGGAATCGAACCCGGTCTTCCGCGTGACAGGCGGAGATACTGTCCACTATACTAACGAGGAATTCCTGTTCCGACCTGGGAAATTGAAAGACTGTCCGCGATCCTGTCTTTCAGGAACGAGTAAGAGGCAGGCATGTGAATAGTAACGCAATGGTAATCGATTTAATGGAGCGCTTTAAACGACGGTGTGCTTTTGGGCCAAACAGTAGCCGGTTGCGCTGGTGGTATAGTGGTGAGCATAGCTGCCTTCCAAGCAGTTGACCCGGTTCGATTCCCGCCAACGCAGTGAGTTGTGTTAGAGTTTATTGTTGGAGTGAGCAGTGCGTTTTATGAGTAGTTCTTTATGAATAGATTTGGATGGCCACAGCTGTTTACATCTGCCTTCCTGGTTATGTAGTCTTTATATCGTTTTTAACATTCTTTATTTTTACACTACAATGATGTGTCTGTATGTGTTGTCAAGTTGTAAAGTTTAATGAAAAATTCTTTCTATAATGTTTCCAGTGGTTTGGCAATGTAAAGATTAATTTTCCCATGTCAATAAAGCAATCTGCATCTGAATGAGAGAGCCACGCCACGCACATCTTCAGAAGTGTACTCTGCAGGCATAGTTTGACTGCCTACGAGGAAAACCACAACAAAGACGCAGTCATCTTACCCAGACCCTTCTTATACAAACAAGCTCTGACCTCACGTGATTTGAACACGCAACCTTCTGATCTGGAGTCAGACGCTGCCGCTACCGCTATGCGCCACGAGGCCTCTGACGCCCGGAAGCCGTGCTCAGAGCCAGGCTCTGTTAAAATGCTGCCGCACAGTGTTATCATGGTACTTTTCGGCTGTATGCGCTCTCTCATTACAACTTTGTTGTCCTTCAGATTGCCGCTGGGAACGTGCATACCCCTCTTCCTGGACTTCAGCCATCACACTGTCCCATATGGTCTAGCGGTTAGATTCCTGGTTTTCACCCAGGCGGCCCGGTTCGACTCCGGGTATGGGAAGCCGCGCTTCTTTCTTTTGGTTGTAGCCACCACATAGACTCTAGCGGCAATCTATTCTGCTGCATGGGCAGGCTCATGAGCCCTCAGAAACCAGTACCACATGCACTGTGTCTTGTTTCAGGTGCCAAACCTTTAAGTAGTATACGGGGTGAACACAATTCATAATGAGTCAACCGTGTTACAGTGGACAGTCATCTGCTGAAAATGACCCTCTGAGTCAGTAGTGCAGTCAAGGGGGATTGGCTGACACTTAAGAGGGATCAGGCCTTTGCCTGAATGCAGGAGCACAGCAGAAGTCTGATATGGCCTAGAATGTTGAGCAGAAATGGCTAACCCTTTTCCTGGTCCTCACTTGCCCTTAGCAAGTGATCACACTGTCACATGTATGCAGTTTTGCCTGAAAGGGCCATGTTAAAACAAGCTATTTCCCACTCACTCTTGTCAAGTATCCAAGGCAGATTTCCACATTATATATACCAACAAAACATTGGGTGTATTATTTCTGCTGCATGGGCCATTCCTAGTTCAGAAGGATGTTGGGAAGTCTGACTTTAAAAGAAAGATGATGGCATCTCAGACTTGTAGTTTTTGAATAATTGACATGCTGCTATGAGAGAGGTGGCTGTGTTACTCGCTGTCAAAAAGAAATCGAAGAGAGGAATGAGAAGGCCTTACACTCTGCTCTCAGTGCGCCCAGCTGACGCTTGCTAGAAATGGACGACGCTTTTATCTACTATCCAGGCAGTTCAGAATCATCTTATACTAACCCCAGCACTCTGCGGTCAGCCGACTGTTGGCTTCAAACGACATCTCTTCAGAGGAGGATAGCGGTTAATTGGTGAATGGAGGGATTTTTATTCCTTGTGCTCCTCCCAGTTGGAATGATCTGGGCGGAGCCCGCACCAGAGACTACCCTCTTTGAACACTATGGTGTGGCTTTGTGAAGCACACTGGTTCCAAAACTGTTGGGTGTAGCTCGAGTTTCTCTTCATCTGCGATAAATCTTTCGCCTTTTACTAAAGATTTCCGTGGAGGGGAACCATCACGAGTTTTAAGTGTTTTTGGTAATCTGCTTGCAGCAGAGCTGCATGAGATTGTTGGAAACAGAGTGTCTTTTGACTGTTGTTTAGAGTCGTCTGAGAGCGAGTGTGTTTTTGTTGTCTCTTCGGTGTTGGATTAACAACATCTGACAAATGCGTGAGCTTCGCTTAGTAGCCTTGAGGTTTTCACGCTGGATGTATAGGCCTTTATTACCGAAGTATGCTTCTGCACAAACTTAGTCTTAGATATCTGTCCAATTCCACATTATTTAGTTTTAATTGTGGCCTCAGTGAACCACAGCTCGCCAAGTAGTTCAATCTCACGTGGATGCAAGCGCCTGTTAAATGAATGAAGGTAAACGCCGGGCATTGTCTTGTTTGTTTTTAGTCAAACTTTATCACCTCAAGTGAGTAAAGGGATCCTTTGGTAAGCACTGCCCATGGATCACTACAAACAGCATAGCTTCATATCAGTTTTAAAAACCTACATATTAAAACTGACCCCAAATCATTTGCAGCTATGGTAGACAGTGGTTCATGTGTCCACTTCGAGATCTGCACTGGCCAGTGGCTAACAGTGACAGTCAGAGTGTCGAAACGCTTCCAAACAGTTGTGACGAACGACGCTTTGTTTGCTAAAGTCACGTGACTTGTCCAGTTTGATATGCGCACGGAAGCAATGATTGGAAATAGAAGATTGATAAAGGGTCTTGAAAGTACATGAAGCAGTGTTTTGAACTTTGAACAGTGCTTTGAACTTTGACAGAGAAAGAAAGTGATATGACACACAACCGCTTTACGTGGGAGACGGTCAATGTCAGCTTGAGCTGCACGAACGCCGCTTGCCATGACTGCTGCATGTTAATTGGCTGCCCTGACGGTAAAGAAAGCAAACCTCCCGTCGGGAAATCGAACCCCCGGTCTCTCCGCGACAGGCGGAGATACTGTCCACTATACTAACGAGGAATTCTGTTCCGCCTGGGAAATTGAAAGACTGTCCGCATCCTGTCTTTCAGGAACGAGTAAGAGGCAGGCACGTGAATAGTAACGCAATGGTAATCGATTTAATGGAGCGCTTAAACGACGGTGTGCTTTTGGGCCAAACCCTAGCCGGTTGAGTTGGTGGTATAGTGGTGAGCATAGCTGCCTTCCAAGCAGCTGACCCGGGTTCGATTCCCGCCAACGCAGTGAGTTGTGTTAGAGTTTATTGTTGGAGTGAGCAGTGCGTGCTTAATGAGTAGTTCTTTATGAATAGATTTGGATGGCCACAGCTGTTTACATCTGCCTTACTGGTTATGTAGTCTTTATATCGTTTTTTAACATTCTTTATTTTAACACTACAATGATGTGTCTGTATGTGTTGTCAAGTTGTAAAGTTTAATGAAAAATTCTTTCTATAATGTTTCCAGTGGTTTGGCAATGTAAAGATTAATTTTCCCATGCCAATAAAGCAATCTGCATCTGAATGAGAGACGCCACGCCACGCACATCTTCAGAAGTGTACTCTGCAGGCATAGTTTGACTGCCTACGAGGAAAACCACAACAAAGACGAGTCATCTTACCCAGACCCTTTGCATACAAACAAGCTCTGACCCCGACGTGATTTGAACACGCAACCTTCTGATCTGGAGTCAGACGCGCTTACCGTTATGCGCCACGAGGCCTCTGACGCCCGGAAGCCGCTCAGAGCCAGGCTCTGTTAAAATGCCGCCGCGACAGTGTTATCATGGTACTTTTCGGCTGTATATGCTCTCGCACAACTTTGTTGTCCTTCAGATTGCCGCTGGGAACGTGCATACTCCCTCTTCCTGGAGTTCAGCCATCACACTGTCCCATATGGTCTAGCGGTTAGATTCCTGGTTTTCACCCAGGCGGCCCGGTTCGACTCGGGCATGGGAAGCCGGTGCTTTTTTCTTTTTGGTTGTAGCCACCACATAGACTCTAGCGGCAATCTATTCTGCTGCATGGCAGGCTCATGGGGAGCCTCAGAAACCAGTACCACATGCACTGTGTCTTGTTTCAGGTGCCAAACCTTTAAGTAGTATACGGGGGTGAACACAATTCATAATGAGTCAACCGTGTTACAGTGGACAGTCATCTGCTGAAAAATGACCCTCTGAGTCAGTAGTGCAGTCAAGGGGATTGGCTGACACTTAAGAGGGATCAGGCCTTTGCCTGAATGCAGGAGCACAGCAGAAGTCTGATATGGCCTAGAATGTTGAGCAGAAATGGCTAACCCTTTCCCCTGGTCCTCACTTGGGTTCTTAGCAAGCGATCACACTGTCACATGTATGCAGTTTTGCCTGAAAGGGCCATGTTAAAACAAGCTATTTCCCCACTCACCTTGTCAAGTATCCAAGGCAGATTTCCACATTATATATACCAACAAAACATTGGGTGTATTATTTCTGCTGCATGGGCCATTCCTAGTTCAGAAGGATGTTGGGAAGTCTGACTTTAAAAGAAAGATGATGGCATCTCAGACTTGTAGTTTTTGAATAATTGACATGCTGCTATGAGAGAGGTGGCTGTGTTACTCTGTCAAAAAGAAATCAAGAGAGAATGAGAAGGCCTTACACTCTGCTCTCAGTGCGCCAGCTGACGCTTGCTAGAAATGGACGACGTTTTTATCTACTATCCAGGCAGTTCAGAATCATCTTATACTAACCCCTAGTACCACGGTCAGCCGACTGTTGGCTTCAACGACATCTCTTCAGAGGAGGATAGCGGTTAATTGGTGAATGGAGGATTTTATTCCTTGTGCCCTCCCAGTTGGAATGATCTGGCGGAGCCCGCACCAGAGACTACCCTCTTGAACACTATGGTGTGGCTTAGGAAGCACACTGGTTCCAAAACTGTTGGGTGTAGCTCGAAGCTCTCTTCATCTGGCGATAAATCTTTCGCCTTTTCTAAAGATTTCCGTGAGGGGAACCATCACGAAGTTTTAAGTGTTTTGGTGTTCTGCTTGCAGCAGAGCTGCATGAGATTGTTGGAAATAGAGTGTCTTTTGACTGTTGTTTAGAGTCGCCTGAGAGCGCAGTGTGTTTTGTTGTCTCTTTGGTGTTGGATTAACAACATCTGACAAATGTATGAGCTTCGTTTAGTAGCCTTGAGGTTTTCACGCTGGATGTATAGGCCTTTTATTACCGAAAGTATGCTTCTGCACAAACTTAGTCTTAGATATCTGTCCAATTCCAAATTATTTAGTTTTAATTGTGGCCTCAGTGAACCACAGCTCGGCCAAGTAGTTCAATCTCACGTGGATGCAAGCCTGTTAAATGAATGAAGGTAAACGCCGGGCATTGTCTTGTTTGTTTTTAGTCAAACTTTATCACCTCAAGTGAGTAAAGGGATCCTTTGTAAGCACTCGCCCATGGATCACTACAAACAGCATAGCTTCATATCAGTTTTAAAAACCTACATATTAAAACTGACCCCAAATCATTTGCAGCTATGGTAGACAGTGGTTCATGTGTCCACTTCGAGATCTGCACTGGCCAGTGGCTTAACAGTGACAGTCAGAGTGTCGAAACGCTTTCCAAACAGTTGTGACGAACGACGCTTTGTTTGCTAAAGTCACGTGACTTGTCCAGTTTGATATGCGCCGGAAGCAATGATTGGAAATAGAAGATTGATAAAGGGTCTTGAAAGTACATGAAGCAGTGTTTTGAACTTTGAACAGTGCTTTGAACTTTGACAAAGAAAAGATAGTGATATGACATACAACTGCTTTAATGCGGGAGACGATCAATGTCAGCTTGAGCTGCATCGAACGCTGGCTTGCCATGACTGCTGCATGTTAACTGGCTGCCCTGACGGTAAAGAAAGCATACCTCCCCGTCGGGAATCGAACCCTCGGTCTTCGCAGCGGCGTTTCGAAAATAGTTAGGCTTAACTTCCTTAACTTTCCCATTCATTCTCTATGGTAGTGCTTAACACTCACGGATGCGATATCTTTTGGCCACGCGAGATTTCATGGCGCCGTTTCTCCTTTTCGAGAAGGGAATTTAAACAGCCTATCAGTCATCTGTCAATCATTCGCAGGAGTGGAGGAGGGAGACCCATTGCACGATCGAGAGATATCTGTTTACAGAATTGTTGTACAAAACAAAACAAGTTTCCTCACAAGTATTTACTGTCTAAACTACCTTCGCACAAGTTTGACCTCAGACCGCTTATTTTTACGCTGAGAGTTCAAATAAACGCAATTAAGCCGTCAAACCGAGACGGTAAGTTGAATGCTATACTTTAGCGTAGTATTAACTTACTGTATCGTATGTTACATTTCATCGTGAGCAATTGGGTGTATATTCTCATGTAATGGTATTGTTAATTGTTTTGAATGGTTTGTGATGTTAGGGAAACATTAAACCAAACTCATTGTTGAAAATACAGCTGTTATTTTATATAATTTCATAGTTTCTTTTGTAAGAGTGAATATTTTTAATTGATCTCTTCTCTTTGATCTCTATGTACTTAAAAATGTTTTAGAAAATGTTAACATTGCAATATGATACTTGTAATTAATATGTATTACATTAATATTACATTTAAATTACAAAACAATTAATTACAAAAATGTGTGTGCAATTTAATGGGATAATTTAAAATGTGAGTGTGTGTATAAAATATTTTAATTAGTTAAACTTGTTTTTATATATACATATATACATTTTCATATTAAATATTTTTATATATGTACTCACACATATATTAAGTGAATTAAATAATAAATATTAAATAAAAAATTTTTAAAACATTACTTTTAAATTTAAAGTCTCTTATGCTCTAAGGCTGCATTTATTCAGCTAAAAACAGTAATATGATGAAATATTATGGCAATTTAAAATAACTCTTTTTATATATAACTGATGCTGATGTCTTTCATTATATTAAGTATTTTCATGTGGCCATGATTTCAGAACAGCATCATGAAGAAAACATTTTTCTTCCCGGAGAGTCAAATTGTCTTTCAGGAAAAGGCCCATCAGGCCATTTACGCGGGACCCATCAGAAGAGGCAGCAAAAAGAATTAAAGACAACCCTTCACTGCAGGACAAGTCAACACCCTCAAAGAGAAGATCTGGTCCGGATGAATGCCCGCTCTGTTGTCTTACAGAGAGGAGGGGATGTCTCTGACAAACAAGAGGTGCTGGGAGAATACATTCTTCAGTTCGGCAAGTACAAGGGCAAGTCTTTCAGGTGGTTATTAGAAAATGATGTCGGCTATGCTTTGTACCTGACCCATAAGGTTGAGGAAGAAGAACAGGCTGGGCAGTTCAACCCAGAGGGCCCTTGTGAAGGACAGCCTCATTTCCTTTCTTGAATACTCAAGAAGCTTTAAGGAAATTGAGGATCTCAAAACAGCATCTGTCTCAAAGGCCAGATCCAAAAGCCAGTTTTGACAGAGGATGACAATACTGTTGGATTTGGGAACAAGAGCACAAGACACTTGAGGAAAATTTGGGATACCAGGGCAGACGGATATGCTTTCTTTGATAATGAAGCAGAAGGTGTTCCAGGCAGCAAATGTACAACTTGCAGCAGTTTCTTTTAAAACTGCAGCAAAAACAGCTGACGAAAAATACTCCAACTGTTGCCCTCACCATCAGCTTCTACCGCCGAAACCACCTGTTCCTTCCAGTACTGCCTCTGATGAGCCTGGTAAGTTAATAAAATTCATGCAGATTTTCTTATACTGATTCTTAAAGCTCACCTAATGCATTGATTTTGTTTTATAGTGATGGAGGAGGATGAAGAACTGGAGAGGATGATGCTGAGTCTTTCTCCAACAAAAATATCTCACACAGCTGAGTAAGTGAATCAAGAATCATGTCATGTGTGTTATACAGAGCCATGTCAAGTTCAGCATGTTTATGATCTTAAAATAAAATTGCACATACTTGAGCAAAACTATTCAAATTCTAACGCTTAATTTTCAGGATCATCTGCAGCCACGGACCCACAGTCTTATCTACAGCAGGGTTACTTTCCACATCAGATTTGGAGGCTTATTGTGTTCCATACAGTCCATTTCTGAATGTCATTTTACTAAGTTGTTGTTTTGGCAGTGTTCTTGCCTGTTCTAAAAAAAAAAACACATGTTCTTTTGTTCTAACTACCATTATTATGGGTTAAACATACCAGTGGTGAGGGTGAGTGCACTTCATGAATTGTATGCATGGTATTAAACTGGTCTTATTTGTTGTTAAAAGTGGAATGTTTACTTTTGAACATTATTAGAATTTGCATTACAAGAATAAATAGAATGATAGAAATATACAATGATTCTAGTCATTTAATGTAGTCAAGACTATTAAATACACATCATGTACATTCAGTGTTTTAATATGTTTTATTTCCTCCTTGTGCTGTTCCATGCAGGTCTGCTGCAGCCTCCATCTACATCAGTTCCTGTGTGGCAGGCCTTCTTCACGGGGTGAAGGCTCTTTACCACCTGCAGCAACACAATCAACACCTGCACTAATGCCGCCTGCACTGACCGAAGCCCCTGATCCCAGCTACTTGACCAAAAAGGTAAAGACAGTTAAATACACATCATGTGCAATCAGTGTTTATTATACACACACACACACACACACACATATATATCTGTGTGTGTGTGTGTGTGTGTAAATAAATTTCCTTTACTTTGTGTTCCATGCAGTTCTGCCCGACATCACGTGCAGTCTCTAGTTCTCCCAGTCCCAGTATGCCTTCTTCACAGACTGATGGCTCTGTACCATCTTCTGCAGCACAATCAGCACTCTACAGCTCCTGCATCAATGCCCGTCTGCACAGACAGAAGCACCCTGTTCCCAGCTACTTGCAAGATATTAGCCGCTGGAACTGCTCTCTTCATCAAAGAATTTGGATGAAGACAGAGATGGAGTCCATGGGGCTCTGGCCAGGATCACACCCAGTAAGACACCTCATGAATATGGTCTCCTTGGCGCTGCCATCCACCTCAGCCTGAGCTAATAGAGACAAACACTGGCCTTCCGTCACCCAAATACTTCCAGCTCCATCCCTTTTCATTTGGAAACCTGAGCACAGTGTATAATGGAAAGGCTTAGGAACAATTACATCCTGCCTTGTCTCTAACGGCTGTCAGAATCCTAATGTTCTGTCCTCTGGTGTGGGAAGACCCTGAGTGATCCTTGGTACCACCAGCCAGTATTACATCCTTGCTTCCACGCCTGTGTTGTAAGGCATGCAAAAGATACTGGTTCAGCTGATAAACCCCAGTGGCTGGACATGCTACCACAAATGCCCCGATTCAGGAAATGATCTTGCCAGCCTTCCCTCACACATAAGAAGGCACTCTGTAAAAGCGGTAATGGATGAACTGAGGCGCTCTGGGAAAATCCCTAATGACATGGCCAACCAGCTGTCTGAGGGGCTTCACCTTAAATATGAAAGAGCCCATCTGGCCTACCTTCTCAGTGTGTGCAGAACGTCAGGGATGCTGAAGCAGGGCTGTATGGTCAGAAAACCATCACTGGGGCATTGAGGAAGGATGACACACCTGCACCATTTGGGGTTATGAAGACACTGATGGGTGGCATGGGGTGTCTGTCTCTGCACACTATTTAGTAGAGTGCCTTCTTTCATGAATATCAGCTGCAGGAAGCAGCTCTCACTCAGCTCCTACAAGGACACGTTTGGACAGGTGCTCAGGTCAGATCACACACGTTAAAGTTGCTAGAAAAGTGACCCTCTCATCTGGCACAACAACAAACTTCCTAATATTAACAAACTTCCAAATCTATGTCAAACCCCTTAATGTAATAAATAAAATGAGGATCTTGACAGTATAACAGAAACATTAAACAAAGCTTTTCAGGCACTTTAGAACTTGTCGCACCCCATCAGATTAAAAAGAATAAAAGATAGAACGCCAGCACCATGGTATAATAAATCCACACTTCAGCCCTAAAAAGCAACCAGAAAATGGAACGTAGATGGAGGGACTACAACCTAGAAGTATGGCGATGCATGGAAAGAGAGCACCAACAAGTACAAACAGGGCTCTAAAACCACCAAAGCGTCCTATTTTAGCAAGTTGATCGCAGAAAATCAAAATAACCCGCGATTTCTTTTTAACATTAGTCGCCAGTTGACTGGAAATAAATCATTTACAGAAAAAGATGTTAAACTACAGCACGATAGTAATACCTTTATGAAATTTTTGATAATAAAATCGAGCAGATTAGGGACAATATTGCATCTATACAGCCTGCCACCTCTATATCGCATAGTATACCGTCCCGCTTCATGCCATTAGTACAACTAGAATCATTTAATGCTATTAAAATAGATGAACTCACAAAAATAATAAATTCATCTAAATCTTCATCCTGTATAATAGATCCCATCCCAACAAAACTACTAAAAGAAGTTTTTTCTGCAGTCTCGAACCTGTACTCAACATTATTAACTCATCCTTAGAACTAGGGCTACGTCCCAGCTGCCTTCAAAATGGCAGTTATTAAGCCTCTCATTAAAAACCTAATCTCGACCAAAGGAGACCTAACCAACTATAGACCAATCTCGAATCTCCCTTTCTTATCAAAAATACTAGAAAAGGTTGTGTCCAAACAACTACAGACATTCCTAGCCGAAAATAGCATTTATGAAAAATTTCAATCAGGATTCAGGCCTCATCACAGTACAGAAACAGCTATGTCCGAAAGTGACAAATGACCTCCTTTTAGCATCAGATCGCAATGAGACATCTATTCTTATATTACTCGACCTCAGTGCAGCTTTTGATACAATAGATCATACAATCCTACTCGATAGACTGAAAACCATGTTGGCATTAATGGTCAAGCCTTAGCCTGGTTTAAATCTTATTTAACTGATCGTTACCAATTTGTGTATGCTAACGATAAAAAAATCTTACTACTCTCAGGTAAAATAATGCATGCACTACAGGGATCAGTTCTTGGCCCAATTGTCTTAATGACTATATATACCACCCTCGAGATATTATTAAGAAACATGACATCAACTTCCACTGCTACGCTTGACGATACCCAGCTCTATATTTCCTCAGAACCTAATAAACCCCACCATTTTACTAAGCTAATAGACTGTATTAACGATATTAGAAAATGGATGGCAAACAACTTCCTTCTACTTAACTCCAACAAGACAGAGATTTTGATTATTGAACCTAATAGGCTCCAAACACGCACACAATAGCCCACAACTTCTCTATAGAAGGTTGCACCATTGTCCCTTCCTCCGTAGTCAAGAACCTAGGTGTGATTCTAGATAAGAACCTGTCTTTCTTCGATGGTCACATTTCTAATACATGCCGAACTGCATTTTTTCACCTTAGAAATATTTTTCAAAGATGCGCCTATATGCTGTCTTTCTCGGATATAGAGAAACTAATCCATCACTTCTTTATGACCTCCAGAATCGACTTCACTGTAATTCATTACTGGGGGATGTCGCAAAGCAAATAAATAAGCTTCAGTTGGTTCAAAATGCAGCTGCTAGAGTTCTCACTAGATCAAAAGTATGACCACATTAGTCCACTCCTAGCAACACTGCACTGGCTACCTGTAAAATACCGCATCGATTTTAAAATTCTGTTAATGACATACAAAGCACTAAATGGCTTAGCACCTCTATACCTCCGTGAACTATTATCAGCATACAACCCATCACGGACATTCACGTTCTACAAACAACGGGCTCTTAATAGTTCCAAGAGTATCAAAGAAATCTAAAGGTGGCAGATCTTTCTCCTACTTAGCTCCTAAACTATGGAATAACCTTCCCAGTAAAGTCCGGACTCAGACACAGTCGAACAGTTTAAAACTACATTAAAGACTTCTATCTGTTTACACTTTGCATTCACATAATCTTTGACCAAACTCTCTAAGGGCCGCAATAGTTAACCCAACTGAAACCTGGCACACACATATAATTCATACTCGTATGTGATATCACATAAAACTGCTTACAATCAACATAGGGAAATGGCTGCTTTCGCTAATTCTGTTTTGTCCTTCTCCTCCCTCCTCTCTCTCCTTTTCTCTCTCTCTCTCTCTCTCCTCTATCCCCTACCCCTTTCTCCGAGGTATCCTGAGGAATGAGTTCCAGCTGGCGCAACACTGCCCCACCTGATGCCACCCTGGTGCTGCTTCATGATCGACTACCCAGGACAACCTCCGCACCTGTTATATTAAAATCAAATTTACCACATTACACTTAATATATAACATTTTTTATTAACTCTCTTATAGTGAAGTTCTGCATCTTATAATGTCTGTATCTGTATCCTGTAAACTGCATAGTGAGTTATGGATGCGATCAATGGCAATTCCAGTCCCCTATTCCGGATTGCACATGCTACGGATTGCACCTATAACACGCCATGTCAGGGTTTTTTCTCTCCTAAAGAGTTTTTGAATCCCTGACCACTGACTACTATGTCATTACATGTAAAGCTGCTTTGATACAATGTCCTTTGTGAAAAGCGCTATACAAATAAAATTGAATTGAATTGAATTGAACAATGTCATCCTATGCTGTGATGAATGAGAACTGGATGATTCTGTCCTGGGTGATGCTGCAGAGTGAAAGTGAGCAGTCCCTGGAGTCAATGTACTGTGGGCTGTGCTAATCATACAGTGCTGCTGGTATTCCCCAAGACCAATTACCAGTGGGTGGACAGGTATGAATCTTCACATCTAATTTTACATCACATCAAGTGGTGTAAGCAAAGATTATGAATATATTAAAATTAATTTTTCTTTCCCCCTTTGTATTGCTTAGGGACTGCTGTGCAGCTTTCAGAGTGATGGACCAGGGACCTTATGAGACCAGCAGTGGGGAAGCCTGGAGGGACCACTGAAGCTATTGTGGCAGAGGTTACATCAGGAAACCTGAAAGAATTTACATGCTGCTTGCGGAATTTCCAACGAGGACATAGTTGTTAAACTGGACTTGTTTCACTGTATCTTGTGGTTCACCAGGGAGAGTGTGTTTGAGGACCATCATCCTGTATAGCTCCTTCTGCCAGTTCCTCTCTTCTGCCTTCTCTGTAGTTGATCAGAGTGACCTGAGAAACTGGAAGAACGCATACAGATTCTGTGAGTTATCGAGCCTGCTAATCCCACCAAGCAGCACATCAGAGAGCACTGCAGGACAAAAGTGCCACATCCCAGAGAGCTGGTCCAAAGAGTGGAAGAAGTGCTTCACCATTTCCCTATCTGGAAAAGGATCCCAACAACATCACTCTTTTAAACCATCAATGTTAAAATGTGTAGTGGATTCAGCGTATCCACATCCTTAGAGGCTGCCTGAGTGACCCTTCTGAGGTGGAGGAAGGAATCCTCTATAGACACGGTGGAACCCTACAGCTAAATCATGTCAAGGGTGATGGAGCTGCTGTGCCCATTTGGATCCCTGTCAGAGGCACTTCACAGCAGGAGGGTTTCATTTCCACCAGGCTCAGTGGGTAGCGGGCAATCTGCGTCTCCCCTGAGTTGTTCCTATAGGCACAGGGTATGACTGGTGTGGCAGCTGGAATTATTAGCGGCTGGTGGACCTGAAGCAGCCTGGGGTTGTCTTACCTAGAGTGTTTGACCCTGTTTTGATGATGGAGTTAAACAGGGCATCTATAAGAGTGACAGGGCAACCCAAATATCCAGCCTTGCACATCTCCAGCAGGGGACACAGGAGAGAGGTTTGGCCTGCAATATGTGGAGCCAGGCTGTCGACCTGTGCCTCTTGACTTTGACAAACACAAAGAAGGAAGACAGATCTAGGAGATGTGGAGATGCAAGAAGAGTCTTCATCTGGCGTCCCGTTCCTCATTTCCATCTCAGGTAAGCCTTTAAACTTTTTTGATAACAGACTTTTGATAAAAATAAAAAATAAACTTTTATTACACTCATTTTGCTTTCGATTTCAGTAATGCTTAGAGGGATACCTCTTCTGCTGAGACCCTCTTGCTCCAAGAACCAGAGGCCACCCACAGACTGTCATTTTCACCAGTTTTCCGCTTCAGAGTGCTGTGACAGTGAAGGAACAAATATCTGAGGAGTGTCTATTAGATGCAGGTAATTATATTATGCATACAGGTGTTTATGTGTGTGTAATCTGTCTGCCTCATCTATGCACACAAAACACAAATACTTAATTTAGTAATTTTGTGAATCTCTTTAGAACTCCCAAGCACATCACCCGCTGCCTGTAGCTGCTTCACCCTGTGCTGCTGGCACTGGACCCATTAAGACAGGTGGCAGAGTCTTTGTGTTGGACCATAACAGATGGACGGATCAATGAGAAATGCCATTGATGGTTTTGCTGGCCAAGCACCACGGGAGCAAGGACCTCCTTACAAAGGTGGATGCTGAATATGCTGCTATGGTACAGAGTGCCTGCACTGACCCCAACAGCCTTCTGCACTCAACCACAAGCAGCACATAAGCAGGTACATAAAACACCTTTAGAAAAAGAACGCTAATGCTTCTCTCAACACCAGCCCAGAAAAGCTCTTGGAGACACAGCGGTTATGGCAGCATCTTCACTCAAGCGAGTGAAACCATCAGTGTCCCAGTGACAGTACTGCCACCTGCTCCAGTCAATCCACCTGCAAAGACTGTTCCTGAGGCTGTCCCTCTGGACCAGGCAGTGCTTTCGAGGAAGATGGTGAAGGACATTGTAGAAAAGCAGCAGGCATTTCCAGCAGCAGCAACAACAACAGCAGGCACATAAAAAGCAAACCAGATCCTGTTTAGCCTGTGGCCAGCCTAAGAGATCTCGATACATGGGTGATGGCTCCTCAATACATTTCTTTTATCAAGGTAGTGATGTTAAATGCTTCTACTGCTCCAAGAAAGTGTTTGACACATATTCAGCAGAGGGCCTGACCAACCCCCAGAATGCCTTTTGAAGACTTTGCAGAGACTCCTTTTTCAGCGGGAACTGGAGGCCTCTAAGCAGAGGAAGGAGCAGAAAGGAAGAGGGTCACTGAGGAGAGAAGCAAAGCGGAAGTCACCAGTGGAGCATCCTACTGGTCGTCTGTGCAGATTCTGCCACCTGCCACTGAAACAAGGACCCAACAGTCCCTCATATTCATACTGGGTTTCCCTGGAGTGGCAGGCAAATACATTTACTGTCCTGCTAAAGTGTTTTCCCTTTATCAGGCTCAGGGAATGAGTGCAGAAATGTCATGGAGAGACTTTCAGCAGTCTCCATTTATGAGGCTGAGAAGCAGAGGGTGGATGGAGGAAAAGAAAAAATGGCTTCACTGTGTTACAAAACAGTATTTGAAGTCTGGGCATGTCATTTTAAAGACATTCCTAGCACAAGGTTATGTATAAGTATATATATTTTGTTGCACTTTTCTAACTTTTTATTTTATTATTTTTTATTTCCATTTGTTCATTGGAATACCAAAAGTAGTATATTGTATTGTATTGCATTGTATTTTGAGTGTTTTTGTTTTTTTTTCATTTTATTTACTTTTATTGTTATTTTATCTTGTTATCTTCAGTTTAAAACACTATATGCTAATAACTGTTACTGTTAAACTCTATTTTTTACTGTTAAACTCTAATTTTATTATTATTACTGTTGTTTTTTAATCTGTAATTTTAAATTATTTAATTTATTTCCATTTGTTCAATACCAATAATACCAAAAGTATCATATTTTATTGTATTGCACTGTATTTTAGTTTTTTTTATTTATTATCTTACTATGCATTGTTATTTTGTCTTGCTCAGTTTTGTAAAACACGTTACTATAATAACTGTTAATATTAAACTCTGTATTTGATTTAAAATACTTTTTCCCATGTTCTCCACAACTTTAGATTTTTATTATTATTGAATCTTTAAAATTGAAATAGTTTCATTTACTCCCCATTTGTTCATTAAAATACCAGAAGTATTGGCCTTATTTGCATTGTATTTTAGTGTTTTTATAAGTTAATTTTATAAACTTGCATTGTTCTTATCTTGCTCAGATTTGTAAAGACTAAATGTTAATAACGGGTTACTATTAAACATACATAATTGTACATAATTATTTAATTTAAAATACATATCTTTCTTGTTTTTTTATGTGTTTTCCACATTTTATTATTTGTTGTTGTTTAATCTATAATTATTTTAAGTATATTTATTTAATTATTATATATTTTGGTTAGTACTATACTGTACTAATTACCTTTTTTCATTTTTATATAATATGTATATTATTGTACTGTAAATACTATTTGCTGGTGTATATTAGTTATATTTCATATATACAGGTTTTCTGTACAGTTATACAAATATAAAGTGAATGTCTCTTTTTTTTAAACAAATAAAGGTCTAAAACATGATCAAAATGTTCTTTTCAATTATTCACATTCAAATATTAACTGTATTAAGGATAACTATACCCTATTATAATGTAAATGTTTATTAAGATCGTTGCACATTTTGTACATCCTACACAAGAACAATTATTACAAGTTTTATTTTATCTTTGTGCACAAAGTTCGTTTATTATATAAAATCGTTCGTGAAATTGTATCTAGATGAAAAGCGATTACAAAATTATTTTGAGGTATTAGTGGCCGAGGCGGGATTCGAACCTCTAATTGTGTGTAATTTATTTGTCCCGCCTCCCCTTCGTTCCTATTGGCTAGTCAGCGCTCTACACCTATCTGCGACTGGCCTCCGCGTGACAGGCGGAGATACTGTCCACTATACTAACGAGGAATTCCTGTTCCGCCCTGGGAAATTGAAAGACTGTCCGCGATCCTGTCTTTCAGGAACGAGTAAGAGGCAGGCATGTGAAAAGTAACGCAATGGTAATCGATTTAATGGGCTAGCTTAAACGCACGGTGTGCTTTTGGGCCCAAACCGTAGCGGTTCGCGTTGGTGGTATAGTGGTGAGCATAGCTGCCTTCAAACAGTTGACCCGGGTTTGATTCCCGGCCAACGCAGTGAGTTGTGTTAGAGTTTGTTGTTGGAGTGAGCAGTGCGTGCTCATGAGTAGTTCTTCATGAATAGATTTGGATGGCCACAGCTGTTTACATCTGCCTTCCTGGTTATGTAGTCTTTATATCGTTTTTTAACATTCTTTATTTTTACACTACAATGATGTGTCTGTATGTGTTGTCAAGTTGTAAAGTTTAATGAAAAATTCTTTCTATAATGTTTCCAGTGGTTTGGCAATGTAAAGATTAATTTTCCCTTGCAATAAAGCAATCTGCATCTGAATGAGAGAGCCACGCTACGCACATCTTCAGAAGTGTACCCTGCAGGCATAGTTTGACTGCCTACGAGGAAAACCACAACAAAGACGAGTCATCTTACCCAGACCCTTCGCATACAAACAAGCTCTGACCCCGACGTGATTTGAACACGCAACCTTCTGATCTGGAGTCAGAGACTCTACCGTTGCGCCACGAGGCCTCTGACGATACCGGAAGCCATGCTCAGAGCCAGGCTCTGTTAAAATGCCGCCGCACAGTGTTATCATGGTACTTTTCGGCTGTATGCGTTCTCGTACAACTTTGTTGTCCTTCAGATTGCCGTTGGGAACATACTCCCTCTTCCTGGAGTTCAGCCATCACACTGTCCCATATGGTCTAGCGGTTAGGATTCCTGGTTTTCACCCAGGCCCGGGTTCGACTCGGTATGGGAAGCCACGCTTTTTCTTTAGGTTGTAGCCACCACATAGACTCTAGCGGCAATCTATTCTGCTGCATGGAGCAGGCTCATGAGCCCTCAGAAACCAGTACCACATGCACTGTGTCTTGTTTCAGGTGCCAAACCTTTAAGTAGTATACGGGGGTGAACACAATTCATAATGAGTCAACCGTGTTACAGTGGACAGTCATCTGCTGAAAAATGACCCCTCTGAGTCAGTAGTGCAGTCAAGGGGATTGGCTGACACTTAAGAGGGATCAGGTCTTTGCCTGAATGCAGGAGCACAGCAGAAGTCTGATATGGCCTAGAATGTTGAGCAGAAATGGCTAACCCTTTTCCCTGGTCCTCACTTGGGTTCTTAGCAAGTGATCACACTGTCACATGTATGCAGTTTTTGCCTGAAAGGGCCATGTTAAAACAATCTATTTCCCACTCACTCTTGTCAAGTATCCAAGGCAGATTTCCACATTATATATACCAACAAAACATTGGGTGTATTATTTCTGCTGCATGGGCCATTCCTAGTTCAGAAGGATGTTGGGAAGTCTGACTTTTAAAAGAAAGATGATGGTATCTCAGACTTGTAGTTGGTGAATACTTGACATGCTGTTATGAGAGAGGTGGCTGTGTTACTCGTTGTCAAAAAGAAATCGAAGAGAGGAAGGAGAAGGCCTTACACTCTGCTCTCAGTGCGTCAGCTGACGTTTGCTAGAAATGGACGACGTTTTTATCTACTATCCAGTCAGTTCATAATCATCTTATACTAACCCCAGTACCTGCGGTCAGCCGACTGTTGGCGTCAACGACATCTCTTCAGAGGAGGATAGCGGTTAATTGGTGAATGGAGGGATTTTTATTCCTTGTGCTCCTCCCAGTTGGAATGATCTGGGCGAAGCCCGCACCAGAGACTACCCTCTTTGAACACTATGGTGTGGCTTAGGAAGCACACTGGTTCCAAAACTGTTGGGTGTAGCTCGAGGTTCTCTTCATCTGCGTATAAATCTTTCGCCTTTTACTAAAGATTTCCGTGGAGGGGAACCATCACGTGTTTTTGGGTGTTCTGCTTGCAGCAGAGCTGCATTAGATTGTTGAAAACAGAGTGTCTTTTGATTGTTGTTTAGAGTCGTCTGAGAGCGAGTGTGTTTTTGTTGTCTCTTTCGGTGTTGGATTAACAACATCTGACAAATGCGTGAGCTTTGTTTAGTAGCCTTGAGGTTTTCACGCTGAATGAATAGGCCTTTTATTACCGAGTATGCTTCTGCACAAACTTAGTCTTAGATATTTGTCCAATTCCACATTATTTAGTTTTAATTGTGGCCTCAGTGAACCACAGCTCGGCCAAGTAGTTCAATCTCACGTGGATGCAAGCGCCTGTTAAATGAATGAAGGTAAACTTCGGCATTGTCTTGTTTGTTTTTTAGTCAAACTTTATCACCTCAAGTGAGTTAAGGGATCCTTTGGTAAGCACTGCCCATGGATCAGTACAAACAGCATAGCTTCATATCAGTTTTTAAAAACCTACATATTAAAACTGACCCCAAATCATTTGCAGCTATGGTAGATAGTGGTTCATGTGTCCACTTTGAGATCTGCACTGGCCAGTGGCGAACAGTGACAGTCAGAGTGTCGAAACGTTTCCAAACAGTTGTGACGTAACGACGCTTCGCTTGGGTCTTGAAAGTACATGAAGCAGTCTGACTTTTAAAAGAAAGATGATGACATCTCAGACTTGGCGCTCTCCCAGCTTGCATGCTGCAAACATTGACTTTTTGTGCTGGTGAATACTTATGCTGTTATATGCTGTTATGAGAGTGTAGTGATCTTCACACAGGGCACCAATTAATAGTGATTTCTACACGGGGCACCAATTAATAGTACGCCTCACACAGGACACTAGAGGTGTTAGTGAGACTTGATCCCACGTCATTTCAAGTGTGTGTGTGTGTTTGTGTGTGTGTGTGTGTGTGTGTGTGTGTGTGTGTGTGTGTGTGTGTGTGTGTGTGTGTGTGTGTGTGTGTGTGTGTGTGTGTGTGTGTGTGTGTGTGTGTGTGTGTGTGTGTGGTGTGTGTGTGTACTTGTACTTCATACTTTGTGGGGCCCGGTGACCAGGAGCACACCAACAGTATGGGGCCAAAATAGTGGGCCCCACAACGATATCCATTGAAACAGCCTCAGAGGCCTCTCCTGATATGCCTCATGCTTTTTTCCACTTACCCCACAAGGTGACAAAGATTAGTTACGTGTGTAAGAAGATGTTTGCTCTCTATCGCCCCTATATCTGACAGTGCGGTATTACCGCGGATACACACTACCGAAGTGTGTGTCGCTTTTAGCTCAATGGAAAGGGAGGAACTGTTAATTTTTTCATAGACGGTGTTAATTACTTTTTAAATCTATAATTTCACATGTTTGGACTCTGTACTAACGGAAGAAACTCTTAATGTGAGCAACAGGTAGGTTTATATTATTTAACTGTGCATTTGATTTAGTTTCGTGTCAATTCCTACCCATATAGACAGAATGATGCTTAATGAAGTAGCATTTTAATCAAATGGCTAATTGCTAATAGCCCACGGAAAAGGAGGGGCCATTTAGAGTCTGTCAAGGGCTGTTTCTACGGCATTTCAACCGAAAGTTCCACGGGTTTAAGCATACAAACGGGAAGAATCTCTTCATGTGAATAACAGGTAGGTTTGTGTTATTTGACTTCATAACATGATGTAGTTTCGTTGCAATTCTTTCTTCATTTCGTAATGCATCAAATTGATAGTTAATGTGCTATTTTATTCAGATTGCTAGCTGCTAATCTTCGTTCTATAGTGACTGATAATGGTGATGACAGAATAAAAAAGATTTTTTTTGTATTGCAGTTGATAATTTGACTACGTTTTCTTGGTAACGCTCTACAGTAAGTTTCATTATTTAACATTAGTTAAGTACTTCAGTTAACATGAACTAAGAATGAACAATACTACTACAACATTTATTATTCTTAATGTTAACTTCAATAGTAGAATATTAAAATCAAAAGTTGTGCTTGTTAACATTAATGAATGTTCTGTGAATTAACATGAACTTAAAATGTTAACGATGTGAACGACTGTATTTTAATTAACATTAACAAAGATTAATAAATGCTGTAATGTATGTGTTGTTCAGTGTTTTGTTCATGTTAGTTAATACATTAATGCCAGTGACAGATCCACTTGGATCTTAAACCAATGAATATTAAATGCTAAATTCATACTTTTTTTTTCTTTGTGGTTGTGTCTGTGTATTTATTTCTTTTCTTTTTACATAGCCATAATGTCCAAAAGAAGTAAGAGGATACTGCCTGCTGACGAGTCAAGGTCCCTTTATTTTGTCTTCAAGTGACAAGCCAGAGTTTGTGGAACGATTTATTGATAGAAACAAAGGTATATTACATGTGCATTTATCGGGTACCTGTCATTTACATACACTTACATAATAATGCATATCATTGTAGTTTGTAGGAAAATGGTAAATTAGTATAGTTTTATTTATTTATTTATTTCAAAAGATTTATGAAAGTGGCCACATTGTGTTATTACTCTGAATCCCTAGCTCCAACTCCTTTATTATAAAGTCAGTAAGCTTTAACATCACTTTGGTATGGTTATATTACATTGAAATGACAATCTGTGGGTTTTTATGTAAAGTGTTAAGGCAACAACTTTTTCTTCCAATTACATGTATTTCTAATTATATGTCCTTATAGGTAGAGGAGTGTTTGCTACCCAGCCTGCTGGAGCCGGGAGCTTTGTCTTAGAATACAGGGGAACTCATCGCATGGAGGAATGCCGGGCGAGAAACTACAGCAGTTACAGAGCACATTTCTGTTTGATTTTGAGTGGCAGCAACGTCACTGGTGGTGAGTATGTAAAGAGGCATGTTTTGAGAGATCTGTGAAATTCTAACAAAGACATGCAACACATTTTTGAATAGTTGATGAATGAGCAAAAGCAGGACTAATCTTTTAATCACACATGGCAGGTGGACATCAGCTGTTAATTCCGATGATATGTCTTAAAGTCCCCCTGTACTCAATTTTATGAGTGGTTTTAAAGTTTTTCTGCCTGTACTCTGCAGTTTTAAGTTAAAATACTCAGCAATGGTGTTGACTGAATTTGCACATGGTTTGTCACAACAATACACTGACATATTATCAACATTAAAAATTTGAGTTTCACCACAGGAATTTACTTTAACATTTTAGGCTGATGAGAAGCACTTTTTTTGGATTAGGACTTTCTGCTTTTTATGTCATACAGTTACAGGTGATGTGTAATTTAAATGGCTCTTACATGTAGTCTGAACATTTGTGTGCTTGATATTGTACAAACTTTCAAAGTTTTCTTATACCTTTTAGTATTGATGCATCCAAAGAAGATGGATCCCTTGGAAGACTGTGTAATGACAATCACAAATCTCCCAACTGCTCCATGAAAAAAATCATAGTAAATAACAGGCCACATTTGTGTCTATTTGCCGTGAAAAGAATTGAAATGGGAAGTGAAATTGAATATAACTATGGTGATGCTCAATGGCCATGGCGTAACAAGGTGAGTTAGATTAGTCATAATTTTTTTATTATTTTTTTAAAATATGTAAAAATGTGTTGAGTAGCACAGCTACTTTTGTATTTTGGTATGAGCCTTTTTGTCTGATTTCCAGGGTCCAAAGCAGGCTTCTGCTCTAGAGACCGACTCGTCCCCAACAGATCTCCCATCCCATGATGACTAAAAAATGGATGATGAATTTACAGTTAAGTTCGCGCACACACTTTTCTAGTCTGGGCTTTATGGGGCCCTCATACACACACACGTTTCTAGTCTGGGCTTTATGGGGCCCTCATACACACACACGTTTCTAGTCTAGGCTTTATGGGGCCCTCATACACACACACGTTTCTAGTCTGGGCTTTATGGGGCCCTTACGTGTGGATCTCACTCAGTTAAGTTCGCGCACACACGTTTCTAGTCTGGGCTTTATGGGGCCCTCACGTATGGATCTCACTCAGTTAAGTTCGCGCACACACGTTTCTAGTCTGGGCTTTATGGGGCCCTCACATATGGATCTCACTCTAAGTGATTTTATATCATTGGAACAGCATCTGTCATTATTTAAGCTTAACTTATTGCAGATATAATTCAACTCTTTACAAGCTACTGCATGTTCAGATGGAGTATTTTAAATATAATTCTTTGCACAGTCTTATATGTTGCTGTGACACTTGCTGTTACCTCTAGGAAAGACCAGTCAGCTGTTTAATAGTGATTGTTGGCCTCTTTGTGGCTTCTCATTCAGCATTGAACTACTTTAGACCTTGGATGGTGTAATGCGGCTTCTGCTTTCTATTCCAGTTATTCCCAGTTGGAAAATTAAAACACTTAAACATTATTATGTGCCTTTTCCCTAATCTGCATTTTTATTACTTTTTCTCTAGCGTCTGTGGAATGCTGTTTGGCTCTGTTTTCTTTCAGATTCATAATGCATAAATGAGACTTCAGCAATTGGGTGTTTGTTGAAAGTTGTTTTTTCCTTTATGTTGATTATTTATACCATTTTTAAGCAGAACTGAATCAACACTGTTCAGCTGAAGTCTGTTTAATGTCAATATTTGAAGATAATTAAAATGAGCTGATTGACAAACTGAAATGTAACAATTGATTATCTTCTCAATGGACTGAGATTGAACTGACTTCAGTCAGACAATGACACTTTTCTATTTAGAGCTGCTTTACAGCAGGATTAAACTGTTTGTATCATGGAATTATATTTTCTTCCCTTTTGATCAATGAAAAGCTGCTTTAAAACAATCTGTATTGTAGGGGTGTGAATTGGCACTGGTTTCCCTACGATTCAATTCGATTCACCGTATTATCATGTAAACGCCGTATTCCCAACATTTTTTTTATTTCAGCGTGACAGGTTTTACACACCGCATGTGTCTTGTCCAGCTCGTCGTGCTCTACCAATTCATTTATAAAACCAAAATGTGCCCAGATTTAAATTTTTAATATTCATGTCTGTGTTTTGGCCTCCTTCCGCCATTTTTAAACTCTTAAACGCATGACTGACACGCGTGTATGCGAATGACGTCATAGGCTATAATCGATTAAGGTCTATTACTGCATCCATGCAGAAATGTCCACGTCCGCATCATGATGCATCGATGCAACGACTAATTTCAACACCCCTACTGTATTGTATAAAGCACTATAGAAATAAAGCTCCTGAAGTAGCTGAACTGACTCCACTTTACATTGCCGATCACTCTAATGTCAAAGTAGAAAAATGTGTGCTATTATTAGGTGCTTGACCAAGTGTTTGTGCTAAATTAGTACCATGCTTACACACACATTAAGAGCTAACAGTTACCATGTATATTTATTTTAATTATATTTAGGTGTTTACTGAAAGGTTTGGCCTAGTAAATTATTCTGAAAGTGATGAGACCGCTGAGGATAAAGACAACCCTACCTCTCCACCCTCTTGTGATGTTCGACAGAAGCCTAGGAATGAAAATATTCAGGTATGCCTCAGATGCAGTACTTTTAAATTCTCGTGTAAAGTTTTTTGTAAATGGCTCAAACATCCTTTCTCTCTGGACTGATTTTAATAGTGTAAGCAAAAATGTATAAGCATACATTAAAATAACT
>CM032802.1:15742148-15822148 GCA_019155185.1 Beaufortia kweichowensis | reverse complement strand
TTCTATCAATGCACTGTGTTAGTGCTCTATCTTGATTCAGTCTAAACCCTTTGCTCTGGAATGGTGTGTTCATTCCTTGTACTTAGGTTCCCTTAATAAAGTTAAAATCAGTCAATAGAAGTGTGCTGCTTTTGAAAAACGTGACTACCTTGGGTTTGAAGGTCACTCTTCTTTGTAGGGTGTCATATGACACATGAGCCAAAGTTTTGATTCAAGGTTTCATTGCAGAGGATGATTTCAATCCATCAACCTCCGGGTTATGGGCCCAGCAAGCTTCCGCTGCGCCACTCTGCTGACACCCCAGATGGGACTCGAACCCACAATCCCTGGCTTAGGAGGCCAGTGCCTTATCCATTAGGCCACTGGGGCTCTTGGCTTTTTGGCAAACACACAACGTTGTGGACATAGAAGAATTCATGCTGACATATATGTAATAACGACACAGCTTTCTATCAATGCACTGTGTTACCGCTCTCTTCAGTGTTAACCTTTTGATCTGGAATGGTGTGTTCATTCCTAGTACTTAGGTTCCCTTAAAAAATTTAAAATCAGTCAATAAAAGTCAATCATTCTTCTTTGTAGGGTGTCATATGACACATGAGGCAAAGTTTTGATGCAAGGCCACTTGGCCCTTGGCCTGATGGCCAACGCACAACGTTGTGGTCATAGAAGAATTCATGCTGAAATATATGTAATAACGACACAGCTTTCTATCAATGCACTGTGCTAGTGCTCCATCTTGATTCAGTCTAAACCCTTTGCTCTGGAATGGTGTGTGCATTCCTTGGACTTAGGTTCCCTTAATAAAGTTAAAATCAGTCAATAAAAGTGTGCTGCTTTTGAAAAACGTGACTACCTTGGGTTAGAAGGTCACTCTTCTTTGTAGGGTGTCAAATGACACATGAGGCAAAGTTTTGATTCAAGGCCACTTGGCTCTTGGCCTGATGGCAAACGCACAACGTTGTGGTAATAGAAGAATTCATTCTGAAATATATGTAATAACGACACAGCTTTCTATCAATGCACTGTGTTAGCGCTCTATCTTGATTCAGTCTAAACCCTTTGCTCTGGAATGGTGTGTTCATTCCTTGTACTTAGGTTCCCTTAATAAAGTTAAAATCAGTCAATAAAAGTGTGCTGCTTTTGAAAAACGTGACTACCTTGGGTTAGAAGGTCACTCTTCTTTGTAGGGTGTCATATGACACATGAGGCAAAGTTTTGATTCAAGGACACTTGGCTCTTGGCCTGATGGCAAACGCACAACGTTGTGGACATAGAAGAATTCATGCTGAAATATATGTAATAACGACACAGCTTCCTATCAATGCACTGTGTTAGCGCTCTATCGTGCTTCAGTCTTAACCTTTTGATCTGGAATGGTGCGTTCATTCCTAGTACTTAGATTCCTTTAACAAATTTAAAATCAGTTAATAAAAGTGTGCTGCTTTTGAAAAAACGTGACTACCTTGGGTTTGAAGGTATTCTTGGTAGGGTGACACAAAGCCAAAGTTTTGATGAAAGGATACCTAGCAGAGGATGGTTTCGATCCATTGACCTCTGGGTTATGGGCCCAGCACGCTTCCGCTGCGCCACTCTGCTGACACGCCAGATGGGACTCGAACCCACAGTCCCTGGCTTAGGAGGCCAGTGCCTTATCCATTAGGCCACTGGGGCTCTTGGCTTGTCGGCAAACGCACAACGTTGTGGACATAGAACAATTCATGATTTAATATATGTAATAACGACACAGCTTTCTATCAATGCATTGTGTGAGCGCTCTCTTCAGTGTTAACCTTTTGATCTAGAATGGTGTGTTCATTCCTAGTACTTAGGTTCCCTTAACAAATTTAAAATCAGTCAATAAAAGTCAATCATTCTTCTTTGTAGGGTGTCATATGACACATGAGGCAAAGTTTTGATGCAAGGCTACTTGGCTCTTGGCCTGATGGCAAACGCACAACGTTGTGGTCATAGAAGAATTCATGCTGAAATATATGTAATAACGACACAGCTTTCTATCAATGCACTGTGCTAGTGCTCCATCTTGATTCAGTCTAAACCCTTTGCTCTGGAATGGTGTGTGCATTCCTTGGACTTAGGTTCCCTTAATAAAGTTAAAATCAGTCAATAAAAGTGTGCTGCTTTTGAAAAACGTGACTACCTTGGGTTTGAAGGTATTCTTGGTAGGGTGACACAAAGCCAAAGTTTAGATGAAAGGATACCTAGCAGAGGATGGTTTCGATCCATCGACCTCTGGGTTATGGGCCCAGCACGCTTCCGCAGCGCCACTCTGCTGACACCCCAGATTGGACTCCAACCCACAATCCCTGGCTTAGGAGGCCAGTGCCTTATCCATTAGGCCACTGGGGCTCTTGGCTTGTCGGCAAACGCACAACGTTGTGGACATAGAACAATTCATGATGTAATATATGTAATAACGACACAGCTTTCTATCAATGCATTGTGTGAGCGCTCTCTTCAGTGTTAACCTTTTGATCTAAAATGGTGTGTTCATTCCTAGTACTTAGGTTCCCTTAACAAATTTAAAATCAGTCAATAAAAGTCAATCATTCTTCTTTGTAGGGTGTCATATGACACATGAGCCAAAGTTTTGATGCAAAGCTACTTGGCTCTTGGCCTGATGGCAAACGCACAACGTTGTGGTCATAGAAGAATTCATGCTGAAATATATGTAATAACGACACAGCTTTCTATCAATGCACTGTGCTAGTGCTCCATCTTGATTCAGTCTAAACCCTTTGCTCTGGAATGGTGTGTGCATTCCTTGGACTTAGGTTCCCTTAATAAAGTTAAAATCAGTCAATAAAAGTGTGCTGCTTTTGAAAAACGTGACTACCTTGGGTTAGAAGGTCACTCTTCTTTGTAGGGTGTCATATGACACATGAGGCAAAGTTTTGATTCAAGGCCACTTGGCTCTTGGCCTGATGGCAAACACACAACGTTGTGGTAATAGAAAAATTCATTCTGAAATATATGTAATAACGACACAGCTTTCTATCAATGCACTGTGTTAGCGCTCTATCTTGATTCAGTCTAAACCCTTTGCTCTGGAATGGTGTGTTCATTCCTTGTAATTAGGTTCCCTTAATAAAGTTAAAATCAGTCAATAGAAGTGTGCTGCTTTTGAAAAAAGTGACTACCTTGGGTTTGAAGGTCACTCTTCTTTGTAGGGTGTCTTATGATACAGAGCCAAAGTTTTCATTCAAGGTTTCATTGCAGAGGATGATTTCAATCCATCAACCTCCGGGTTATGGGCCCAGCACGCTTCCGCTGCGCCACTCTGCTGACACCCCAGATGGGACCCGAACCCACAATCCCTGGCTTAGGAGGCCAGTGCCTTATCCATTACGCCACTGGGGCTTTTGGCTTTTTGGCAAACGCACAACGTTGTGGTCATAGAAGAATTCATGCTGAAATATATGTAATAACGACACAGCTTTCTATCAATGCACTGTGTTAGAGCTCTATCTTGATTCAGTCTAAACCCTTTGCTCTGGAATGGTGTGTTCATTCATTGTACTTAGGTTCCCTTAATAAAGTTAAAATCAGTCAATAAAAGTGTGCTGCTTTTGAAAAACGTGACTACCTTGGGTTTGAAGGTATTCTTGGTAGGGTGACACAAAGCCAAAGTTTTGATGAAAGGATACCTAGCAGAGGAAGGTTTCGATCCATCGACCTCTGGGTTATGGGCCCAGCACGCTTCCGCTGCACCACTCTGCTGACACCCCAGATTGGACTCCAACCCACAATCCCTGGCTTAGGAGGCCAGTGCCTTATCCATTAGGCCACTGGGGCTCTTGGCTTGTCGGCAAACGCACAACGTTGTGGACATAGAAGAATTCATGCTGAAATATATGTAATAACGACACAGCTTTCTATCAATGCACTGTGTGAGCGCTCTCTTCAGTGTTAACCTTTTGATCTGGAATGGTGTGTTCATTACTAGTACTTAGGTTCCTTTAAAAAATTTAAAATCAGTCTTCTTTGTAGGGTGTCATATGACACATGAGCCAAAGTTTTGATGCAAGGTTTCATAGCAGAGGATGGTTTCGATCCATCTACCTCTGGGTTATGGGCCCAGCACGCTTCCTCTGCGCCGCACCACTCTGCTGACACCCCAGATTGGACTCCAACCCACAATCCCTGGCTTAGGAGGCCAGTGCCTTATCCATTAGGCCACTGGGGCTCTTGGTTTGTTGGCAAACGCACAACGTTGTGGACATAGAACAATTCATGATGTAATATATGTAATAACGACACAGCTTTCTATCAATGCATTGTGTGAGCGCTCTCTTCAGTGTTAACCTTTTGATCTAGAATGGTGTGTTCATTCCTAGTACTTAGGTTCCCTTAACAAATTTAAAATCAGTCAATAAAAGTCAATCATTCTTCTTTGTAGGGTGTCATATGACACATGAGCCAAAGTTTTGATGCAAGGCTACTTGGCTCTTGGCCTGATGGCAAACGCACAACGTTGTGGTCATAGAAGAATTCATGCTGAAATATATGTAATAACGACACAGCTTTCTGTCAATGCACTGTGCTAGTGCTCCATCTTGATTCAGTCTAAACCCTTTGCTCTGGAATGGTGTGTGCATTCCTTGGACTTAGGTTCCCTTAATAAAGCTAAAATCAGTCAATAAAAGTGTGCTGCTTTTGAAAAACGTGACTACCTTGGGTTTGAAGGTATTCTTGGTAGGGTGACACAAAGCCAAAGTTTTGATGAAAGGATACCTAGCAGAGGATGGTTTCGATCCATCGACCTCTGGGTTATGGGCCCAGCACGCTTCCGCTGCGCCACTCTGCTGACACCCCAGATTGGACTCCAACCCACAATCCCTGGCTTAGGAGGCCAGTGCCTTATCCATTAGGCCACTGGGGCTCTTGGCTTGTCGGCAAACGCACAACGTTGTGGACATAGAACAATTCATGATGTAATATATGTAATAACGACACAGCTTTCTATCAATGCATTGTGTGAGCTCTTCAGTGTTAACCTTTTGATCTAGAATGGTGTGTTCATTCCTAGTACTTAGGTTCCCTTAACAAATTTAAAATCAGTCAATAAAAGTCAATCATTCTTCTTTGTAGGGTGTCATATGACACATGAGCCAAAGTTTTGATGCAAGGCTAATTGGCTCTTGGCCTGATGGCAAACGCACAACATTGTGGTCATAGAAGAATTCATGCTGAAATATATGTAATAACGACACAGCTTTCTATCAATGCACTGTGCTAGTGCTCCATCTTGATTCAGTCTAAACCCTTTGCTCTGGAATGGTGTGTGCATTCCTTGGACTTAGGTTCCCTTAATAAAGTTAAAATCAGTCAATAAAAGTGTGCTGCTTTTGAAAAACGTGACTACCTTGGGTTAGAAGGTCTTCTTGGTAGGGTGACACAAAGCCAAAGTTTTGATGCAAGGTTTCATATCAGAGGACGGTTTCAATCCATCGACCTCTGGGTTATGGGCCCAGCACGCTTCCGCTGCGCCACTCTGCAGGCTCCCTGGCTTAGGAGGCCAGTGCCTTATCCATTAGGCCACTGGGGCTCTTGGCTTTTTAGCAAACGCACAACGTTGTGGACATAGAAGAATTCATGCTGAAATATATGTAATAACGACACAGCTTTCTATCAATGCACTGTGTGAGCGCTCTCTTCAGTGTTAACCTTTTGATCTGGAATGGTGTGTTCATTACTAGTACTTAGGTTCCCTTAAAAAATTTAAAATCAGTCAATCATTCTTCTTTGTAGGGTGTCATATGACACATGAGCCAAAGTTTTGATGCAAGGTTTCATAGCAGAGGATGGTTTCGATCCATCGACCTCTGGGTTATGGGCCCAGCACGCTCCCGCTGCGCCGCACCACTCTGCTGACACCCCAGATTGGACTCCAACCCACAATCCCTGGCTTAGGAGGCCAGTGCCTTATCCATTAGGCCACTGGGGCTCTTGTTTTCTTATGTAATAACGACACAGCTTTCTATCAATGCACTGTGCTAGTGCTCCATCTTGATTCAGCCTAAACCCTTTGCTCTGGAATGGTGCGTTCATTCCTAGTACTTAGGTTCCCTTAACAAAGTTAAAATCAGTTAATAAAAGTGTGCTGCTTTTGAAAGAATGTGACTACCTTGGGTTTGAAGGTCTTCTTGGTAGGGTGACACAAAACCAAAGTTTTGATGAAAGGTTTCCTAATAGAGAATGGTTTCGATCCATCGTCCTCTGGGTTTTGGGCCCAGCACGCTTCCGCTGCGCCAGATGGGACTCGAACCCCTGGCTTAGGAGGCCAGTGCTTTATCCATTAGGTCATTGAAGGTCATTCTTCTTTGTAGGGTGTCATATGACACATGAGCCAAAGTTTTGATGTAAGGTTTCATAGCAGAGTATGGTTTCGATCCATCTACCTTTAGGTTATGGGCCC
Source organism: Beaufortia kweichowensis (assembly GCA_019155185.1). NCBI lineage: Eukaryota > Metazoa > Chordata > Actinopteri > Cypriniformes > Gastromyzontidae > Beaufortia > Beaufortia kweichowensis. Next base: position 15,815,709 of record CM032802.1, on the reverse strand, counting down.
AGCACGCTTACGCTGCGCCACATCAATATGCCCAAAGATTGGGTTCTTCTGCCAATAGTTATAAGAACGTTTAAAGTTTTTCTGTGTTCCTTCGCTTTGAAAGCCCACATAGATACCATCAGTTGCTTCATTTCACAGAAGTCAGACAAAACACTCTTTGTTACTGCCCTTCAAAAACAGTAATGATTTGGACTTAATATGTAAGTTTTTGAAAGTACATAGAAAGTTATTCAATCATAATGCCAAGAACTGCCTAGTGTTAAAAATGTTTGCCCTCTTTAATAATCATCTGTCTCATCAAAATGTCAGTTCTCATCAATTTTCTATAGTAAAGATATTTCACAAGAAGTATTCTGTTTTAAACCAACATATAATATCATTGTATCATCATATATTTAAAACTATTAAAATGTTTTTAGCAATTAAAGTATCTTGATTTGCCTATAATGTAATTATAAGAATGTAATGAAATGTTTTATTTGCATAATGTTTGTAAATACAGTATGTTGCATGCAGTATATTGCAGAAAGTAAGTACTCTGCAACAGAGTAGTTGCAGCTTAGTAACAGGCGGAGTTCCATTGTTTGGAAAGCAGAAAACCAGGTTTAACAGAGATTTTTGTCCTCTGATTTTCTGGTAGACCAGTCTTTTGTAAAAACATAAATATAATTAGCCTGAGAGTGCACCTGAGTGTGTTTGACCAAATAATGATTTTGATTAATGATAACTTCTTCTGTATGTAACAGCACTAATGAATATAAGAGACAGCAATCATGACCAGAGTGTCTAAGCCAGATGGAAAATATTGACTTACAAAATAAAGGAATTTGTACATCTCTCTTTTACATTAGGACTTTTCATTCACTTATCTATTTGTTCAGGGAATCGCTATTGCTACAGACAGGGATGCTTTTTTGGGTCAATAAAAGCGGTAGTAATAATTATAATATAATCATAAGTAATATATATTTATTTATCATAATAATAAATAATAATATCATAATAATAATTTACACAGAAATATGCTTCAAGAAATATGACTGTATACTTATAAAGACATACAAATGGCAAATAAATATGTATTAAAATTGTTGTAAAATAATCATAATATGAAAACAATGTTGGCAATAAATAATTTTAATTACTACTAATAATTAATCAATAATTTCTCAAATGCAAAACTAAACATCCAGCTATATGATAAAGATTAAGACAAATAATGAAGGTCATAAATCAATGTTATGTTACAATAATAAGTATTGTATTTTTCATAAACTCTAGGATAAAAAAGAAAAATTAGACAGGAAGAAACTGGGATTAACATGTTACAGCAACCATAGTGTATTTTGTTTTTATTTTCATTTAGACGTGGGAATAGATGTACAGAAAAAATAAAAATAGCAGAAAATGTATTAGTAGTTGTACATTTAAAAAGTAGTATGTTCAAACTGTATAACTGCATTACAATTATGATGGCCCCCTTAGTAACAGCAGTAGTTCAAATGCTGATTCAGAAATTCAGAAAGACAAAAGAAAACATTTTCAGAATACTTTGAAATAAAGGTCTACAGTCTGAGACCAACCAGATTTCTTGTTGTGCGTGCTGGTTTTAATGTCTGAATTGTGTTTTTAGGGGCTCAAATAATGCTTTTAAATATACTGTGAATAACATTTTTAACAAGAAGGAAAAGAGAACTATGAATAGCTCTGGTGACAGATGGATTCGTACATCTCCCATCTGAATAATGTCATGTACCTAAAGGGTCAAGATTTTTCCTTTAGCTTATATCCAAAAATTAAACATCAGCAGGTTGTCTTTTTGACTAACACTGTCACATGCAAGCTTATAATTAACATATAGTGTTATCAGTCTAGTGTTGGGGAGAGTTACTTTTAAGAATGATATAATACATAACATAAACATAAGGTTACTCCACAAAAGTAATCTAATTCAGTTCCCTAGTTACTTTTATGAAAGTGATGTTGCACTTTGTACTTTTTTCACCTGACTGATGCTCACTCTCTTCTAGGACTTTGCAAAATGTTTTTAATAATAGAGCATGTTATGTTACTTGCTGCCCATGAGAGGTCAATAGTAAACCTGAGATTAATAGAGACTGAAGAAGAAGAAACAGTTTGTGTTGTTGTTGCCTGATTCGAGACTGTTTTAATTAGCTGCGTCTTTCTTTATTAGAAGATGATTAGCCCAAGGAGAGCAGAAGCTTGAATGAAGCACGCTCTATATAAAGATGTTACAGGAAGATCATCTGCGTCCTAAAGTACGTTTTGATATACAGTGCCAGTATGTAGACACCCTGTTCACTTTAATATAAAATTTGTTTTTAAAGCTTATTATGTCTCAAGCAATGTAGTAGTTATCATGTTATTTTGTCATTCATGCTTACAATTTACAAATATTATGCCAAAATAAAGCCCATTATTCTATAAAACAAAATATGTCTGTATTTTTCTATAAATAAAAACTAGTGTACTGTGAAGCTAAACAGTTGGAGTCATATATTGCCGAACAGTAAACAGAATAACAAACTGACGAAAATGCTAGAAATTTTGCTGCATTTCAGTTTACTGTAGTGTTACAGGCAGTGTGTTTTATACCTTTACCTGGTATCCGAGTCTACTGTTGTTAAAAATAACGCATGAGTGTTCTGCAGCTTCAGTAAAACGTATCTTGCAGGAGAGACAGGATAGATATATTAGGATGGGATATAGCTATGAAAGATCCTCATCATGTTATGTCTATGGGTGTGTGTTATGTGTGCAGCTCGAATGAAGCTGAGGTCAGACTGCAGTCGTGGCGGGGAATATTTTGGTGTGGCGGTCTGCCATGGCAGAATAAGCAAACGCTGTAAATTAATTTAACTGAAAAGTAACTCACACTACTTTAAAAAGTAACAAATGTTGATATAAATTCAAAACTATTGCATTACTTTGGTTACTAGGTTACATTACATTACTTGTTACTTTAAAAAGATACTCCTAATTACGTAATGCTTGTTTCTTGTAATAATGATTACTTTAACACTATTACAGACCATTGGTGTTAGCCTTTGTTGTCATTATCATCCATAATGTGAATCAGTACCCAGTACCTTCTCAGTACCCAGCCTTGTGGCACCCCAGTGTGTGATGGGTTGAGAGGTCTGTGAGTGAATTATAAGCCTGTGGTCTAGTGGCACATTAATGTTCTAAGGCAAAGTGCCAGTATAGTTTTCAAATTTCACATGTAGGAAGTTTGATGCCGAGCTGAAGTCAATAAACAGCATTCCTAACTTAAAAGTGTGTCTGTGTTCAGAAGTTGTTAACCTATTAACTGTCACAGCAGAAATTGAGTATACACATGAAAATCTGAACTACATTTTTATGTGTTTAGATATTAGATATTTTTGTCAAACATTTTTAAGTATTTAAAAAATTAATTTTAGGTATTTTATAAATTACAGTAACATTAAATTTTTTTAATGTTTTTGTTATGAAAAGTTGTCAAATATCTCATCTTGAGTCTTATTGTACTATAGTCTTATCTTGAGTTACAACTCTTTTCCATAGCTCCATTGTGTGGCTCATCAACTTCTGTACCTCTGTAGTTAAGCACTACTACTTCCTTCCTGCTCTACAATATTCCATTTCTTCCCCTTCTTCCCCTTCATTTTCCTTATTCATCAGCTCTTCAATGTACACCTTCCATCTCAACACACCTAATTGTTAGCACATTTCCATCTCTGTCTTTAATCATCAGCCTATCTGTTGCACATTCTTCCCATCTCTATCCCTCTGCGCTCGCTGATATATACAAGTCCTTCTGGCACTTCCCTTGTGTGTCTAACCTGGTATGCAGCTCCTCATATTAGCTTTTCTGTTGTAGCCCTTCCCTCTTCACTCTTTGCTATCACTCTTTGCTACATGACTTCTTTTTTAGCTAGCCTTGTTTGAATCCTGTCTGTTCCACTGTTCCTTCTTCTCCTTCTGATGACATTAGCACCTCCCTACCTTCTGTTGTAGTTTCCCAGTCATCTGAAGCTCTTCCCTGACCACCCAAGGCCTGTCTTAGTTTCTGTCTGAATTCCTCACAACATTCTTTTCCTTTTTAACCTACACCCACTTGGTCTTCTTTTCCATCTTTCCTCTTCTCTTTCCTGACCACCATAGACATCCTACACATCACCATCCCAAGCGTGTCTGGCTACACCTCACTCCTACCACCCTTTTGCAGTCATTAACCTCTCTCAAGATTGCCTCGTCTTCTAAATAAATAAGTCAACCTACCATACTCCTACCTCCCACTCTTATATGTAACTTCTATGTTCCTCCCTCTTCATGCAAATCAGTGTGCTCTGACAGCCATTTCCATCCTCTTAGCAAAGTCCACCGCATTTCTCTTCCTATCCATTCCGCCAATAAAACAGTTCTCATATGAACTTCCAATACCTTCCAATACTATGCACTTTGCTACCCTTCCTGGTCTCCTGCACACCTCAGTATATCTGCTGCCCTTTTGATTTTAGAATCCCATTTTCAGACCTATACTTCTGACTTTCACATCTCTCTCTGTCTCACGAACCTGTCTTGCCTTCTCTTTTTTCTTTGAACAACAGTAGCCCAATTTCAGGCAGGCACCCTGTAGGTCAACGGTACTGGTGAGGTGGTTGTTGTTAACCTGGGCCTCAAAATGATCTGGTAAGTGGAATTCCCACTGACGATTCGCATGTTTAAATTTGGCAAAAGTTTTAAGTCGGATGCCATGCCTGGACACAACCCCTCTTTATTTATCGGGATTAGTGACCGGCACAGAAGCTACTGTCTTGAAACCCCTGTGGCTAGATTTAACCTCTCTACATATAATTTGTATTAAATGTGAGTTTCTTTTTGACTGTGTCTCTGTTTGGCTAAAACATGCTTTTAGATTAATGGATCCCGCATAATATACTGTACAAGACATCTGGATCTGGATCATTTGTTAGTTTATTTATATTCTTATTTGCTCTCTGTGTCTCTTTTTCAGATCAGAGTTTGAATTGGACTATGACTGCTACCAGGATGAACTTTTGAGAGGTAATTCATAATTGCAGACTGCTGGCTTACCTGTCTGATCAGAACATGTAATCCATGACTAATGGGGCTTATCATACCAGCTTCTTATGATGCCTGTGTGTGGTCATCGTTAAAATTGAGAAGAAAGGCCGTCTTACCATGTCCTGTTGACATTTTAGATATTAAAGTTAACACTGGATGGACTCTCGACCTAAACATTCTGTTGATTAAAAACACAACAAAATTAAAAATTACAATGCAAGCTAGTACTCTCCACTAACAGTAGCTTTAGAATATGGGTAAAAGCTTGAAACAACAATAAGGGTCCTACAAGGTAAAAGGGAGAGAGACAGCGAAAAAGGGGTGAGAGTAGGATTAAAGAAACAGAATGAGGGAGGTGGAGACAATATGAGAAAAACAGGCTTATCACTCAATGAAGAGATTATTGAGGTATTGCTGTGAACAGATAGACTAAAGCCTCTCTCACTGAACCACTTCACTCTGTCTCACAGCACACACACACACATCTCGTCACCATCATTTTATCATATTTTTATGAGTACTATGCGTACCTATAGTACTAGTAGCTCTCAAAAGAGAATATGCTGCAATAATATTTTGATAATTCTGTACTTTAAAGCCCACCAGATTCAACCTGTTCACAGCAGACAGACCATGTATTCTTGTATACTATGGATGTGGATGAAATGGCGAGCACAGCTGCACATCGAGCTATGCAAAACTGCAGACCTTTGGCAAAACAAACAGAGAGTCAGGATGAAATGACCCAACAATATAATATAATATATTATAAAGTAATATTCCAGTATGAATTGACTTCTACTTTTTACATTGAGTAAAACAGTGAACGCTTGGTAGGCTAAGCAATGGACGCACTCACTTAGCATTCATTTTTATCTACCTAACATTGAAATAATTTTTACTTCTTTATAGATGCTTTGGATATAGTGTTACTATTGCATGGTTTTTCGGATTGGATTTTAACTTCATGATTTTATTTATTATAAATAAATGTAATGTAGTTATTTCAACCTACTTACATTTTACTTAAGGTAGTATAGTGAGATATAACCAGATCTTTTATATTGTTTCTGCAAAGTTTGATCACTTTACTTTCTGTGAAATATAAAATATTTCTATGTTTACATTTGCAACACAGAAAGTGTACTGTATATACAGAAAATAACAGAACAGTGCAGGCGTAATGACTTGAAATATATTTTTAAGGACTTTTCATTATTTAACAAATCAATGAAAACTATAAAGATAAATTCTGTAAGTTTTCATAGTTTTACTAAAATAAAAGGTACCTGTTATTATATAGGCTATATGCGTTGGACAATTTTTAGTGAGGATTTACTTCCTGTAATAAGAGGAATGCAAAAGAAATTATAATAAACCATAATATTGATTTTTTGCATATGACCTACTGTCAAAGATTAAAAACAGCTTTTATAAACAACAGCTAACTTTTGCACCAAGTGCAACTTTTATCCTCAAGACCACATGTCATTTTAAAGACAATTGGCAAAAGCTTTAAAGGATGGACAAAAAATGTCATTTTTTTGACTTTCCCTCTTTGATTAAACATGAATAAACAACACTTTGCAGAAGAGCTTCCACTGAGTTGTATTTGTGGACTGTCTCATCATAAAAGCCATATCTTAGCAAAACACTCACGAAGGAAGATATGATTTTATTTGTTCATTTTATTATGATAGGATATGATTTGGTTGTTATGCACTACACAGTAACTAGTGTTATTGAAAAATAAAAAACACCCTAACAGCACAATTTTTGATGTTCTTTTACTGTAGGATGTATGACTCACCAGTGTCCCATCCATTAATGTCTCCGCTGCAGTATGTGGCTCTAGTATCATAACATCAGGTCCGCCTCCACATCATCCTCTTTGTCCAGCCAGAGACGAAGTGAGGAGCGGCTCCCATCCCAGAGCTTTAGACCTCACTCGTCAGCAGGGCCAAGTGTATGAGGATTTTCTACACACAATCAAATCTTTACACATCTGTGGTAGCCCATTCCAGCCCATTCATGTTTGTCTGAATTTTGCATCATAATGAGAATGATGATGCACTCTGTCCTTTATGATGTATGTGCCATCCAGTTACTCTATAACATGATTAAAGATGCTCGTAATGGAAACCGGAACTCAGAGATGGCTTTTCATTAAACTGTCTCCTTCTGTCATTCAGCTATATCACAAACACCATTATTACACTAAAATTAACAGGCAAACCAATAAGAATGACTCTAGAGAGGTTTATTTCTAAGCTTCCATTACCCAGCATTTCCACTTTGTGCAACATAAGATGAATATTATCATGAATACCATCTTTGCTGAACACTAAATTAAACAGAATCTTTTACTCTGTGTTCTGTACATTATTATCTAAGACAGTAATGGTGGCAAGCAAAGCCTTTCTATACCAATGAGTTAGGGCTGGCAACTATGGCTTGACCATATGAGGTATTGATGACCAGAGTGCTAAGAGAAGTGTTACATGTGTATTAAGGCCATGCGATAGTCAGTGGTAGCCCTGAGGGCAAGGGCTACTTTTATTTCTTACCCAATACACAGTAATCTGCTTATTTTTTATATCAACTGTATCCAAATACCATTTTGGCATTCAGTAAAAATTTTCCTTAGCCTGGAAACCAAAATGTAATGTGAAACATCAAATTAAACTCATTACACATATGTTCATTCTTTACCTTATAGAAAAGATTAGAAATCTTTAAATAGATGGAATACATTGTAAAGAGTTTTCACGTTTATCTTTCTCTCTCTTTCTGTAGTGAAGATGGAGGAACTTCAGACCATAAAGAGAGCTAACTGTAATAAAGATGCAGATTGATGGTCTGTTAGAAAGTCTGGACAGGATGGACAGGCAAGGAACAAAATCAACAGGTCAGGAAACAAATCAGAGATGTAAAATCCACTGCTTGCCAGAAAGAGATATTCTTATTTTTTATTTGAGAGATGACAGCAGTCCTCTGCCATTATCAAGGTGGTGTATGAGTGGTTATATTGCCACCCAGTGGACCAAAACATATCACATGACATTACAAGGACTGACACTACTAGCACATGAAGCACTATATTTCAAGCACTCACAGTTCAAATTTTGTTTTATGGATCTACAATGTTTTCCAGCTTCTACCCATTATCAACAAGATGGAAGTTTGGGAGATTAAGCTGTCACATCCCTCAGTCAGCAGTCCAGAAGCATCCCCAGAAGTCTTAGCTTACTGCAGGACTTCGGAGAGACAGTCATCAGCTGGGAAGACAGTGATGAAGACATACTGTCCACACACAAATAGAACACCTACACTAACCTAATGCAATCATAAGGATATTGTTATAGTCAAGTGGAAACTTTTAAATCTGCTTTCTCGAATGTGATTGCTTGGTTTCAATTTTAAGTTTGATAACGCTTAACACACACATTATATTTCTTAGTGTGGTAGATAATGAAGAAAGCACTTTTTAGGAGAAGGCATCAAAACTTTGGTCTTATTTCAGAAGCGATCAACAAGATTTTAAAGATACATTGCCTTTGTCTCTAAACCGTCACAGTACAGATGCCACGATTCGGTACCATGCACTTGGAGAATTACATCCAGACATGTGACAGTCAGGGTCTCTATGCAACTCATTCTAATCCAGAGAAAAGTAATGCAATGCTGTTTGTTAACATCACAACATGAAAGAGAGCAGACAAATCTGTGCACAAACCCAAAACAAGAATGAGTTCAAATGGACATGCAAAAGCTCAAGAGCCCCCCTGCATGTTTCAAATTATGAGGTGTGGGAAAGAGTTTTGTTCGCAGAATTGAAGAGCGAGTGTGGATAAGGAGGGTGTGTTGGCATTGCAGAGAAAATTCTTAGTGTTCTATACAGGTCCCCACAAGGTTAATACATGTGTCCAGGCCCTGTTTACAGTACTAATGCAGAAAATATTAATATACTGCTGAGTAAGGGGTTCAAGTGTTTGTATTTTTAGTAATAGACTAATAGACAAGATGTATCCAATCATAACCTAAATTAAAGCATAATGCAAGTAAAGAAATACAGCTCTAGCACTAATTTTATTGTGGTATGTTTGAAACTTGATCTGAAAAGTTTGAGAACCACTGCCTAGTGTTTGTTGGCAAAACCATTAGTAACCACAAACATACCCATTGTCTTTACTATAGTGGCCATTTGTGACATTACAACAAAATATAAAAATATAAATGTAAGAAACTAAATTAAACAGCAGTCTCTTTTATAAAAAAACTTTACAATAAGGTTGTATTTCGTAGAACAATTAGTTAATGCATTGGCTAACATGAACTAACAATGAACAATACGTTTTTAGAATATTGACAGTTAACTAACATTAACAAGATTAATAACTGCTTTGAAAGCTGTAGTGTTAACTAATACAACCTTAAGCTTTCCTCATCTTGGTGTAAAACAAATAGCCAGTAGTTTTTTTAAATCATGTATATAGTTCTTATTTATTAAACTATGTGAAGTTATTAAACTTTACCTACTATAAAAGCATTAGTTAAATAGTCTATGTATTGTTTTGCATGGATGGACCATAAACAGCCTAGAGATTCTTCAGATTGTACCAAAACCGTGGCCCCAGAACAGGAGGTACATTACCAAAACCATGACTTCTGTGTATTAGCTTATACCCCTAATTCGTCTTTCTGCTGCTGGATTTACAGTAAAAGTGTTATCCTGCTAGATGTAACCAATGAGAAGTGGTTTCAATTAGAAAAATGTATTGGGAAAGATAGAAAAGCACACCTTTGCTGATTTAGACTTCTCAGAATGTGGTCTATAGCAGTTTTACTGGTAGTCCACTCTATGAAGATTTTTGGGTATAATATGTCACAGTTTACTTGATTTTGCTATCTCACCTACATAAAATTAACTCTAGTGTCACTGCACCCAGTAAAAAATATAAAAATTATATCCGACTTATATTTGACTGTATGCATACCAACAGGAGAGTGCAAAACTGCTTCTGGTCACTTACTTTCACACAAAATAAGGACAACAACCTGCAGAAGCCAATAACCTCAAACATATCTTCCTACATGGCAAACAAAAGTGCAACAAGCCATTTACACTGTCATTACTTCAGCATATTAGACCTTTATTTTGTGACAGATCTGCTCATGCAGCAAAAATTACACTGACTCGAGCTTTACAGTGACAGACCATCACATACAGCATTGCTGTTTAGCCACAAGCGCCTGCCACGCATAAAAAACGACAGAGGCTGAGTGAAGGAACAATGGTGCCACAGACAGTTCTTTTCTTTGGACTTTATATATAGAAAACACTGTTATTCCTTGGAAAGCACTTTTACAATTATGTGTAATTATCATACAGTGTCTGTCCTACCTGCTGACACATTAAGTACATTTGTCCCCCTCCACTTCTCTAGCACTCAATAGTAAGTCCCAATTACCACTGACAATGTGACTGCAGACTGTGCTGCCCACCCTCTGCAAAACTCAAAACTGCCAACATAGCAGTACAACTCTGCACTGTCAATCTGTATTGCTCACAATGCTGTACACTTGTGCTGTTTTTCACATGCCAGAAATATCCCACTTTGGTTTGTAAACAATCTCAGCCTTATCAGATGAGTTTTCAAAAGACAGAAATGGGGTCAGATGTTTATGTGAAAGATTAAAAATAGCTAATATAATGAGACTTACACCAGTGAAATAGATTAATAAATGTATTTACAATCTCCATTATGGAACTTAAAACCACACAATAACACTCCGCTGTTAAAGGCGGAATCCATTTTATACCATACTAAAACAGCTTGTATAAGTCCTAATGTGTTTGGTGTAATGTTTAATGTGTCTGTATATGGGTAGACATATGGTGTCCTATGGTGTAACATATACAAAAAATTTAGAAAAAAAACCCTTTAACAATTAAGCTCTTTCTCATCCTATATGTTTAACTCCAGCAATGAAGATACATCTCTCATGCTATATTTTTTATAGTTTTAACTACACATATACAATCGAATAGTGGTTCTTAAACTTTTCTGATCAAGTTACCACCTTCAATAAAATCAGTTGTTCCAAGTAACCACCTACTAACTGAAGCATGAAATCACACAAATAAACACAATAAAACTAAAAGTAGGGAGTTGTGATCTTTACTTGCCTCGTGATACATACATCTTGTCCTATAATTCTAATGTATTATTAACAATACTTTCAACTTTTATAATTCTAATAACACTTCAAAATCATTTTTCATTTGCCTGATGTTTTCAAACTCAAGAACATGTTTTTTTATGTGTTTTTTTTTATTCAAGTTACTTAGCGAAGTAATAGTGCACACAGCGGCTTCTCTGTTGTGCACTGTAAACAGAGCTCTGTAAAGACTCTTCCTGCAGATTTAGTAACTTTGTGGGGACTTTTGCAGAAAAGACTATAAAAGCTGTATTAAAGACAGACAATGTTTTACAAATTTATTAAACACGGACTATAGGCATAAATATATGAACAAACATACAGAGAGAAGCTGTATATGACAAACAGATATCTAGAGACTCAGGATTATAAAAGTGACATCATTATTATAAGGTGGTGATTAAATGGTCTGTTGTAAGCTTTTTTTATTTTAAAAATGATAAAACAAAGTCATAAGGTCTGAAACAAGTTTTCTTTACATTTGAGACCTGATATAATAAGAAAATTGGGCTTTCGGTGACACTTTTAGCTGCTGAACCAACAAAAAGCCACTAGGGACCATTCAAGTTCTCTAGGGCCCATTCATGCTCTACAGCTGTATAAATATTGTTTTAGGTTTAGAATAGTATATTAGTAAATCAAATCAATAGTAAATTTTAACTAATAATTTTATCGAGGCATAAGCCTTTGCGTTTGAATATTTTTTTATTATGTTCTGCTTGGTCAAGAGCTGATGAGAATTGGTGGGGCATTTAACATGCTAATGAAAGGTCATATATGTATGAAGCTTATTTTAGTACTGTATGGTGTTGTTTTGTAGTAAAGAAGTTGCCATTTAGGGTGATTTGTGTTTGCTTTGGATTAACCTGGCTCATATCTAATAATTTTATGTTTATCACCACAAAAATTTAATTACATCATAAATTACAGTCAAAATGTCTATCATTCTATCAAAATCTATCATTGTAATTTTAGTGCAGAATGACATTATGTCATATGCCTTAGTTGTGAATTCTCCTAATAATTTTACAATACTATATACAATAAATTACACTAAATATATACAGTTGTAGGACAAAAAATATTGAAGAAAGAAATATTATTTATTTTCGATAAAAAAAAATCTGCCTTGTTTTTATTTTTGATCTCTGCTAAAAAAATCACAAAATACAATGTTTCATTAAAACCGAAACAATTGGGGGGGTGGGAATCACATTGTGGAACAAATGATTTTTGGACATTGCACACAATTCATTGGCCCCATTTCATTTAATATTTTCTGCTACAAAATAAAGTCTTCCCTTACATATAATGTCTGATGAGGCTGAAGCATTTTATGGCAAGTGATATTAGACTCTCATCATAGCTACAGAATTTCTCCAGATCCCTCAAATGTTGGCTTTCTTCACATTTTTAGTTCACCCTGTGCGGCAGAATTGTGGCAGAACCAGGATTTTGTGCTCAATGACCCATTTTTGTTTTGACGTTTTGATGTTTTTAACCAATGTCCTCATGTGAAAGATTTAACCACTGCCTATTATAACATCTTTAGTAAAGTCAGGTATTGTTTTATCTTTTGTTATTTGATATATTTTGCCATGTATCTGAATTTCCAGGACCTTTGGTATAGAAGTAGATCCACAACAACAACATATCTGGCTGTTTATTTAATTGTGGTGACACTTTTTATTCGCTTTGTGCTTCAAACCTGTTCTTGTGTTCTTGCAGGACAAAAAACTTTTCTTTCATTTCACCTGACCATATGAGAATCAGGTCCTGTCTGAAATTACAGTATGGCAAATTAATATTGGATAATGTTTTGCATGAGCCCAGTGGATTTGTTTCTTTTACTGTGTCCCAAACAACTTTGTTATGGATGTTGTTTTCCTTATTTTATGTTGGCTTTTTGACCACAAGATTTTAACTAATTTCCGCCAAGTTCTCCATCTAAGTGGTGCTTGAAGTGTCTTTGGCCACTCCAAATCTTTTTCCTTGCTCTGCATTAAAGACAAGATAGAGACATCATCCTCTTTCAGGCAGATTTGCAGCATCTCCAGTGGATTAAAACACTTTCATTTTACCCTGATGCAGGTGCAAAATGTATTTTTATTGTTATAACTATTTCCGCTTAAACCCACTGTTTTGTGTAGCTCAGCAATCTTTTAATACATCAGAACTATATGATTTTTATATTACCCATTGTGATGAATGATAATAATATTTGACCTTTGGAAGCTGGTTAGCCTAGTGGTTAGAGAGTTGGACTTACACCCAGAAAGTTACTGGTTTGATTCCCAGTACCAACAGGAAACAACTGAGGTGCCCTTGAGCAGACACCTTACCCCTAACCGGCCTCCCGTTGTGCCACTGGTAAAGGTGTAAATTGCTTTGGATAAAAGCGTCGGGTAAATGTACTTAATATTTATTATTATGTGAAACAGAAAGTCATGACTGGACAATATTAGTTTCTAGTCCCCTTGGTGTGCTAAAATGTAAATGTAAATCAATGGGAATATACTTAAGAAAATTTTACTCTTAAGAATTTCCTCTAGAGGTGCGCAATAATTATGTCCAACATGCATTTACCATGATTTGATCATGATTCTGATGAGAGTGTTTTTCCCTACTTTGAATTGTTTTGCTTCAATGAAATGTGTGTATTTTGTGATTTTTAAATAAAAGATCAATAGGAGGAAACAATGCAGATTTATTTTTACAGTTTTCTTTTCTCATAGTTACCAGGAGGCCAATATGTAGAGTCAACATATTAGGGTTTGTTTTAAGAATTTTTATGACAGTCAGGTTACAAGATACAAGTCATTTATATATTATTAGAATCATTTTTATTTATAATAAAAAGTTCAGCTAACTAAAGTGACAATTTCACAACTACATTTTAGCCAATTTTACATTACTTTACTATTTGTCTGATTAAATTTTATTTTGACCAAAAAATAGACACAATACAGAGTGTTTTAATGAACATGATTAGCCTGTAGCAACCAGGGATGCGATACCTATACTGGTATCGGTATCAGGCCAGATACTGGGCTCATGTACTGGTACTTTCGTAAAAAACACTCCGATACTAAAGGCCGATACCTGTGACATCATCGACAGAACTTTCAGTGCACAGGACTTTGGCGCAGCTTCCGGTTTGCGGGGCTCGAAATTGCGATATTTTGGTCGCAGTATGCGACCCGAAATTTAATCTTTGCGACCTCAAATAATATTTGGGAGCATCTGTAGCGACTGCATATTTTGTTGTAGTATCAGTTTTATTTCTCTACAGAGCGATCGGTAAAATTGCGGCAGAAATTATGTTTCAGTGCTACTTTCATTGCTTTTAAAACGCGCTAGACAGACGAGTTTGCGCGCGCCTCGTGCCTGAGCACAGTGTTTCATGTGTTACATACGTGTTTACCTGTGCGTGTTACAGCTGGGAGCGCGCACCTCGTGACTGAGCGCTGTGTTTCATACAGGCGCGTTACAGGAAGTGGTGCGACTTGGCTTGTTTTATGGAGGCGATATTACAGCTGGGGCGCGCACCTCGCGACTACCGCAACTGACTGCATAGTAATGGCAGGTTTGTATTTTAAATACATCCACGGAGCAAACCCTTCAAAAGTATTCGTGCTTCCCTCACAGCGGTGCAGGCAGTCGCCAGGTGCTCTAGCTGTGCGTTATGAAAACAACGCTCCAGGCAAGAACTGCTGCAGAAGACACAATATAAAGCATAACGTGATGTGATGTAGTTTCAACAGTTTTCTAAAGGTTATGATGAGAACATTTGAGTGTTTAGTCAGTGCAGAAGACGCAATATAAACATAACGCTGATGTGATGTAGTTTCAACTGTTTCTCTAAAAGGTTATGATGAGAACATTTGAGGGTTTAGTCAGTGCAGAAGAGATGATTGACAGTGTGATATGAGAACTTTCGCCTCCCACTTACAATTTAAAGGGATAGTTTCACGCCTTTTCTATCATTAGTTACTCAACTGTTTTAAACCTGTATAAATTTAGTACAAGAAGATGTTTTAATAAAGTTAGTAACTAAACCTTATACAGGTTTGGAACAACAGGAGAGACTAATTTACTTTTAAGCATATAAGCATATAATGGTGTTTTAGGTTTTATAAATGGAATGTGTTTTATGAAAAGAAAAATTGTACTATTTTTTATCGGTCGATTAGCATTTTGGCCATAAGCAATACATGGTTGCTTAAGTTGAGCAACGGTCTGTTATTCGCGTATATTGTGGGTGCTCCTAAATTTTTAAAACTCTTTAAAAGTAAGGAACACCAGTGCTGCTCAAGTTAAAAAGTTAATTTCGGAGGCCCTGTTCAGTGATTGTTGTTGCTGTTTTTATTAGTGTTGATTTGTGTTGTTTTCAAATAATAAAGAAATCTGATAATATACAATTTGTAGTTGTGGTGCTCATTAATTTTTGGTGGGTGCTCCTAAATTTTTGCTGGTGCTCCTAACTTTTGAAGTTAGAAGCACCAGTGCTCTAAATCAAAAAGTTAATTTGAGCCCTGCCTTGGTTTTGGTTATGGAAATTATTAGATGCTGTGAAAATTATTTGTACATTGATAACTTTGTGACAAGCAGAAAAAAAATGGTTTGAGTTACAGTTGTTCATAATTACAGATAAGCTGTTATAAAATTATTAGTCATACTGTGACATTACTTGGAAAACTGGCAGATCCCAAAAACAGATTATCGGCGAAAGTACCAGGAAAAAATATTGAGTACTTTTCATTACTCGGTCTTTAAAAATGGTATCGGTGCATCCCTACTAGCAACCATTATATGTTTGTGTGTATCTGTGTGTATGTATGTATATATGTACTTTCCTTTGCCTTTTTAACGATGCTACTGCACAGGTCCTGAGTTGCAAGATGAAATCTGAAGAAACACCACTCAGGTATTCATAGTCTATTTCCTTATAGTATATTTTTCACCAAATCAATCTGTTCTTTTATATTCACGCTTGATGAAAAAGTAAAACTCAAAGATGAAATATTTGACAAATTTTTATAACAATAAATATATTTAAAAAATAAAAAATATGTTAATGTTACTGTAAAGTTATAAAATACCTAAAACAAAAATAAAACACTTAAAATGTTTGAAAAATATCTAATATCTAAAAATAAAAAAATCAGTTCAGATGTGCATTTTCATGTGTTTCCTGAATGTCTGCTTTTGAAATAAAACATAAAATATATAGAGACTGGCATAAAACGCCAAATCGGTCTGCCACATCCCTCACCTCATCCACACTTTTTTCCACGAACACCTGACAGCATAAAAAAAACACTTTTCCAGCCACTCTACAGGTATTTATCTAGCACTTATCGCATAACATTGTAAACTTAGGAAAGCACTTCTTTGTACTATTGCTGCCGCTTTTGATGTCGGCTTCATTGTCTCCTAATATTTGTAAGTCGCTTTGGATAAAAGAAAGCGTCAGCTAAATGCCTAAATGTAATGTGTAATGTGTAATGGCATAAACAATGGGTTTCAAAATACCAAAATGTTTGTTTTAATTATTCTGCTCGTTTGTAAAATTATAACCTGTAGGCAACCTGGTCATATACTGATGTGAAAAGCACATGTGCAATCTGAATGAAAATATGCTTGATATAGGTGCAAAGCTATAAATATCAAGGGGAAATAGAGTATGTCAGCTTCTGTCATTCCAGTAAATCAGCTCTGTGTTCTCTTATCTTTTGGCGTAGTCCACGTTATAAGTTGTTTAGTGTGTTAGAAATAGTATAGCAATAAAAATAAGTTTAAAGGGTCATATTATGCATTTTCACTTTTTCAACTTTAGTTACTGTATAATCGTTTACGTCTGAGGTATTATAAAGAATATGTAAAAGTACAAAGCTTAAAGTTCACTGCAACTGGAGATAACCTTTTTATCAGAAATAGCTTTTCAACTGTGTCAGTTAGAAGCGGCCCTGACTGCAAGCCGACTGCCTGGAACAATCTTTGTCTGGTTATTCACTAAAACAGTCAAAGAGAGGGTTTATCAAGAGTTGAACCCAGGACCTCCCACACCGAAGCAAGAATCATACCTCTCTAGACCAACTGCAGCCAAAGGACAAAAGAATCCACATGGATTCATGGTGCACATGGTGAAAGAGCACGTCAAGAGCGTGTAAACATGAATACCATCTCTTAAAAGGGTCTTAAAGCCTGGGACTCTCTTAATCCCAGGGTCGTGGAGTTCGACCCCCCCGTGAATGTCACTCTCTTTGCAGCTTTTCACTTGGGTCTTTGAGCGGTGGATTACTGAGAGTAAAATTCAGAGCAAATAACACACCTTCACAGTTCTGCTGCAAGAAGGGACCTCAAATTTGAAGTTTGGATTGTTGGATTCAAAGTCCAAAGTGCTATTGTAAGTTTACAGTGTGGTTCACAGTGCTAGATACCTACCTGTAGGAGCGGAGAGAAAGGTTGAAGTGTTAGAGGCAGTTGGCAGCCTAGTGGTTAGAGTGTTGGACTAGCAGTCAGATGGTTCAATTCCCATTACCAGGAAACAACGGTGTGCCGGGCAGGCAAGACCTCACCCCTAATTGCTCCCCAGTGTGCCACTGGTAACTTGTGAGTCGACTTTGGATAAAAGTGTGTGGAAAATGTAGTAAGTGTTTTGTTTCTATTACACCTTGGAACCCATCGTTAACTGCACCTAGTAGTAGATACATGGACCTCTTTATCTTCAGTATAACACTCTCCCAAACTGAGCTATTTCAGCCTCGAGGGAGGAGGCCAGAACCATGAACCCACTGGTTGTGGGGTTGCATGCAGTTGCAGGGCAGCTACAATCACTCTCAAGTAGCCACGGTCACTTACACAAGACTTCTGGTGTACCAGTAAAGGTTGTTGGAGTCCAAAGGCATTCAGCTTATTCAATCCTGTGCAGCCTGGCTGTGGATGCTGAAGATTCTAGAGACTCTTGTAAGTAAGTGTGAAAGATTGCCCCTTGCTACCTTCCAGCTATTGCATGCAGCATGACTGACATATTTGCATGCTGTATCTAGGCTAGCCGAATCACGAGAAGTGAATGGGTGATAAGACTGAAACCTGTGGACCATTTGAAGATATCCTGTCCTCTCAATAGGGTTTTAAATGAACCCCTTTTAACTCAAAATGGTGTCTGGGCGTTTGTTTGTGTTACGCGCTACCTTTTTATCTTCAGTATAACTCTCTCCCAAACTGAGCTATTTCAGCCCAAGGGTGGGCCTGAGCCAGTATCAACTGGTTGTCCGGGTTTGTACAGAGTGGCGAGGCTGCACTTTTACTCTCAAGTAGCCCGCAGTCGCTCAGACAAGAACAAGGTTGTTGGAGTCCAAGGCGTCCAGCTGTTCAGTCCTGTCCATCTGGGCTTTCGTGATGCTGCAGGAGCTGTCATAAGGTTGGAAAATGCCTAACCATGCAACAGATGGAGTTTAAGGTTTTACTTTTGCAAGAGCTTTAACCTCATTTTGGCTTGTCTCTTTCCCTCCACAAGTTAGAAACTCATGCAAAGATGCATCTGCCGTAATTGAAGCTTTATCCCTCTCTGGTGAGGTGGAGACTGTAAGTTGGCACCCTCTGTTTCCAGTGAAGTGACTGGTTGTAAGACTGACCACACCACATGGCCCACCCTTCTCCTTCTGTGTCGAACTTACTTTCAGTTATTCTTTTTAGCAAAGTGCCTTCAGCCTTTATCTATGTTCGTTCCTGTGCAAAACACTGTCAAAATTTTCTTGGCAATGAGCTGAATGCATACGAACCAAGTGTGACATGAAATGATAGAATTGTCATTAATGCACAAATTTAAGGTTTGAAATTTGATTTATGCATGTTGTTTTGCAATCTAAAAGTTATCTTTATACATAGAAAGCAATTTTAAGTGTGTGCATTGCAATTGTCTCGGCCAAATTGAAGATTCTTTGTAAATGAGTGTGGAAAGATTGCCTTTCTTTCTTTCAGCTATTGCATGTCACATAGCATACACATTTGCATGCTGTTTTCTGGGCCTTCAAATGGGAATGAATGGGTGACAAAATGAAACCTGTAGACTTGTCCCTAAATTTAGATATTGAAGTCACCTCTTTATGACTCAAAAGGAGAGACTATGCATTTCCTTTTGTTACTTAATAGATTTCCAATCTGAACTGAGCAAACCTTCCTAAGGACTACAGAAAATGACTGGATGGAACTAAAACAATTTGCTTCTTGGGTTAAGATATTACAATCCCAGAATCAGAAGAACCTCTACTTCCAAGAGATATACAAAAGGGTGTGTGCTTTGTTGACCGAGGGTGACCGCTTTTGTTGAGTGTTTGTTTTCATGACGCATGAAACAAGTGATTTTTATAGCTGGTGTTCCAGCTCTAAGGAGCTGGGTCGATATTGGTTTGGATCGGGGGTATTGGACAATAATGCCACCTTTATTGCGCTTCCTCCAATTGTGGAAAATGTTGCCAAAATCTCATGCAATGGCTTCGCTGTACAATAGTGAAAGATTACAGCAGCCAGTTTTCAGTTCATCATCTTATGTTTAAAGGGGTTTTATCCACAGAAAAGACTCCACAGAGCTCTGGTGTTATAAAAAGAAGTGTTGACTGTTTTGAAGAAAGATGCCATAGAATATGTTCAAAGATACTATAGAACATGTTACCCCTCGAGATTTAGGCTGCTCCTTCCCTTGCAAAAATTAATGGATGCAGCTCTAGCTCCATTAAGACTTCAAAGAGCTACGGATCCTGATTATATGGTGACAACTGGTTGAGTGTTGAGCTCAAATTACCATTATGAGATGGCGATTCGAATCGATATTTTGCCATATAAGGTGCTTGGGGTTCACGGCTCAATACCAAAAGAGCACTTTGATTAAGCTAGGCCAGGCCCTGCGGCTGTCGAGAGATTTTCAAAGGATTTTGGGTCTGATGGTGGCAGTATCCAACGTGACTCCTCTTGGCCTCCTGCATATGAGACCCTTACAGTGGTACACATTTTACAATGTGGCACTCTTCAAAAAGCAGATTACAGACAAAAACAAAACAAAAGGATATAGTGTAAATAGTGACAACAAATGAGTCCATCACAGACTAAAGAGTGGTAGTGTGTTTAACCAGGTGGCTTTGGAGAGAGCAGCATCTCCTTTGGCACATCAACTGTGTAGAGATGTTAGCTGTACTGAAAGCACTAAAAGCACCTGTAGTGCTCAGAGGCCATCATGTTCTGGTGAGAAAGACAATGTGTCATCCTGTCCAGTAAAAGAAACTAGACAAAGTCTAAAATGTAATTATCAGGTAACAAGCATCAACATTTGTTTTTACCTATTAATTACACTATGATTTCAATCTTTGACATGACTTTTTATATTGACAATACTAAAGATTCGAAATTCCACAAAATATTCTTTACATTGACTTTTTGTAGAAACAGAAAAATATTTTTTTTTACTTTAGCTGGGTTTTTTACAGACTAGGTCACATGTGTCTGTGGTCTTATACAGAAATCATCGAGGGGCCTCCGAGAGGCGTGGGAGCAGAAATTCTGTCGAGTTGAAGCCTGGGGAATGGAGGTTCCACCCCGAGAATTGGTGGAGCAAATTTGAAAGAAGTTTGCGTCCTCGAGAAACGACTCAGTACCAATTGCTCTTTCTAGAGTTCTAGAGAGTTCAGCGAGAAGGATCAGTCTTTTACTAGTTGCCCGTGATTGGCCAGCCTGAGCATGGTTTTTTAGATCTTTTGCTCTCCTGGCAGGTCAGCCATGGGAGATTCTGAGGAGGGACCAGCTAACAATAGGGCTGTTAGCACAATATATCACCCATGTCTAAAACTATATGGAAACTGTGGGCCTTGAGGGATCATGAGTTTTGAATTAGGGCATCTCAACCAAGGGTTGTTTGGACAATTCTTAACTCTAGAGCTCCAGAGCATTAGGGAAACATTATATAACACCCAGTTAACTGCCCAGTGGCTTCAGTACTGGAGTTTCTTCAAGACAGTTTCTCTACAGGTCTCTGCGCTTCTTTAAGTATATGCTGTGGCTATATCTGCTTTTTCTTTCCCCTCTACCTGCGCCTGTAGGAAGCATTCATTGGTAGTTCGTTTCCTCTAAGGCATTTTGAGGGATGAGGCCTCAGCATGGGATCTAGCTACAGTTTTAAGAAGGTTGTCCCTAGCACCTTTGAGCCTTTGGAATCTAGTAAGGATGAAAATCTCTCTCAAACTGACGTTCTTGCTCACTATTACTTCTCTAAAGGGGGGTAGGCAATCTTTAAGCTCTCCCAGTTTCTCCATCATGCCTGGGGTTCACTCCAATGTCAAGGCTATTCTTCACCCAAGACCAGGTTATGTACCTAAAGTCCCTAATAATGTGGCCAGGTCCTTAACCCTGCAGGCTTTTCACCCTCTTCCTCACGAGTCAGCGGATCATTAAAGGTTACACTTATTATGTCCTGTCAGGGCATTGCAAGAATATGTGAATACGAAAAGATCTGACCAACTTTTGCTCTCTTTTTGATCCCAGAACAGGGGTCGTATAGTCTAAGCTTACTATTAGGAGATTGATTGTAAAGGCAATTTTTTAGCTTATGAGGTGCCCAAAAGTTAAGTCATCAGTGTACCAATGTGTAGTGATCCTTACCAGTGCCCAAATTCATGTATACAATATACTGATTCACGACTTAGGGAGCTGATTGAGGCACACCGTTACCCTGTTTCCGCTTCCTATTTATACCCTCTACTATCCGTCATCAATTGTGACGTCATTGCTATATATCCACGCCTATATCAAGACTTGGCACAGTTTCATTCAGATTTCACATGTGCTCACGCTGCTGGCATTTTCCAGTGTCATTACATGATGCAACATCTTGTTCCCTATTAATGGGAAACATTCTATGCGGTTGCTCAGCCCATTTACATTTACACAAACATTTTTCCACTATTACATTACTTATAAAATCAATTTAAAAGAGAATATCATTGTTAAATTTGGCCTTTGCTCAATCTTCTTTTGTGTGTGTTTTCCAGACTGCATGACACTTAGCGATAAAATGAAAAGGAAATCATGCCAAACCTGAAGACAGCACAATTTCCCAAAATCTCCATCTAGGAATGGTCATGTGTGTGTTCTTTCAGCTTACAATAGAAACATTTTTAATATGTTGTACACAACAGTAATTGAGCACAAAACCATACTGGTTTGTACAGAGCAAGGAGGGAATTTATGCTTTTAATATCGAATAATTCAGACTCTTGTGAGGAAACACAACAATTGCAGATATTACTTTTCTTCACTGTTCTCTATAAAGCTCTGTATGTCTCTTTGTGGGGTCAGGGACTAGGTCAGTAATGTTTGTTAATATTATTTTGATCAGATTTTTTTTTTTCTAAAAATGACCAGCCATCATGAGAAATAATATGTTAATATGTTATAATATGTTTTATATGTTTTTTAATCACATTGATAAATTAGTGGTGATTTGTCAAATTCTTCACTGTAATCACAATATACCTAGATGGTTTACAATATTGTACTGTATGTTAATGTATGAGTACAGTGTAAGTTTAGAGTACAAAGTCCTCCCAGGGAAGCTAATGTAACACAATGTAACACATCTTACATTAAACACACTATTTTATTCATTTTTACTGAGTGTGCAAGTTTTTAAAAGAAGACTGGGTTTTTTATGTAAAGTGTGTTGTTAAACTGACTGAATAGGTTAATGTATAACCCAGCGGTATGTTCTGTCCTTATGTTACCCAATCCTGAGCTTTAAACAACCCAATAAGTGTGATGCACATCATTTATTTAGATTTAAAGTTGCAGAAATTATTGTGTGATTAAATTTCACTGAAATGTAGCGTGTCTTTTGGATGATCTTACAGACACATACTTTGTATTATAAGTATGAACATGAAGTGTTTAATTTGTTTTAAATTGAATTGTTTTTGTTGTTATTAAATATTACATAATACAAATTGTTATGTTACTTAGAAGCAATAGCCCTTCAGACATTTAAAAACAGCCTTTTCAGAATAAATAATGCCACATTAATTGTAAAACTATTGAAATCTATCCTATTGTACATGACACCTTGTTTACAAAGAAATAACTGAGTTAATCTATAATATTGTAAATATTGTATGTTTGAGCAATGCATTTTTCTTCTTGCTTTAGATTATTTGATTTTTTATTTTTTTCCAAAAGATGAGAATAAATATTAAAGACTTGTTATACTTGAACAATTTCTTTGTTGTGTTTTTACATGGTGACACATTCATGGGTAGTAAAGGTATTTTCATAATGCTTACAAATGCTTGTGTGTTTCCTTACTTTTAGGGCCATGCTCCTTTAAACACGTTTGTCATGGCTGTTCAAATTGTCAAGAAGACAATTAAAAATCTTGACCAATGTCATTATCGCTGCAGGTGTGTATTTCACAGACACACTTGGCTTCATTCACTGTATATCTAGAGAACAAATAATTCCAGCCTGGAATAACAAACTAGAAAAACACTCCTGTGCCTAAATACCTATGTCAAGTTAGTGACTTGTGCCTGAATTGCGTGGCTTAAACCCAACAACAGTGGGTCTGTGGGGAGAAATGTGGGCAAGGCTCTATACAACCAAACGGAACAGGGTAAAACAATGAATAGATCAACAGGTGCAGACCCAGTTCTATTGCGCTTCACACAATCTATAGCTCTTAACAGGTTAGCAAGACAATTTACAAACACTGATTGTTGACACATGTGAAAAATAATGTTCCACTGTACCTTTCTTGCTATTAGACTTAAATAAATCAAATTTCTCAGAATTTTTCAGAGATCACTAGTAAAATAGATATTTTCTTATACCATGGTCTGTCTGAATACTCTCTGATTAGCCGATACTCTCTGATTCTGATTAGCTGATAGATGTGCAAAAAAAAACATTTAATGCACAGGTAGTTCCAGTCATTTCGATCACCATTCTAAATGAATGCACTATAAACACTGGTAATCAGTAAGATTACCTTAAAGTTAATACGTTGCATAATAGTAACCAGTGCAGTGGTGACAGAACCAGGCTTATACCCAACAAACATGCAACGTCAGGGAGACGTTTAGATCATGTCTGTATAACGTCGGTCAGTTCAGACCCCTTTCTGTATGTGTGTTGGAGTGGTTGCAAAACAGGTTCAGTATCTGAACATCTGACTAGGAGCCCATATAGACATCTGTGGACATGCAAAACAGGTTCAGTATCTGAATGTCAGACTAGGAGCCCATATAGACATCTGTGGACGTGCAAAACAGGTTCAGTATCTGAACGTCTGACTAGGAACCCATATAGACGTCTGTGGACGTGCAAAACAGGTTCAGTATCTGAACGTCAGACTAGGACCCCTTATGAACGTCTGTGGACATGCAAAACAGGTTTAGTAGTGACCCATTGTAACAATGTCTTGAAAATGTATTTTACTTGAAAATTATTTTATATTACCTTTTTATTTTGATTCATTCATTTATTCCAATCGAAAATGTACCTTTCAATATTTCCAAAATTTTGCAAACCTATACATTTACCTATTATGTAATTATTTTCACTTAACCCTTTTTTATTTTCACTTAATATAGCAAAAAAGCAGACACAGCTGGTCTTGATTTTCCTGTTGCTGCATGAATTACAAGCTTTTAAAAGGTTATAAATATATATATATACTGCCCTGGCAGTAGTTTGGAAACACCCCTGGCAAAGTGTGGTTTTGGACGATATCACCATAAATCCTTATCATTTTTTTAGTACAAATACATTAAAGTAACTTGACATTATCATCCAGCAATAATCATTTTAATTTCGATTACATAATAATGGCAATATATACATGTCAAAGTCAGACATGCCCCTTTGCCAGCTGTGATGCCTGGTTACTGGTTTAAACTTGGCCCAGGTTTTTAAAAGATTTTTGGATCACCACACCTTAATTGCTTCTACATATCAAGTCGATGTTTGAATAAACGGACAGCTCGGATACCCAGATTATGCTGTAATAGTGTCACGGAGTCATCTGATGCCGTTACCACACAGGCTGCATCAGATCCTACCGTCACCTGTACACGTTCCCATTCACTGGACTATTAGGACTGCACTTCCCAGAATCCCTTGCACCACATCGCCGCCATCTTTCATCACCGTCACCTGCCGCTCATCAACCTCGACTCTTTAAGTACCTCATGCATTCACTCTGGCTTTGTCAGATATTGGTTATGCTATCCTTGCTATCGCCTGTCTGACCTTTTTCTATCTCCTTCTTGCCTGTCATCTTTATCCGTGTCTGTTGTTTATATTACCTGTTGTTTAATGTTACCATTGTTGTTTAAATTACCATTACTGTTTTATGTTTGACTTTGCCATTGTTGTTTACGTTACCATTGCTATTTTATGTTTGACTTTAACTTAAGTAAAGTTCTGTTTATTGTTTATCCTGTCTCATTGTGTGCTCACTACCTGACCTGTAACAGAATATCTGACCAAACAAAAGGAATTACTATGGACTCATCTGCACCTCCCTCGACGATCCCACTCACCGAACTGGTCAACATCTTAAAGTCCTTCTCACCTCCCCCTTGACCAGTCCTGCTCCATCAGCCAGTCCCATGGCCCTTCTGCAAAAATACTCAGGAACGGCGGAGGATTATGGCGGCTTCTTAATGCAATGTGAACTATATTTGGACATGAATGCTCATTTAAAGTCAAAAGTCAAAGTCAAAGTGGAGTTTATTGTCATTTCAGCCATATACAAGTACATAGTGAAACCAAACAACGTTTCTCCAGGATCAAGGTGCTATAGTACAAAAAACCCTATATACATAAAGTGCAAACAGACAGCACAAGACACTAACGCAGACACAATACACAGTTAAGTACAAAAAAATCCTATATACATAAAGTGCACAAAGTACAAACAGACAGCACAGACCAAAACACAGTTCAATGCACAGTTTAAATATGAAAGTGACTGTAGTGATTGTTGTAAAGTGACTGTAGTGATTGTTGTAAAGTGACAGTGCAAATATTTAAGGAATAAATAATAAAAAAACAGTCCAATGGCAGTAGTGTAATTTGTAATTAGTTGTTTTGAGTTTAGCAGCCTGATGGCATGGGGGAAAAACTGTTGCAATATCTGGTCGTGAGGGACCGAATGCTTCGGTACCGTTTTCCAGACGGCAAGAGGGTGAAAAGTGTGTGTGAGGGGTGTGTGGGGTCATCCACAATGCTGGTGGCTTTGCGGATGCAGCGTGAGGTGTAAATGTCTGTGATAGAGGGGAGAGAGACCCCGATGATCTTTTCAGCTGTTCTTACTATCCGCTGCAGGGTCTTGGGTCCGGTCGAGGCGGTGCAATTTCCAAACCAGGCAGTGATGCAGCTGCTCAGGATACTCTCGATTGTCCCTCTGTAGAACACGGTGAGGATGGGGGGTGAGAGATGTGCTTTCCTCAGTCTTCTCATTTATTCCCCTCTGAACCAGCTAAAATAGCCTTTGTAATGTCTCTGCTGTCTGGTCGAGCTCTTAGGTGGGCTCGTAGTATGAGAGATGCTAATGTAGTATGAGAGATGCTATCTTCGATGACACGGCAGGCTTAGAGAGCCTCTTTCAACGGAGTATACGGATATCTCAACGTGTTACTGCCTGTGCCCAGCTTACCGCCACGATTCCTCCGCCACCCGCGTCATCCAACACCAGTCACCCTCCAGCACCGGAGCCCATGCAAGTAGACAATTGTCATCTCTCCAGTGATGAACGCAACAGCCGGATATCCCAGAAGTTGTGTTTATACTGTGGGGATGCTAAACACATGATTGCAGCATGCCCAGTGCGTCCGCCTCGACCAGCGGTGAGTACGATTCAACCTCCTGTTTCCATTTCAAAATGACCTCTTACGAATGTTATCGTAATGTCTTGTTCTGTTTCTTTCCCAGCTCAGGCCCTAATTGACTCCGGGGCAGCTGGAAATTTTATTCAAACTTTGATACTCGTTATCTCAGAATTAGGTTTTTAGACTTTAGTCTGGTTTTCTGAACAGGGTCACAATTGTTACCAAAAGCGGTGTCTGATAATGTAATAACATGACATCTGATTTCAACTTACACCTAATCACTGTAAAAAGTAAATAAAATTGTGTAAAAATCTAAACTGAATAAACTAGGAACTAGTTTGGTATGAGCACAAACCTCTTTTCATCGTACCAAAAGGTATTGAGGACATGTTTGTGTTTTAACTTGAAATAAAAAAGTAAAATTATGTAAACATATAGTCCGACATTACATAACCCTGACTAGTGCATGACTCCTTCAATGACATTTTATTTATACATAGAGTAAGCTTTGAGAACTGCATACCAAAACATTTGAAGGAAGCAAAGTTCAGAATTTGACTCACAAACTGTGTATTGTAGGCAGAAATGGATCAGTTCCTGCATTCTGACAGTGATGATGACTATGAAACCGATAGATCAACTTGTGGATTACATACCAACCAGGCTGACAGTGCAAGCAGTTTTGAAAGTATTAATTAGACAACTGACAGTTTGACAACAGATGAATCAGACTTTGACACTGATATGGAATATGTGTCTTCTGACTCAGAAAAGAAGTTCTAAATAACGATGCTGAATTGGATCTTTCAGATTTAGAAGAGAACTTAAGACAATGGTCTACAAAGAACAAAACCACACAACAATCTTTAAATTAAGTATTGGCAATATTGAGAAAGCAAGGACACCTGCTACCGAAGGATGCAAGGACACTCCTTGCTACACCACAAGCCATAGGATCTGTGTCAAAATGTAGTGGGCAATACATTTATTATGGGTTAGAAAAGGGGATTTGCTGTTTACTAAGTCAGTCAACGTCTTTCAGACATGATCATGATTCAGTAAACCTCAGCATCAATATTGATGGTGTTCCACTCTTCAAAAGCAGCAAAGTCCAGTTCTGGCGAAGTTTGGCAACTTTGAGCTGTTTGTGGTAGCTCTTTTTTGTGGGGACAAGAAACCATATCCTCTTGAGGAATATCTTGATGACTTTTTGATGGAGTATAAACATCTCAGAGACAATGGGATGATTCATGAAGAGAAGACCTACACTGTTAATATTGTGATGCACCAGCAAGGGCTTATCTGAAGCGCATTAAGAATCATAATGCCTATCACAGTTGTGAAAGGTGCATCACCAAGAGTGCTTACATCAATAGAAGAGTGGTATTTAATGAACAAGGATGCACCTTGCGAACAGATGAAGCTTTCAGTGCAGTTGAGTACAAGAACCATCAAACTGGTGCTAGCCCCTTGATTGCTGCAAGAATTTCTTGTGTTAGTTCATTTGTCTTAGACTATATGCATATGGTCATGTTGGGAGTAGGTCGACAGATGCTAATATTCTTGATTCGGGGCCCAACACTTTGCCATTTATCTGTAAGGCAAAAGGAAGAAATTTCACAAAAGCTGATCGGACTGAAAGGAAAGATGCCTAGTGAATTTGCTCGTCAGCCCCGGGGTCTAGAAGAGCTGGACAGGTGGAAGGCCACAGAATTTCGGCAGTTTTTGTTGTATACAGGACCAGTTGTACTAAAGAATGTATTATCTCCTGAAAGATACTACCATTTCCTGTCCTTGACAGTAGCCATGTCAATTATATTGAAGTCAGATGAGAGCATTCGCAATGCATACCTTCAATATGCCCATGAACTCATGTCACACTTTTTCATCTGCTGTGCTGACCTGTACAGAAAGTATTTTTCAGTGTACAATATACATGGACTGATTCACCTTCATGAGGATGTCCACTACTTTAATTGCTCATTAAATTATATTTCTGGGTTTTCCATTTGAAAACCATCTCCAACAAATAAAGAAATATGTACGTAGTGGGAAAAATCCCCTAGCACAGGTGACCAGGGGTCTCATTTACAAAAATGTGCGTAGGATCCCTACTAAAAGTTTATGTGCGGCCAAAAGCCTACAATGGCGTACGACAAAAAATATTCCGATTTATAAAACCGTGCATACGCACACCTGTAAGCAATGTTCCCTTTATAAATCACAGATCACCCGCATATGTGCGTACGTGAACCAGCCTCATATCCTGCCCTGTATACGCCCATTTTTAACCATAAATAGTCAATGCAAATCACCTCATGACTGCTGATCGGCATGTAAATGAGACTGGAATCCCATATATACCTGGAAAACTGGCATGCGACCCGCCAATTAATTCATCGAAGAAAGTGAAAACGTGTATTTGTGTTACTTTGAATAATGGCGACAGGTGAGAAAAGAGCAAGAAATGTAATTGCTCAGACACTGAGATTAAAACACTTGTAGGGGAGGTGGAGGCTCGGAAAACGGTGTTATTTGGTGGCCACAGCAGTGGGGTCACTAATAAAAAGAAGCAGTGTGAGTGGCAAAGTGTTGCTGCTGCCGTCAGTTGTGTCAGTGGGACAGAACGGACAGTTCCAGAATTAAAGAAAAAATGGTCCGACCTGAAGGTATACTAATTTTTTTACCAACATATTAAATTTGTGTTTTATTATATATATAAATAGCAATATTGCATTTCAAAAAGTTTTATTTACATGTGCTTACAGTATGTAAAATATGTTAAATAGATTCTCATTCATTCAAGGTGGAGGCAAAGAGAAAACTGTCCTCCCACCGCCAGAGCGTGGCTGCAACTGGTGGGGGACCAAGTACAGCTGATCTCAAATCAGTGGACAGCAAAATCGCTGCCATAATTGGGGAAGTCAGCGTGTGTGGGATTGTGTTGGAAAAGGAAGGAGACACTAACGTGACTGAAACCACAGAGGAGCAAGGTTAAACAGTTTTTTAATCATTAACACTGTACATTTGAGTGTGTGTGGTCATAAATGTTGCCAATTGTTTGTCTTCCAGTCCTTCCGGAGTCTGAAGCTGTGGGTGAACAGGAGGTTCAGGGTGAGGGGTTCTCGGATGCAGATGCACAGCGTCCGGCTCAAAGCGGTGCACCTTCTGCATCTGGCATGTCCAAAAGTGGTCGGGTACTCACTGACGCAGTCCTGCAGTTACAGCGAGACACAATAAACGCTGTCAACAGAGTTGCAGATGAGCTACGGCAGATGAGAGAAGTGATGCAAGAAATTGCACAATTATTAAAAGATGCAGTTAAAACATGAACCTTGAGTTTTGTCTCTCTTTACAAATGCCGCATGACATCCTCACAGGATTCTTGCACCTCGTTGATATCCCTCTTGTCGGTCAGAGGGCTGTGGCTCGGAGTCATAATGCTGGGGTAGATTGAGATCAGGAGGGAGAGGAATACCTTTCCTCAGTGCTTTATTGTGCAAAACACCACACGCCCTTATAATCTTGCACACTTTTGCTAGATAGTATAAAAGTCTGCCACCCGAGGCATCCAGAGCACGCCATCTGCATTTCAGGATGCCGATGGCACGCTCCACAACTGCGCGGGCACGAGAGTGGACCTCGTTATAATGAGTTTCCTCTGTGCTCTGCGGGTTTAGACATGCGCCTGCAGGTTATAATTATATTAAAAGCAACATTGTTATAATTGTATTAAAAGCAACAAAATTGTTACAGTTTCTACTTTTTAATATTGTTCAACTCACCAAGAAGCCAGCCATCACGTATTGCGCCTTAATTTAGTCTGTTCCCTATGTGGCATAAAAGGGGGGGGGGTGCGGTGGAGAAGAGCTGGTCGCTAAACGCTAAGAGCCCAGACTCAAGTACTGGTGGGAAAACCGACTACGCCACCTGGGACAAATTCACCCAGGAAATAGAAAAACCCTTGGTTTATTTAAGTAGGTCACGCTGGTTCGATTCTCTAATAAATAAAGTGTAGGCAAGAAACGTGGGTAATTTATAAAAATACAAAATTTATTAGTTTGATCGTAGGATAAAAGATCACTTTAAAATATCAATGAGCACACCGTGCCACTCCTGGTAGCTCTGTATCAGTAACACATTCTACAATATAATAAATCACAAATCACACAATAGAGAAGAGACACATGACAAAATGTATAATTCCCAGGACTGGAGTTACCCACCGGAGCGATCACCAAGGCTAGTAATCCCACTGCACACTTCCACGCACACACGCACACAGTGAGGTTAAATCACAGAGTCATACACTTTAGAAGTGCCACACGGCAAACTTTGAAGTACCACCACCACCACCACTAAGATCCTTCTCCGTGGGCCCCAAACTCCTGAAAAATATACAAATAAGAAATTCTTTAAACAGGCATAAATAACACATTGGATGATAACATTCCCTATTCAATAACCATACAGCAATGAATAGTGATCATTTAAATGCACCAATCCACACAATCAACTTCAACAAAAACAACAAACTAAAAAGAAAAGAGAAAATATACTTTGCATTATAAAACAAACAAAATACAAAAAAACAACCACATAACATTCAAAGAAAAATCAAGAAAAAGAAAAGAACCAAGAAACCGGGTAATGACAATAGCAGCAGCAGTGATGATGATAGCAAGAGCAGCAACAATGATGGTTATAGCAATAACATTAACAGTGATGATGATAGCAATAGCAGCAGGGACGATGATGATAGCACTAGCAATAGCAGCAGCGACGATGATGATAGCAATAGCAATAGCAGCAGCGACGATGATGATAGCAATAGCAATAGCAGCAGCGACGATGATGATAGCAATAGCAATAGCAGCAGCGACGATGATGATAGCAATAGCAATAGCAGCAGCGACGATGATGATAGCAATAAACGCCCCGGACGAAAAGGGAGAATCCTTAAACAAATAGAGACATACCGTAAAGTAGTTAGCATTATTTACGTGTCCTACTAAAATTTCAATCCGGTAAGCAGACAGATAAAAAGTAACCACTTACCCACAGCACTATGTGAACTTACATATAGTTCACCACCCAGAATAACCGGATAGGCCAAACTTGGCCACTGTCAGACTGAAGCACAGGGACTGCACATTACTCAACCGGCACCCAACAAGGGTGAGCGCTGTATTTACAATTTAGATGGATTTCACCTACCTGATAACAGAGCAGTCACAAGATTCACTAACGAGGCAACCGATGGCGACACACACCCAAGTGCGGAACAAAGCTACGATGACAAATAACTTAAGTACCACACAAATAATCATTACAACACAATTCCCAAGTGGCTACATGCTAACTGCACATACCTTACAGCACCGTCGACACCACAAAGAAAAGGGGAGGGTCCAGATGTGACGCATCCCGAGCAGCACCCAAACAGCTCTAAAATAGTGTACCCTCACTGCCAATTGGCCATCCCAAGTGCCAATCACCATTAGCAACTCCATTCATTCTGCCACACCTACACTGCTATGTGTCAAGATAAAGGAATCATGTGTTGAACCAGGCCAGCGTGCCACAATGTTTGTGAGGGTCATGTTGGAGTCACATATGACTTGCACATTAATAGAATGCACATGCTTTCTATTAACATAAGCAAATTCATTTTCAGATGGTGCCCTTATAGCAACATGAGTGCAGTCAATTGCGCCGATTACATTTGGGAAACCAGACATTGCTGCAAATTGCATTTTAATTTCGGCCTGTTCTCGCACAGTGTAGGGGAACCTGATGTATCGACTACCCATATTAAAAGTATACCATTCAAAACGACAGATGTTATGGCACTCAGGGACGGCTGTGATATACCAGACCTATAGGGTGAGATGATAGATTCCAAAAGAAACATTTAAGACGAAAATGTTATAGTGAACACATGCTTCTTCATGACACCATAATAGTTAGGACCGATGAACGATTGTGCGACAGCTTAATGGCTGTATTTGCAGACTTTGACATTTTATGATATATGTACATTATTTAAGGAAAATATTTCATTTTTACACTGTGTTCTGCAGTTCTCTAATAAAAGTGTATTTCATGCTATTCTGTATCACATATAATCGCGCCATCTCCTCCTGCGCTCCCGTTGTGACTGTGAGGCAGCGCTGATTACATTTTTTTTGAATACATTTTTATTTAAGTTTGGATTTTACTAGATGTATATAAAACAATCGGCACAAATAACACTGTTGGATTTAATCTTCATGATAACGTGGATCTAACGTATGAAATGGAGTGAAATTAAATGTGTGTGTGTGTGTGGTGGGGGGTCATCAATTCTTAAAATCGTTCTTCTCACATTTATTTTCTACAATCTAACTTCAGTTCACAACCTCACCAACTGTGTCGCCAATTCCCTTTGTCTCCAGAATGTGCGTACGCACGGCTCAAAGTTTGCTTAAAGTTGCGCACATTCTCCCGTCAAGTTTGTCTTTTATAGATCACAACCTTTGCATGGGAACTGGTGTACGCACAAAACGGGTCTGGAAACGTGCATACGCCAGTTCCCATGCAAAGGTTGTGATCTATAAAAACGCTATAAAAAATCTATAAAAACGCACGCTTTATAAACGAGACCCCTGGCGATTATCAGAGATAGAATATGCAAAAGCTAACAGGAGCAAAACACAGCCTGAAGCACAACCTCAAATGTTTGTTTCTACAAATGAAAAGGACAGTTGTTTTTTCTTGAAAGATTTGCTTTTATTAGAGAAAGAAGAGGAGATGGCATTTTGGTATGTGATGTCCTGCACCAGCGTTACACATCTGCATTGTTTGAGAAGCCATGCAGCTCTAAGCTTCTCAATATAGTGTACACAAGAAATGGACAAGGCAGGATGAAAAGACGACAACTGTTTGAAACTGACCTGTTCTGCAAGGTGGCTTGCCTCCCTCATGAAAATGTTGGTTCTGTTGGCACATTTTTTCATGATTGAAGTATTGACAATCCAATATAAATAATTTCTGATGGCATTTGTGCTTGTTTGTAGCAGTTTGATAATGTGGAAACATGCTAACACTTTATAAATGTGCTTTTACTTCCCATGTATGTCATGTATGCCAGGGCTGTGTGGGTGGAGCATGGCAAGGAAGTGGAGGGAACTGCCCCAGACAACTGGATTGATGTTGTAAAAAAAAATATTAGATGGCCAAAAAAAAGGGGAAAAGCCAGCAGCCGACAATCAACAGCCCCCTCAGGATGATTGGATGACATTCACCTTGGTGAAACGTAAAATGACCTCCTGTAAGTTTTTGTTAATGATCTAATAAGGTTCATTCCTCTTTGTCAAAAGGCAGTCAGAAAAATCAAGTTAAAAATAGCGGTGCTCCAATTAGGATTTTTGCCGACCAACCACTGAAAGCCGTATCAACCAAGCACTCGTAGTCAAAATGCCAGTAGAAAAGTCATTTTCGACTTCTTGTGGTGGAATGCTCTCTGCCTGTTAAATCTTCTGGCCAGAACAAAAGAAAAAGGAGAAAGTATGCAGTCGCTGGAAAGGCAGTTCTTCTTTCACTGCAAAACTGTCTGCTAAGATCTTGAAGTTTTTGAATGGTAAAAAGTTTCCCAGAGCCAGGTGAACTACATGACAGAGCTATTTGGCAGAAAATAAAGTTTAGATATGGCTTCCGGTTGATATGGCAGAGTGAACAGCTGCATAATCAGTAGCTCCTGACAGTCAGACAGATTTAACCCCTGAAATTCAAATTCTTAACTCGCATTCTGACTTAAAATGAGTGGGGGTGCTAAAGCAAACAAATCAATGACTTGAAAAAAAGAAATGAAGACAGATTTAAGATCATTTACGGAAGAATTCAAGGAGAGCATGAAACAGGAATTCGCTCAGTTTAAACAAGAAATAAATGAAAAACTATCAACGGATACTAGCGAAATTCAAAAACAACAAGACTTACCGAGCCAGAAAACCGCATCGAACAGCTGGAGACGTGCGCTATCGAGGCAAACGCTGCTCTGATGAAAACACTCTGAAAGAACCGAGAAATGCAAGACAAACTGACCGACATTGAATCAAGATCACGCAGAAACAACGTTCGAATCTATGGAATTCTGGAGGGCGCAGAGGATGGAAGTTCAGTAGCTCAGTTCGTGGACGTGCTCCTCAAGAATGAACTGGGACTTGACATTGATCTCCAAATCCAACGCGCACACAGAGCCTTGCTCCCAAAGCCAAATCCAAATTCGCCTCCACGATCTATCATTGTTAATTTCCTTCAGATCGCGGTTAAAGAGTCAGTTCTGAAACTGGCTTGGCAAAAGCGGATACAGATACAGAGTCGTCCCATTTCGTTCGATCACGACTACGCAACAGAAATAATGCAGAAACGTAAAGGATACAATGGCATAAAGAAAGCGCTAAAAGAAGAGAAGATACGGTTTCAGACCCCTTTCACGAAAATACGCATACATTGGAGCGATGGGGCACGTACTTATAATACCCCCGACGAAGCGGAGAAAGACATGATGGCCTGCGGGATCATCAGGAGGTCAGCGACGAATAACGAAGGTGGTAGCGCAACGGATCCCAGAACCGATCCTCTGGAAGAACGGCTACAAAACTGCATGACCTAGCAAAGCGCTGGCAACAAAGACCCAGAGAGGAGCCTATGAGTTCGACAAAAAATTCCAACACAGGCCACCGATATAACAGAGGAAATGCGAATTGCTGAGCACCTGTTGTGGTGAGATCTAGAATCGTTCATAAAACGTAAGATACCCTTTGTAAAACGAATCAGACTTTGAAACAATATTTTTGACTGTTAGGGAGGAACCCAACATTTTATTTAATTCGTTTCATTTAATTTTGTTGGACTTTCAACTAGAGTCTGTGGTGAGTAGCATATTTGAGGTAAGCTGCTTCACGCATCTAGGGCGGGCCCCTTCTCCAAGGCTAGCCCCGCATACCTCCAACAGGACTTGTTAGGTGCATAAGTACACCCATTTTCAGTATTTATTTATCAATTTTTTTTTACTTGTATTTTCACTGTTCAGGAAGTCCGTTTAAGATACACTACAGTTGAAATGTGTTTTCTATTGTGTTTGGAAGTTTATGGTTCTCAGAATTTTGGAGGCTGTTTACTTACTCAAAGTCAATTTAGAATTTAATGAAAATTATATAACAAAATATAAATGGATTACGTAATCCAGCTAAAAGGGGGAAAGTCTTAGCTAAAATTAAAAAAGAAAAAGCACAGGTGGTGTTTTTGCAGGAGACACATCTTACACAACAAGAGCATGAAAAGTTAAAGAAACTTGGTTATATAAACAGTTTCTATAGCTCCTTTAAAAAGGGACATAGGAGAGGAGTGGCAGTTCTCATCCCTAACTCAGTCAGCTTTGAATACTGTAAGGAAATAAGTGACAAGGAAGGAAGATATATTTTAGTAAAGGGCAAAATTGAGAATACATTGGTTACATTGATCAATGTTTATGCCCCGCCTGAAAGTGGTAAAAAAAAAATTCAAGTCCCCGTTTGATATGGTGGCTCAAGAGACAGAGGGAGTTCTAATTTTGGGGGGGGATTTTAATGTAGTATTAAATCCAAGATTGGATACCACCAGCCATTGTAAAAGAAAAAGACCAATTTCAACATGTGTTAGGAGTCTTATGGAAGATCTTGGCCTAATTGATGTGTGGAGAGAGATTCACCCATTATCCAGAGATTATACTCACTATTCAGTACCACATAAAGTCCACTCACGAATTGATTATTTTATGATAAGTAAAGATCATCTACATAAATTGAAAGAATGTGAAATCGGTGTAGCTGATTTATCAGACCATAGTGTAATTAAATTAAAAATAGACATGAACACTTGAAAAAAGAACACATTGTGGAGACTTAATGTAGGAATATTAAATAATAAAGAAATACTTCAACAAATAAAAAATGATATTAAGCTATATAAGGAGGAGAATGATACAGGGGATGTCAGCCCCATTATTGTTTGGGATGCTGCTAAGGCAGTTATACGGGGGAAGATATTAGCATTGACTGCAGCTTTCAAAAAGGCTAGATTAGCAACATATGATAACCTAGTTAAAGAACTTCAAACTCTAGAACACAGACATAAGAATAAACAAGACCTAGAGATACATAAGCAAATGAGAGAAATAAGGGGAAAGATAAATGACATTTTGAAAAGTGAGGTAGAGAAAAAGTTGAGATACACGAAGCAGTCTTATTATGAGTCTGGTCCCAAAAGTACAAAGATATTAGCTAGACGATTAAAGAAACAACAAGCGTTAAATACAGTCTACAAAATTCAGGATCCTAAGACAAAGCAATTACTATATGAACCAGAAAAGGTAGAAACTATTTTTCAGAATTATTATAAATCATTATATTCTCAACCCCCAGTGGTAAATACAGAAAAGATGAAAACATTTTTGGACACCCTAGATCTACCCACAATTGGCACAATCCAAAACAAATTCCTCACAGCACCAATCATGATAGAAGAAGTAGATAAAGCGATAAGTGGACTAAAAAACAATAAATCTCCAGGCAGTGACGGCCTCCCATCTGAATGGTACTGAATGGTACAATCTTTAGGGAGGATTTGAAACCAATCTTGTTAAGATCATTTAATGGGACTCTTAAAGAAGGAAAACTCCCCCCATCATGGAAGGAAGCTGTCATAACTGTAATCCCAAAAGAGGGTAAAAATAAGGAACTTTGTGATTCATATAGACCAATCTCAATTTTAAATGTGGACTATAAACTATATACTTCAATTCTCTGTAAAAGGATTGAAACTTTTTTACCCGAATTTCTCCCCTTCACAATTAATCAGGAAAACCTACAATCTAAAATGGGATGCAAAATGTATTAAATATTGTAGAGACTTGGCCGGGCCAAATGTTGGATTTCTTTAAGGGATCATAAAGTTAGACAAC
Source organism: Beaufortia kweichowensis (assembly GCA_019155185.1). NCBI lineage: Eukaryota > Metazoa > Chordata > Actinopteri > Cypriniformes > Gastromyzontidae > Beaufortia > Beaufortia kweichowensis. The sequence goes on along the minus strand of CM032802.1, from coordinate 15,777,537 downwards.
AAACAACAAATTCCTAGGGGGGGGAGTCCACAACAGAACCCCTTGTGGCTCCAGAAAGTCTGGGTTAAGTGATGACCTGCCGGTTGTTACTTAACTCAGTAGGACAGTTATGGCACCTCTCTGGCCTTCCCCAGAGAGGGTGACCCCCAGCTCAACTCCCTGAGATTCTCCAGGCCCCCCCTGGAGATTTGCAGAGAGAACTAAAGAGGAACATTCCAACACATCAAAGAGATTCTCTAGAATGAGCAAGAATAAACTGTCCAATTTGTGTATATATACAGTATACCTGTATCTATATGTGTGTGTATTCCTCCATTGTCACTTAATGCCTGACCATAGTTAGTGCATGTATTTCATTACTGTTGAAGTTTAACTGTTATTTCATGGCAGATGAATGAATAACTATTGTTCTTACTTCACTTCTCTCTCGTGTGTGGTATCAAAATGATCCACAAATTATTTCCTAAATAATGATGCACAGTACATAGTCATGGCGTGCATCATACTCAATTTACAATAAGTTTATGTGTTCGGTGCAAACAGGACATAAACCGTACCTGTGTAAATCATTTGTCACAAAGAAGGACAAAGAAATTTCTCCCGTGCAACCGCCGTCCTTTTGCCATTGGTCAAAAGACCTGACAGGGGCGTGACAGCTGTGCCTTTAAGACCACCATGCATCGGACAACTCTTTGCTCAGAAACTTGGAATCTCTCCAAAACTTTGTGGGACCTGCCCTTCTTCAGGACAGCTTTTCCGGCAATCTTACTTCGGCTTCGGCTTTAGCGCTGTTGAATTGTGATACTTGCATTGAACAGTTAGTTGCAAGTGTCGAAGTCTGCCGAAGTAAGATTGCCGGAAAAGGCTGTCCTGAAGAAAGGGCAGGTCCCACAAAGTTTGAAATAGATTCCAAGTTTCTGAGCAAAGAGTTATCCGCTGCATGTCGGTCTTAAAGACACAGCTACCACGTCTCCATTAGGTCACTTGGCCAATGACGAGGGGCCATGGGTGCGCGGGAGAAAGTTTCTTTGTCTCTCCCTGTGATTTACACAGGTATGGCAGTATGTCCTGATTGCACCGAACACATAAACTTATTGTAAAGTGAGTATAATGCACGCCATGACTATGTACTGTGCATCATTATTTAGGAAATGGATCATTTTGATACCACACACGAGAGAGAGGTGAAGTAAGAACAATAGTTATTCATTCATCTGCCATGAAATAACAGTTAAACTTCAACAGTAATGAAATACATGCACTAACTATGGTCAGGCATTAAGTGACAATGGAGGAATACACACACATATAGATACAGGTATACTGTATATATACACAAATTGGACAGTTTATTCTTGCTCATTCTAGAGAATCTCTTTGATGTGTTGGAATGTTCCTCTTTAGTTCTCTCTGCAAATCTCCAGGGGGGGCCTGGAGAATCTCAGGGAGTTGAGCTGGGGGTCACCCTCTCTGGGGAAGGCCAGAGAGGTGCCATAACTGTCCTACTGAGTTAAGTAACAACCGGCAGGTCATCACTTAACCCAGACTTTCTGGAGCCACAAGGGGTTCTGTTGTGGACTCCCCCCCCTAGGAATTTGTTGTTTGTTGTCTAACTTTATGATCCCTTAAAGAAATCCAACATTTGGCCCGGCCAAGTCTCTACACATATTTTATCTGTGTGTCTTCTGTATTTCTATTAAGCTGCATTTAACTGTAAATTAATTGTTTTTTTCAGGCCCTGGACATTCAAATGTAAACCGAGCCGCCCAGTCAAGGGGTCCAGTCATCAGTCAAGCCACAGTGATGGATCCCAGCACAGTGACCAATACAGACAAAGTGACGGGTCCTGTCACAGCCATGGTTCCAGTCATAGCGACAGGATGCAGTACAGCAAACGGGATCAACACAGGAAGCAGTCCAGGCACAGCAATCGGTCCAGTGACAGCCACCAGATGGGACATGGCAAGCAGTCCAGGCACAGCGATTTGTCCCAGAACATATAAACCCTGATGTAATTCACAGTGGCAAGAGTGTAAATGTACTGAAGTACTGGCCATGTAATGAAGTAGTGCATATTTATGTGTTTGACATTCTGAGCCTCATGTTATTATTGTCTATCAAGTGTCATGTTTAAAAGTATGTTTAAAATAGATCTCTTTGCATTGATTGAGCTTGATTGACTCCTAAGTACAGCAGAGGCAGGAACTGCGCACTGGGGTTGCTCATGTTATCCAAAAGTAATAAATCATATGGGCAGAAAACTTGCTACAAGAACTATATCCTCTACTACGAAACTGATAATGATATTTGACAAATTTTGTCTTCAGATGAAGTTGTTCAAGCACCAATCTCAAGATTCTCTGGGAGGTCTTTCTCAGAGCAGAGTAACAGGTCCTCTGCACATAAATCCGGTCGTACTGGGCCTCACAAGGAAACAGACTTAAGATTTCCTATGGATATGGCAAGTAAGTACTTAAGTGTTGGAGCTGGTATCAAAAACAACAAAAATGAAGTGAACAGGACACACATAGCATTATCATGTTTAACTTTGTACTTAAACTCTGTTTAAGGAAAACAATTATAGCATATAAATGATAGCATAATTTCCCTATTGACTCTGCCAGCAGTTTACACTGACATTTCACATAAGTGCTTTTTTGTGTTCAGAGTTCCAGAAGAAAGTCTTATCTAAATTGGTGGATATCCACATGGAGGTCAGAAGGCTGGTAAGAAGTGAGCCTCCCCTTTCATCCGCCCATATAGAGCAGCTGGAGATGATGGAGGAGTTTGAGAGAGAGGAGGAACGCCTCAAGGACCAGCAAGCCTTTGAGTCCCTGGTATGATTTGTAAAATACAATCTGGAAGTGATGTAATTTTATGCTGTTTTATTTATCAAAATAATTATGTGGTATATCAGTTAAATTTGTAATAGGATATTGTTTTTGTAATGTGAGAGGATTATTACCTCCTCTCTTTGAAGGTGTTGCAACTTGCAAGAATTGGAGGAAAAGATGTAAGGGATTGTGTCCACAAAATTCTTGACTAGTATTTTCAACAGTATTTCTACATACAAAACACTAAATTCTACATACATTTGCCCGCCGACAGGAGATTATTGTTGATCCTCTCTGCATTTACAAAGAATATCTCTTTGGGTTTGAGACTTTGAGCTTTGTAACTCTGCAGATCTTATACATGCACAAACAGCTACATAACATACTAAAGAGAAAGGAAAACATGAAATTGCATCGTATGACCCCTTTAAATTAGAAACATGTAAGCTACAAAAAAAACGGAAGAGTTTCAGAGATCTGCATTGACTGCCATTTTTATATTTCATAAAAGGACAAATTGATGATAATTCTAAATTCTGAAATTTATATTTAATTATCTGAAATGCAATAATGAGACGGCATAGCAGCCTGATGTGGAAGATTAAGAGGAGGGGGTTCAACAGGTTCAGGGACAGTATGTCATTGGAGCTATCCCAGAGGTTTGTTAATCAATTCCAGATTAATCGATTGTTAATCAACATTGTTTCTCCAGGCTCTTTACCAAAATTCAATATGAAGGGGAAAAGGCAGAAATTGCCTCTGGCGACGAACTGGCAATTAAAGGTACAGGATTTTCCCAATGTCCTTTAAGTTTAACACCAACACATTCATATTCAACGCAAGAAAAAACAGTTTGGTCAATTGATAGAATTTTATAGAAGTTTATAGTTTCAATGCTTGTGGAATAAGAATATGGCAATCAGCGGGTCAAACTATATAATGCATTATTGTGTGTGTGTGCGTGCATGCGTGCGTGCGTGCATGCGTGCGTTACGGATCAGGAAAGAGTCAACACGTTAACACAGGTTTACTTCAGTGAACTCAAAAAAGACGCTGTCCACCGGACAGCAATAATCTACCAACAGGTAACAAAGGTATAAACATCCAAACGGGAACAGGTAATTTTATCCAAACATGAATGGGTAATATATCCAAACAGGAACGGGTATTATATCCAAACAGGAACAGGTAATATATCCAAAACTGAAACAGGTAATAATCCAACTAGGCATAACGCACGACATATAACATTAAGGCAGGAACAACAAGAAACAACAGGCATGAAACAACAATACCAGACCAAGAACAGAAACAAACACATGGCATTTATAGAGTCCGGGTGATCGTGATCAGGTGCAGGTGAAATCAAGATGGATGCAGGTAATGAATAACAGGTGTGGAGAGGTGCAAAGCATTATGGGAAATTAAGTTCATGGGGAGGTGCAGGGTGAAACCGTGACAATATGTAACACGGGGGCAGTTGTAGCCTAGAGGTTAGAGAGTTGGACTTGCAACCAGATGCCTTTTCATCTGAGGTGCGATGCGTTTTACCTGATGTCTGAGTACTGAAGCTGAGGTCTGAAGAGGTCCTAATATGTATGCTGTACATGAGGAATAATAAAGGAACTGCAAACTTGGATATTTTCACATACAAATACTGTAAAATACTGTATGTGAACATGCATACTGCAATGTAAATACTAGCAATTTTCAAATATTCGATTAGTTGATTTAATTATAGAATATAATTTCTACTTCTGTGACTGTGCCATCCGAGAGGGTGTTCTCTGGGGCCAGACTCAAATTGTGCTCCCATTTTCATCCCGAACATGTTCTAATTTGTTTGAATAAAAATATGAAGTAGGTTATGGCTATAAAGAGTATTAAATGATATGCACATACGTGCTGTCATTTAGGCTATTCACAATGTTTTAATTATTTACTGTGTGTCTAGCCTGAAATCATTATGGCTTAAGTTAATATTTCTGTATGAAATAAATGATAAAACTTAAGGTTTTTAAATTCCTGTGAATGTTCATGCTCGTTTTTGAAGCGAAAATGGCCTTTCTTTAAGAGGAGTTGATTTATGGGTTCTGGACTGTTGCATGTGGGGGAGGGGTGCAATTTTCGAATAATATTCGAATATTTCCCAGCGAACTTCGAATATTATTTTTGCTTGAAATGCCCATCCCTAGTAAATACACTGGTACATACTTATAATTATAATTATATTTTTGTTTTTGTTCAACTCTTGCAGCTGCAGTCATGAAATGGGATAAAGAAGCTACAGAGGCTACAATCAAGCATCATGCAGCAGAACATCTTAAACATGCACCAGGGAGGAAGGGAGGTGGAGGGCATACGGGGGGGGGGGGATAACTAACTTCTGCATGAGTACTGTAATGCATTTGTGGTTGTTTCTAGTCTTATCATAGCCAGTTTGTTCACTTGGCAGTTAATGTTATTAGAATTGTGTTTTATTCATCAGCCTGTTAATATTTTGCTGAAACCCTTATTAAATATGGAAAACAAATATTCTCTTGTCATTATAAACTATTTTTTTTATTTTTGCCCTTTTTAATAGATCAGATGTCACAAATTTCCAGTTGTAAACAAGGCTACTAAAATGTTGTGCACAACTCTATGTCTTGGACAGGTGTGTCGAAGGGGATAGGTACTCATTTATTATTTAAAATTTTAAAGCAGTAGTTTTGCACACTGAGTTTTAATGAGTTTTATTAAATATCATGTGGTCATCCAACCTTATAACAATAGCCTACCTGATGAAGTTTGATGACCAAAACATGGAGTTCAATAAAGAATACAGAATTGAACTCTGGCCTCATTAACAATTAACATAGAATAGTTGATTTAAATGAAGTGCAACATGGACGTCTGAAACTAGTCCAAGAAACATGTCATAAAAACTGTTCATTGGTGATGTTGAAATGACGTCGTAAAAACTATAATTTAAAACCCTCTAAGGATGTCACCTGGAGGGCAATAATGAACATATGAAAGACGTCTGAAAAAGACGTCACAAAAACTTTTATTCTGGCTGCACAGTTGACGTCTTTTGAACATTCAACAAAGACTTTAAATTGATGTCTTTTGGATGTGTCTTTGCTCAGTAGGTATGTTCATACCTTTTTGTTTTTGTAAGTACTGCTGCATTTTGAACAACGTCATGAATGCACGAATGAACTTTTCTGCATTTGATAATGACAACATGACAAGATGGAAAAACACAGTTTTACAAGTGTTGCAACATGGCTTTCAAATGATAGAGTATGCCCAGATTTTTAGCTGATGACGAATTTTTTTTTAAAGTGCTGGAAAGTATGAGAAAGCTGGTGGTAAGTGCTTGTACATATAGTTTAAGTCTCTTAAAAAATGTCTAGGTCCAAACTCTAATACAAACAGTATATTAATCTACAATATATTTTTTATTACATCTGTTTATGTGATGATTCAGATTTATCCTATGATATGCTATGCGCAAGTTTCTATTTAAAAAAATATCAAGTTTTCTTACAGTCCCAATGTACCTTAACATGTTAAATAAAATGGAACAGTAGCATTCAGCTAAAGTGGGACATTATTTTAAGTAAAAGGCATATATTGCTTAATTTGAGAATTGTTTTTTATAGCAAATGTCAAAAAGCTGTAGGCAGGAAGAAGCTGTAGCTGTAGAAGACCGGGAAAAAAACAGAAGAGAAAGGTATAATCAGTGAACAAATAGATGTCTGTTCTCACCCACAGATACATTCACAGGCACATACACAAATATATTAGAATATATATAAATATATCACATACAAATAAGAATGTTTTATTTTACATCTTTTGTAGCCTTCTTCATCAGTTCTAGAATCTCTAATCTTCGCCCTTTACATGTTACCCTTAGGAGCTATAATCTATATCTCTATAAGCTATAATATTCACTGCTATGGTGATGATACTCAACTCTATATCTCCTCGAGGTCTCACGAAACACAACAAATTACCAAAATGATGCAATGTATAGTTGACATAAAAAGCTGGATGAGTAGCAACTTTCTGTTGTAGAACTCTGACAAAACAGAGGTGCTGATCATTAGACCTGAAACTGCCACACTTAACCAACAAGAATATTATCTAACTATTGATGGGTTTTCTACCAAGCCTAGGAATTAATTAACTAGGCCAACCGGAACCGGGAACACTTCCATAACAATCTGATTTACTTGTTGCATCTAAGGGTGTGAAACAGTATTTTGCTCTCAGTTTGTCTGTCTCTTATTATTCCGAGGTTGCATCCAGTCCATACCCTGACCTGACGTTGGATCTGACAGAAGGAGGCGACCCCCCAGGAGAACCTGCACTCATTATAACTAATGCTAATGCTAGTTACTACATTAATGATAATGCTAAACAGTATTTATGCTAATCTCTTTAACTATTTTACTTAAACTAATGAACTACTTCTTTTCTGTCTATGTCAGCAGTTTGATGTTAAAGCTGCACTCAGTCAACTCAGTCATCCCTGGCGAAACAATCCTTTACTGTATAATTTTGGCCTTATTAATTAAGTTTAACATAAACATAAATTAATCACAACTAACACAAATCAGACCCAATCTAAATTCAGTCAAAATGAAATCAACCCTAATTAAATTCATTGCTTGATATCGGCCTCATTAGCTGTAAGCCGGTTTTAACACCAACACAATTACAAAAAAAATTAAATGACAACTAATCCAGACCAACTCAAAATTCAGATCTACACGGCTTCACGTTGTAGTAAATTTAGTACATCGCTTTAAATTAAATATTTTTTTTTTCAAACTACTGACTGCAGCTGTGACACGTCAGAAGAGAAATGACCCTCCAAGTGAGCCTGGGTTCTCCCAAGGTTTTTTTCTCCATATATATATATATATATTTACATTTACATTTACATTTATATATATATATATATATATATATATATATACACATTCATTAATGGAGTTTGGGTTCCTTGCCACCAGCTCAGTGTTGGAGTGCTCACTAGTAGACTGCTGATATTAGATATTAGTTATTAAGCTAGCTTTTATATTTCCCTGCTTGTGTCGTTCTGTTTATTTTGCTGTAAAGCTGCTTTGAAACAGTGCTACATTGTTAAAGCGCTATACAAATAAACTTGAACTTAGATTAGTTAAAAATATTAGTGCTCTGTCAAACAAAGTAGAGTATTTATACTATTATTTCTTTATTTATACTTTATTGTATTTATTTTTTATTTTATTTCAAAGTGTTTTTATTGTTTTAAATGTACATAACACAAACAAACCAGCATACATTCTCTTATGTCATACAAGGCATCCCCATCCACAAACCTCATACTTTGTATACATTATCTCACATATCTCCTTTCATCGCAGATTTGCATCCAAGGTTCGCACAAGTACTGAGAATGCACACAGAACACACAAACAAAAAAAAACAAAAACAAAAACAAACAAAACAAACAAACAAAAAATAAATAAATAAATAAATAAAAATAAAAATAAAAAAAAAATAAAAAAGAGGGGGAGGAGATGAGAACCTTATTATTATTATTTTTTTTTTTAATCTAAAGAATTAGCATCAAATGCATTTTCATAATAATCCAAGAAAGGTTGCCATACATTCTGAAACCTTTCTGCTGAGTTTTGGACTGTAGTTCTTAATTTTTCAAGTTGGAGGAAGGACATAGTTTCACACACCCAACGCGAGTGTTTTGGGGGTGAGGGTGATTTCCAATTTGTAAGAATTAGTCGGCGAGCTAACAGTGTAGAGAATGCTATTAATTGAGATTGGCCTCTTGAGACCCCAACTCTACTATGTACCACCCCAAATATTGCAATGGTAGGGTCTGGATCAATATTCTTTTTACAAATGTAGGTGAATGTATTAAATATCTCAGACCAGAATGTGCCTATGCTTGAGCATGACCAGAACATGTGAGCCAGAGAAGCAGGGGCTTGGTGACAACGCGTACAGTTGGGATCCACATTAGGATACATTTTGGCCAATTTGGTCCTAGAGAGGTGCAGGCGATTAAATACTTTGAATTGTATCAACCTGTGCCTGACACAGATAGACGATGTATATATTTTATGTATAGCTCTTTGCCAAATTTCATCCGTCAATTCTGTATTTAGATCCTCCTCCCACTGTACCTTAAGAGACAGAAGAGATGGGCATTTCATGGCCTGAATAACAGTATACAGCTGAGAGACACCACCGAGAGATGAGGGCTTGACCGTCAGACAATGATCAAGAGGGCGGTATTTGGTTTGGAGGGGAATGTACGAAAACTGGGAACGAACAAAATCACGGACCTGAAGATACCTAAAAAAAAATGTTTTCGGTAAACCTAATTCATTAACCAAATAGTCAAAAGAAACAAACGTGCCATCCACAAAAAGATCTCCCACACTGTTTATGCCTTTTCTAGCCCAAGTGAGAAAGGCCGTATCTATAAGCGATGGCTTAAAAAGAAAGTTTGAGGACAGAGGCATAGACACCAAAGCTTGTATATGACAAAAATGTTTGCGAAATTGGGTCCATATGCGTAAACTGCCTCTTACAATAGGATTGTCCGTATGTGCACCCACTGCCACTGGCAGTGGAGCACACAACATTGAGGCCAAAGAGATGGACGAGCATGAATGTTGTTCCATTAGACACCAACTCGGACTACTCCCACCCATAGAAGCTCCATACCATATTACTAATTTGTGGACGTTTGCAGCCCAATAATAGTATAAAAAATTTGGTAAAGCTAGTCCAGCATTCTCCTTACGTCTCTCAAGAACTGTTTTCCGTACGCGAGGTATTGTTTTGTTCCATATAAATGTACTGATGTGCCTGTCAAGTTCCTTAAAGAATGATTTGGGTATGAAAATTGGGACTGTTTGGAATAAATACAAGATCCTAGGTAGCGCTACCATCTTTATTGAATTAATCGTCCAGCCAGGGACAGAGGCAGAGTAGACCAACATTTAAGGTTCTCCTTGATCTGTCCTAAGGCTGATTTAAAGTTATTTTGGAATAGGTCCTTGTATCTACTTGTGACACTTACTCCCAGGTATGTCATGGGGCCCTCTGTAGTCCTGAATGGGTATGAATCAAAGGATCGATTCCGAGCCAGAACATTAATTGGGAACAAAACACTTTTGGTAAGGTTAATCTTGTACCCAGAGGATTTACCAAATTGAGAAATGGTGTCTAGGAATTCTGGGATTGAAGTCTCCGGATCTGATATAAACATCAGCAAATCATCAGCATACAATGACACTTTATGGACCAGGCCACCCCTTGTGATACCCCCGTGATATTGTTATTACATCGCAATGCCGCTGCAAGTGGCTCAATGACCAGATCAAAAGAAGAGGGACAACGGACAACCCTGTCGTGTCCCTCTCTGAACAGTGAAATATTAAATTAAAGTTATTAGTCCTCACTCTAGCTTGGGGTGCTGCATATAACGTCCGAATCCAGGAAACAAAGACTGGGCCAAAGCCAAATTTGCTTAGAGTTTTGAAGAGGTGTCCATATTCAATTCGATCGAAAGCTTTGTGCGCGTCTAATGAGATCACAATTTCTGGTGAGTGGATCGAATGTTTAGAATATATTATGTTAAAGAGACGACGTAAATTGTGAAAAGATTGCCTGCCCTTTACAAAACCTGTCTGGTCAGGATGCACGATTTTTGGTACTATAGATTCCAATCTTAAGGAAAGAATCTTTGTAAGTATTTTATAATCACATGTGAGTAGGCTGATCGGGCGATAAGATGTATTTATTTTTAAATGTATGTATTTTCTTATCTATTTTTACATTTAATTATTTACACATTTATTTATTTCTACATTTCTGTGTTTGTATGGTAATGACCATACATGTATGGTAATGACCATTGCTGGCTTGTTTTACTTCAGACACAGCAATGGGGCACAGAGGGCTGGTGTGGACACGGGTGATGCTCTGAGGACACAACAGTGACATCTTGTGGTTTGGCAAAGTAACAGCGAGAGGTGGAGGTGGATTCACAGTCCAATGGGGAATGAATGAGATGGGCGATTTGGCCAAAATCTTTGTGTTGAGTTTCATGAGTTTCTATTAAGAACTTTAGTAGAATATATTTCTGATTATTCTATTAAATGTAACAATTAATTCAATTACTTACAATGCTTGAAATATTGCTTCTCCTTTATATACTGTAAGAGAAATACAGTTAAGACCCATTGATCAGTTATGATTAAATAAAGGCCAGGAGTCAGAGAAGAAGTCATTTGAATAATTGAATTTTCCACAAACTGCAAGTCACAATTAACAAAGACATCAACAACATCCATTATTTTGTATCTTAAGAAACAAAAGAACTAATACAAGCAACAAAAAAAAAACAGCTCAAATGTCCAAGTTGCCGCATATTGGTAGAAGTTATCATCGTACAGAAGTTTTCATCCTTGAAATCCAGACAGCATAATATTGGCAATCCCAGGGTCCAAATAATTTAAAAATGGTTCCCATACTTTGTAGAAAAGGTCCGTCTTTGAATGAATTATACAAGTAAGGTATTCCAGTGGTAATTGCTCCATTAACACTTTTTGCCAGCCTTTCACAGAGGGAGCTTTATCAGAAATCCACTGCAAAAGAATGTTTTTCCGTGCCGAAAACGTCATGACATTAAAGAGCCTTCTGTTAGCCACAGAAGTTACCTTACTATCCGGCAATCCTAGTAACAATGACACAGGATTTAAATCTAGATCCAAATTCAAAATCTTTTGCATTTCACGAAGTACGTTACACCAATAATTCTGTATCAGACGGCATGACCATAAACAGTGAGTCAGAGTACCAATTTCGGTCTTACATTTAAGATAAAATGGGGAAAAGGAACTGTTAAAAGTATGTCTGCAATTAGGAGATATATGTAGTCTGTGCAGTATCTTCAGCTGAATTGCTCTTGCGCGGTTACAGACTGATTTTTGTTTTAGCACACTCCCAGACTTCCTCCCAAATATCCTCATCAATCGGAATTGATAGTTCCTTTTCCCACTTCTTCCTAATATTCTGTGAGTCAGTGCCATTCATAAAGCATAAAGTGTTATAGAAAAGGCTAATCGATGTTCTCCCAGTTGTTTGAAAAAGCAGTCTTTCAATTGGGGATATTTCAAAGTTGTCTTTTAAAGTTGTACTCTTTTGGATGAAATGGCTAATTTGTAAAAATCTGAAAAATTCTGATTTTGATAACTCATATTTATCCATTATTTGTTGAAATGACATTAATTTATTATCAATTAACAAATCTTGTAGCTTAACAATGCCCTTTTCACACCAGAGTTTAAAGCCAGCATCCATCATTCCTGGTTGAAAATCTGGATTATGTAAAATTGGAGAAAATACAGAGGTAAATTTAGACCTACCCTCCAGGCGTCTAACTAGCCGCCATGCTCTAAGTGTATTGAGAGTAACAGGATTAACACAACTTTCTTTAATGATTTTAAAACTTTTAAAAAACAATAGGTCTGGTAATGAATATTTGCATAAACTTGTTTCTATATCTAACCATACTGAGGAGACATCTTTTGTTATCCAATTAGAAATATTTCTCAAATGTGCCCCTAACTGATATGTTCTAATATTGGGTAGATCGAAACCCCCTTTAGATCCTGGCAATTGTAAAACTGACATCTTAAGCCTTGGACGTCTTTTGCTCCATATGAAAGAGCTTAACCATCCATTCAGATCTTTTAGGACCCTTTTAGAGAACACAACTGGTATCATCTGAATAGGGTAAAGCAACCTAGGTAGAACATTCATCTTAATTAATGATATCCTACCCAGCCATGAAACTGGAAGGGAGTTCCAATGATCAAGATCCTGTTTTATTTTCTCAAACAAGGGCGTGAAATTCATTTTATGCATCTGATTAAAGTCAGGAGTCACAAAGAATCCCAGGTACCTAAATCCTGCAGGGGACCACTTAAAGGGAAATTGAGATATAGTACTTGGCATATCAATTAGGCTACCAAGAGGCATGGCTTCAGACTTAGTTAGGTTAATTTTGTATCCAGAAAATAAACTAAATAGAGTAATAATATTAATGAGAGGAGGTATTGAAGACTCAGGTGAAGATATGAATAACAAAACGTCATCCGCATAAAGGCTTATTTTATGCTGTGTAGTACCTATAGCCAAACCTTGAATGGATGTAGATGATCTAATAGCCTCTGCCAGTGGCTCTAGTGCCATCGCAAAGATGAGGGGTGATGGGGGCATCCCTGCCTAGTCCCCCTATATGTAATAAAACTGTCCGATCTAAGCCCGTTGGTAATGACCGCAGCCCGTGGATGATCATACAATATTTTGATCCATTTTACAAAATTGTCCCTAGTCCAAACCTTATCAATACTGAAAATAAATAAGGCCATTCTATGCGGTCAAAGGCCTTTTCGGCGTCTAATGAAAGAACCAAGCCATCTACCCCTCTTTGTTTAAACACTTTAAAAAATTATGTTTACAAGACGCCTAACATTATCACATGAATTTCGTCCTTTTATGAAACCAGTTTGATCTGCTTTAATAATTAGTGGTAGTATACAGTACCTTCTAGACGAACAGCCAAAATTTTGGCCAGTACTTTACGATCAACATTCAGTAAGACTATAGGTCTATAAGATGAGCAAGATTCTGGAGGTTTCCCCTTTTTAAGAATAACTGATATGTTTGCATCTTGCAATGTTTGAGGCAGGCCTTTACCTGACAGTGAGTCTTTAAACATCTCAAACATTGGGTCTAACAACACATCATTAAACTCTTTATAGAACTCACTATTAAGACCATCAGGTCCTGGGGCTTTCCCATTTTGTAGCATTTTTATTGCATTCAACACCTCCTCTCAAGTAATAGGAGCATTAAGAATAAATCTTTGCTCTTCTGTAATAGTTGGCAGTCTAATACTAGAGAAAAAAATCATCCATTGCCCTTGATGATGTATTAGATAATTCTGAGGTATAAAGATCAGTGTAAAAATCTTTAAAACAAATATTAATTATTTTATTATCGTAATACTGATTACCATTAGAGCCAGTGATAGATGTAATGTATTGAGAGACAGATCTCTTCTTGGTAAGATATGCCAAATACTTTCCTGGTTTGTCTCCATGTTCATAATACTTTTGCTTAACATATTTAACTTTTTTCTCAGCATTTTGTGTCAGAAGAGAATCCAGGGTGGATCTGAGAGCTGTAATCTCATTCAGTAATACGAGAGAAGGAGATTTAAAATACACTTCCATCTTCGATAAATCTTTTTCTAGTAGTTCCCGCTTCTCTTGTTTTTTCCGTTTCATATTAACTGAAAATGAAATAATTAAACCTCTAGCATAGGCCTTACTTGTCTCCCATAAAAGAGATGGGTCATCTGTAGATTTTCGGTTTATATCAAAAAAAGATCTAATCTCATTTCTAAAGTAAGATGTGAAATTGTTGTCCTTCAAAATGATAGAGTTAAATCTCCAATGTCTGCTCTGTCCAAAATCTCCTTTCAAATTAACAGTTATTGTTACACAAGCATGGTCTGATATAACTATTTTCCCAATACAACTATCGGATATGATGTCCAGTAAGGTTCTTGGTATAAATAAATAGTCTATTCTTGTGTGACATCCATGGGGTGCTGAAAAATAGGTAAACTCCTTGCTCAGGGGATGGAAAAATCTCCAGACATCTACAAAACCCAAGTCCCTTCAAATTGCATTTAAAGATTTTGCTTGTGGAGAGAATGGGGATATTTTTTGGGGAAATCTAATAGGGTTTAAAATACAATTGAAATCCCCTGCTACTATAAAATTTTCACTATTCATAGCTGAGAATTCTAAAAATGTTTTAGTGAGGAAATCTGATGGGTGTGCTGGAGGGCAGTACACATTCATCAAAGAAATTCCGAGTCCCTGAACAGAACCTTTAATCATAACATATCGCCCATATTTATCATTCACCGATATTTCTAATTTAAAGGGTACATTCTTACTTATTAATATTGCTACATTCTCACTTTGATAAGAATGACAAAAAAAACACCTGTCCGAAGCCACCTTGCTGTAGCTTCATATGTTCTATATTGTCTAGGTGGGTTTCTTGGAGAAGTGCAATGTCAATCTTTTCTTTTCTAAGATAGCAAATTATTTTTTTCTGTTTTATAGGGCTATGGAATCCCTGAACATTCCATGTGCAAATTTTCAGACTGTTGTTTATCATAATATTAATTTATAACATGCAGGTATATTTGAGCTTTGTACTTCACCAACTTCTGTACCAATACTACACTCCTTAAACAGGTTATTGAGCTGACCAAGATATATATAAAAAAAAAACATGAACAAGCAAACATTATCAAACGAACTTGGGTGTAATCCCTGTTATTTAACTTACAAGGGAATTCCTTCTTATCCCTAAACTGGTCATCTACAGCCTCAAATGAATTGCATAACAAACAAAAAAGAATAAAAAAAAGATGAGGCTATCCCACTTCAAAGCGCTCCTGTCCTTAGACAGATTTAAATCCTAACCCATTCGAGCTATCCAAGGCTTGCAAATAAGAAAAACATTATACTATGGGGCTGTTAAACCAAATATATACTCTGTTATAAAGAGTAGTAAGTCACTATAATGTCTCACTTGTAGATGACAAACCTGCACAAATTTACTCCAAAGTATCCACAAAAGCAGATGCTTCTCCCGGGCTGTTCAATTTCTAGGGTTTTCCGTCGACCATCACCCTTAATATTGCCGGGTACAGAAGAGCATAATCGACCTTTTTCTCCTTCAGCAATTCTGTTACGTTCCTATATCAAGTCTAGGGTAGACAGGTAGCGTAACAGAATAAAAATGGTGATGTGTGTGTGTGTCAGCACTGAAGATCAGTTAACAACCTCCGAAAGAGAAATACTGAATGGGGACAAATCAACATTACAATGTAAATAGAGGAAAATATATTATTTTATTGGACAATTGCAGTAGGGTTTCAATGAGCTTCAAGAGGGAGCTTTAGCCAAAACAACAAACAAAGAACATCTACCTAAAACACAAAACTAATTAACCTACCAGAAAGAAAAAGAAACAGAAATACATCAAAATACCCTAACTCCCTAACTATCATAAACAGAGATAAACAAATATAAACAAAAAGATGGCACTCCCTCTCTACTTAACCCCATCCCAGTTTAACATATGTATTAGATTGAAATTTCCATAACAAGACAAATATTAACTCACAGACATAGGTCAGCTACGGTTGTAGAGATAGTTTAAATGGTTAACACACTTCTGGTTATACCTTGGAAAACCCAAGGAGAAATACACCTGCTTAAATGTCCGCTGCTCCCCCTCATCCTCCAATCAGCGGGAACAGCCAATCATTGGTAACAGGTGGTAGCCATTACCTACTACTTGCGAGTAGAGGAACCGAGAGGAGAGAGAGAGAAAGAGAGAGAGAGAGAGAAACACACAAGAAACCACTACGTCCTAGGACGTAACACATGCCTTCACCTGATCAAATGCCTTCCGCTTCTTTACCAATGCCGCTGAGAAGTCATTAAAGAATAAGACTCTCTGTGATTTGCCGCCTCTGACGCGTCGTGCTGCCTCCATAACACGTTGTTTATCCGTGAAGTTGTGGAACTTCAAGATCACAGACCTAGGACGTTGATACAGACCCGGTTACGGTGCTAGTGACTGATGCGCCCGATCCAACTTGATGTGCCCAGCTTTAGTGGTAATTTGAAGATGATCAGGGATCAACTTTTCAAAGAATTTAACTGGGTCCGAGCCCTCAGTTCCTTCTGGCAGTCCAACAATTCGAACATTACATCTGCGTCCACGGTTTTCCAGGTCATCGATATGATCTTCCAAATCACGCACCTGTTTCTCCAAAGCCGCTGTTTTTACATTCACGGATGAAGCCAGGGTCTCAACAGTAGCGATCCTCTCTTCCACGTCGCCAGTTCGCTGACTCATCGTTTGAAGTTGACTGTTTGGTCATGTATTGCTTCCAGGACCGTACTAATTTTAGTGTCCATAGCACTCATGATATTTTCTGTCATTTTTTCCATTGCCATTAACAAGTTCGGCTCCGTTTCGTCGGCTGAGGTGCAGGTCTCCATATTAGCTTGTTCAGCCTCGACTGGTCTGGTTTTTGTCAATTTTTTTGCTTTCCTGTGCTTACTACTAGCCGGTTTCGCAAAATAATCTTCTAAACTCATTCTCGAAACAAGAATCAGCCCTCCTGATAAGCTAGCAGGCACTTAAAAGGATAATTAAACGGAGATTTTCCGGAGCTCCTTCGGGTTGCGTCTAAGCTCTACTGCGCCATCTTTCTCCCCCATTTGAATAATATTTACTGAAGAAAAATCTTTGTAGTTTTGCCAAGTAGAAGTCAGCTTCAACACTCACGACAGAGTTCCAACCTGCTTTTACATTTAACACAGTGGTATTTAAGCCAACTAATGTTTAATCTAATCTATTACTTAATGCAAATGTGTTTTCCCTGATTGGTTAGGATATAGATAGTCTAAAACAATCTCCATACTAGGAAATAAGGTTTCAAAACATATTCAACATCAGCACTATAGGACATTTAAACTTGTTCCATAGATTATCAGATGTGACAGCACAGATCTAAAGTATGTACACTCAGCAATATTATTTTTAAAAACATCCAGTGTACTGTGGACTAAATTATCAATGAAGGGTAAACAACCTAGAGGACAGTGGCTGCTAAACAGTAAACAGTTTGTGTAAACTGTGAGGGGTGAAATAACTTTAAAATGACAGATTTTTTTTTATTGCTGACTTTGATCAGGAATGTGTTCTGCTGATGAATCTGAATGTTAAACTCAATGGTTAGACTGACAAATTTTTATGTCTTTCATGAGCATCGGTATACATTAAAGGTTTTGATTGAATTGTGATGTCCTCCTAGTGTACTGCCTCTGCTCATGTCTCTTTTCTGCACACGATTCTTCACTGCAGTGTGTATTTACGTTGTACTTTGGTGTGTAAAAAAGAGACACTTCAAATGAACAGACTTCTACATATCAAGGACCATATTTTATCAACAGAAAAGGTAGGAAACTACTTATTGAGTGTCTAAAGCAAACAATAATTTAACTGCCTCAGACTGTGCACTTGTTAAAGGCTAAGAGGGAAAGATCAATGTATGTTACTTGAGTGGTCTGACACATTTTATTTTACTAATGACAACCTAGTTTTGTTGGCAGACATGCCACATGTTTTATTTGCAGTTATTGTGCCATGAAAGTTTTGCTTTTAGTTTTTTATTTTACTTATTAAATATTTATAAACATGTTATGACATATCAAATTTTACTGGAACTTTGATATATAAGAGGTATTTAAATCATTAATACAACCTGCAAGTGTTATAACTTAAAACGTCTTCCTTATCATTAATAGATCCAACTATAACAAAGATGTTATATACTATAGATCGAAGGTTGATATACCATTTTACCACTTCTTGCACTAGGTCTCATTTGGTCAGAAAATTCTGCTGTGATATAGCGATAATATAGTTTATATGAGTCAGTTGTTGTGTTTTATTATTGAATAATCTTGTTTTTGTTTTAATTATTAAATAATCTTGTTTGTGTTTTAATTATTGAATAAACTTGTTTTTGTTTTAATTATTAAATAATCTTGTTTGTGTTTTAATTATTGAATAATCTTGTTTGTGTTTTAATACTCTGAGAAATTTTTTGACCGCAGATTGCACCAAAACTCACTTAAGCTAATTTATTATTTATGTGCGCAAAAATGTACAATTATGTTTCGTCTGAACAATGATATTTGTGAGAGTAATTACATCTGAACAGTTTGAGGTTACTTGATCTAATTTTGTGATATTTGTGTGTGTGTGGTCCTGTAAAGAGAGAGAGAGAGAGAGAGATGAATACATGAAAATGTTCTGAGGACCCAAAAACGTATTATAATAATATTATAAAAAGAGGTTGTTTTTGTCTATAGTTTTATGTATAGTATTTTATAATATGTTTTGATACTGGATCTCTTTCATGCAACATAACCTACAATGCAGTTTCTGTAACAGTCCTTCTAAACTTCTGTACCTTATGAAACATTCAAATTTAACTAAAAATTATTCAGATTTACATTAACATATAAATGACAAATATACACATAGTTTGAAATTTAACAAATATAGTCTACTTGGCCTGTACATTGTTCTTAAAGTGTCATGAAACCCCAAAACATATTTTTTAGATGATAACATAAATATGCTTGGCACATCCCTTCAAACAGTAATACTACTAGTTAATTTTTTCTATAAGTGGAAATTGGCTATTTTTGCTCTTTTAAGGTCAATTTCTTTCTTCCAGTTTAAAAAGGAAAGTTGAAGCAACGTCACGGAGAGTGACATATATGTGTACATTCTAAGTGATTATTGGTCCCACATTCACGTCTACGTCACAGCGTTTCTCTGCATATTTATTACAAAGATCTGGTTAAACCCAATAACTTTTTCAAATTAGAGGTGTGAAAAAAGACTGCTGAACCAGGGGGTTGTCACTTTAATTAAACATTTTTGCCCAACTATACACATATTAAGTTTTTAAAAGTTTTTCACTGTATAACAGTAGATGTTTTATATGGCGTTAAAATATTATCATCCTCTGCCACAGAATATGGACGTGCCTGCCATGCTGCCCAGTCCCCTCACAACTCATGTGCTGAATATTGCTGAAGGAGTTCCCGGAGCAAACATGACCATCAGTCTACATCGCCTAGACCCTGTCTCATCAATGTGGAACCTACTTACAACAGGGTATAACCATTGTGGCATAGTCGTACCTTGATTAACTAATATTTGGAAATACCAATTTAGTATAAGTATAATAATTTAGTATAATAATTCATAATATAAAAAATGTGTTATGGTCCTGATTTGATGTGTTTGTTTTTAGGTTAACTAATGATGATGGACGTTGTCCACGCTTAATAACAAATGAAACCTTCATTGCTGGTGTGTATAAAATGCGTTTTGAAACTGGAAATTATTGGAATGCCCTGGGAGAGATATGCTTCTATCCATTTGTAGAGGTATAAATGAATAAACATTAAATTCCATGTTTATTCCATTTTTAAATAATGTCTTATTTATCTGCTGGAATAATTTTAGCAAGCCATGAGACATTACACAGTGCTTCTAAACTCTTCTTGTCTTCTATGTTGAACAATGTCAATCTCTTTGATTTTAGGTTGTTTTTACTGTCACTGATCCTTCCCAGAAGTACCATGTTCCTCTGTCATTGAGTCGTTTCTCTTACAGCACATACAGAGGAAGTTAGAAGCAAACTTGCATTATTTTTGCTCATAGATGAAATATATACTGTGCAATTTGTAAAATGTTAAAACATTCCTGAATAAACTTCACATGCAACAGTGCAATTTCTGTACATCATCTTCTCATTTAATGTTGGTTGTTTAAATAGTTTGTGGCACACACACAGACACACGTGAAAAATACATATATACTATGCAATTTAAAAAACATTAATCAAGTTATAGCTGTTATATATTTATTATTTTATATTTATTAATTATTAAAAGTTTGTTGCCTCACGGTAACATTGTACCACAACGGACAAATGAAAACAGTCAACATTTTTATATATATTTACTAAAAACAATTTCATCAACAAAACATTAGAACAAAGAGAACTATCTAGTTGTTAATTAATAACACATTTCATATTTAATAAAAATTAACATTTCATATCTAGCTGATGCTCTGAGACAACATTGTACCTGTGCTTTATCTCTTTTTGAATGGCCATAGAAAAAGTGTGGATTCATTTTCTGCATTAAATCATAATATGTACATATATAATATGTTAAATTACATTTCTTGTAAATGCATTACAAATTCATGCAAAAATACAAATATATTTAGATAATTAAACTCTTTTCTATACAAATAAAATACACTCTATACACTCTAGGTATTTCAACCTAGTATGCCTGGTATGGCCTTATGCGATTCCATTGTGGTGTGTACAACACATCATTAGTATGTGTGTACACTTACATTAATGCTGTATCTACTGTATGTATACAGTCATGTGAAGAATAAGGACTGTGTATGCCTGTTTTTTTAAACATATGGACATTTGATCTTCATTTAAACAATATTGTGAGAGTCAAGTAATATAACTAAAAAAAGAAAAGTCTTTTCAAATGATCTATAAAATGTCATTAATGTCAGTTCCTTGTGAGGATAAAGTAAGGACACCCCCACATTTATTTGTACTTAAAATGGCTAAAATTACCTACAGGTGTATCAAATAAGATTCAAATGATTGGAACATTGTTACAAAGCATTTTGAAAGAGGATTGTCTTATTTTAAGACATTTAGTTTAGTTTGCTCTTAATTGTTGTTAAGTGAGAGATATCACCATGGTAAGATCAAAAAAGCTCTCTGAGGCCTTCAGAAAGAAGATTGTTGATGCTTATGAGTATGGTAAAGGATATAAAAGGTAATCAGCCAAAAAAAAAGGTAATCAGCCATTCCACTGTGAGGAAAATCACTTACAATTGGAGAACAGAATTCTTCAAAAATCCTAAAATGTCATCAAGTCGAAGTGCATGAGTCTACAATCAGAAAAAGACTGCACAACTTTAATCATCATGGGGTTGTGCAAAAAGGAAACCTTTGCTGTCTATAAAAAACACGAGGGCGAGATTATGTTTGCCTAAGAACACACAGAAAAAGGCCAAGACTTCTTGAATAATGTGCTTTTGACAGATGAGTAAAAAATTTAATTATTTGGACACCATAACAGAGGGCATGTTGGATGTAAACCAAATACAGTGTTTGAGCAAAAGAACCTCATACCAACTGTGAAACATGGAGGTGGAAGTGCATTGAGGCAATACAATTCAATCCGGGTTGATGTAACTGTTTAATCATATAGATGAACTCTAACCAAGTGTACTATGTCCCCCAGTGAAAGGCACACAAAGCACTGGAGCAGTGGAAAAGGACTTTAAGGAAACTGAACCCTTTGGGGAACGTTGGAATCAAAACTGCACAGATGCTTTCAAGCACAATATTTATTTTCAAGTTTATTTGTATAGTGCTTTAACAATGTAGCACTGTTTCAGAGCAGCTTTACAGCAAAACAAAAACAAAAGGTGACAAGCATGGAAATATAAATGTTAATTTAATAAGTAATATCTAATATCAGCAGTGAGCTAGTGAGCACTCCAACACGATATAATTTTTATAATATAGCTAACTAGTGTTAGCATTAATGTTAATTAGTACAGGTTCTCCTGGGGGTCGACCGTCTCCTTCTGAAAGATCCAACCCAGGTCATGGTATGGACTGGATACAACCTCGTAAAAATAAAAGACAGACAAACTGATTTCTCACCCTTCGATGCAACAAGTAAATCAGATTGTTAGAGAAGTGTTCTCAGTTCCGGTTGGCCTAGTTAATTAATTCCTACAATCCCTTAGGGGATTTGTGTTATAAACTGTTGGACTATGTGTATGATATGTTAAAGAGGTCTCAGTTAAAACTGAGAGAGTGTGTCTGCCTCCTGCACAGCACTAGGAAGGCTGTTTCAAAGTTTAGGTGATAAATAGGAGAATGATCTACCACCAGTACTTGATTTAGAAATTCTAGGTATTACCAACAGAGTCCTGAGAGCGTAGTGGACGTGAGGGACTGTAATGTTATTGAGAGCTCACTCAGGTACTTGGAGGCGAAACCATGTAAGGCCTTATAAGTAATCAAAATATAAGAGATCTGGTGAAAGTGATGGTGGGATCTGATGCAGTTTGCGTGTTAATAGCATCAGATGACTCCGTGACAGTACCCCCCCACGGTCTGCTGAAGAGGACCAAGCAGGAAGGCATAGAGGGCGACCTCGTAGACGGGGGGGGGCGATTGATCTGGGTGCCGGTCATGGAATTCCCACAGTAGCATTGGATCGAGGACATCCGAACGCAACACCCAGTAACGTTCCTCTGGTCCGTAGCCCTCCCAGACCATGAGGTATTCCAACCGACCATCTTGCCCCCTGGACTTCATAACCTTGTGGACCCGATAGCGTTTACAGGAGAAGGAGGAGGAGGAGCCATCTGTGCACCAGATCCTGTGGAGGCTCAGTGAAGGTTTTAAGGAGAGACACATTTAATGATGGTGAGATTCGGTATGAAGCCAGGAATTGTAACCGGTAAGTCACTGCATTTATTTGATGGGAGATGAGAAATGGACCAATGAACCAGGGACTCAACTTAGGAAAGCACCTCTTAGTACTATTGTTGCCGCTTTGGATGTGTCGCTTCATTGTCTCCTAATACTTGTAAGTCGCTTTGGATAAAAGCGTCAGCTAAATGCCTAAATGTAAATGTCAACTTGCGGCATGCGGTCGCAGGTGGATGTCATGAGTAGAGCGCCAGACCAGCTGTCCTGGTGAAATCGAGGAGTAGGGGCTCTTCCGGTGTCGGCCTGTCTCTTTATCCTGCGAACTGCCGCCTGCAAGTGAGTATGAGTGGTGTTCCATACCCTCTCGCTAGATCGGAACCAGTGGTCCACAGCTGGCACCGATGATGGTTCCCCAGACCAGGGAAACAAAGGAGGTTGGAACCCAAGGACGCACTGAAGTGGTGTTAGTCCGGTGGTGTTCTGGCGAAGGGAATTCTGGGTGTATTCAGCCCACGGGAGGAATTTGTGCCAGCTGTGTTGTTGGTCATAGCAGTATGTCCTCAGATACCTCCCAATCTCTTGGATCTTTCGTTCAGTCTGGGGATGATATCCATTGGCTTGGGGATGATATCCTGACGTGAGACAGTCACCCCCAACAGCTTAAAGAACACCTTCCATAAGTGAGAAATAAATTGGTTGAAGAGGGACTCTGCTGTGATCATGGTAGTTGGTAAGGCTGGCAATGGGATGAGTTTACATATTTTGGAAAATCTATGAACTAGAACCAGGATACAGGTAAAGTTATCGGAAGGTTGTAGATCAGTGATGAAGTCCACAGCTACATGGGACCAAGGTCGCTAAGGTGTGGGCAAAGACATGACTTTCCCTTGAGCTAGTCGTCTGGGAGTTTTGGATATGGCACAGACTGAACAACCTTTGACGAATCGGGAGATGTTCTGGGACAAACCGGGCCACCAGTACCGATTTGAGACTAGCAAGAGGGTCTGATGGCTGCCTGGGTGTCCGATTCCCAGAACAGAGTGAACTGAGGGCATGAGGGGAGTATGCGAGTTGGCTGGAACGAACAACTTCCTCTCAGGGAAGTTGCAAGTTCACCTCCCGGCAGAGCAGGGCAGGCTTGGTTTGGTTCTCTGATCTGTTAATCGATGGCCAACTGTATCTGGCCCAAGATCATGGCTGGAGGGAGAATGGTTTCAGGTGCTGTGGTCTCTGGGTCAGGTTTATGCATACAGGATAGAGCATCAGCTCGACCATTCAGAGGCCCGGGTCGATAGGAGACCCGGAAGTTAAACCTCGTGAAGAATAGAGCCAACCACTCCCTGACAAGAGTTGAGACTTTTATCTTCCCCCAGATATAGGGGGAGCACAGAGAAAGGGTGTTTTGCTCCCTCCAGACAATGTCTCCACTCCTCCAAGGCCATCTTGATGGCAAGAAGTTCCCTATTTCCGATGTCATAGTTACGCTCTGCCAGGGTCAGTTTTCTGGAGAAAAAGGCACATGGGTAAGGGTGAGTGTGGTTCTCCTGCCACTGGGGCAATAAAGCCCCCACACCGGGGGTCAATGCCTCAACCTCCACGATGACCAGTAGGTCGAGAGATGGATGGCACAGTGTGGGAGCTGAACAGAATGCCTGCTTGAGGCGCTGGAATGCGGAAATGGCTTCCAATCATCTCCAGATACGGATACGGATGAGATTGTAGGCACTTCTCAGATCAAACTTGGAGAAGATTCTCGCTCCCCTGAGTTGTTCAATGGCAGTCGGGACCAAGGGAAGTGGATACTTGATCTTGACTGTAGCATTGTTCAAGACGCGGTAGTCAATGCAGGGCCTCAACCCTCCATCCTTCATGCTGACAAAAAAGAAACTGAAAGCAGCAGGAGAAGTCGAAGGGCGTATAAAGCCGTTGCGTAGGGACTCGTCGATGTACTCACCCATGGCCTTTTGTTCCGGGATGGACAGAGAATAGATCCGTCCTTTCGGTAGAGTAGACCCAGGCAGTCCCATGGCCGATGCGGAGGTAGTTGTGTGGCTAATCGTCTGCAGAACATACTCTGGAATTCCAGATACTCTGTAGGGATCCGGTCTTGTGATTCAGCATCAGGAGCCTCAACGGTGGTGACGTTCATCCTTAGCGGTGACGGGTCAGGTTGGTCTTTAGGTTGAGGTTTCAAACAGTTCTTTACACAGTTCTCTCCCCAATGGAAAACCTGACCGAATAGAATACCATGAGTGTGTTGCTGAAGCCATGGTCGTCCCAGGATGATATCTACCGTTGAATCCTCCAGCACCCAGACAGAGATCTCCTCAGAATGGCCTTTTTCCATTAGAAGTGTCATGACGGGAGAGTACGATTTTCGTAGTACATTGTGAATAGCCATAGGTTCTTGCACTCGTTTTCTAAGTTGAGTCTTTTTAACACATCATGGGAGATAAAATTTCCAGCTGCCCGGGAGTCAATTAGGGCCTGAACTGGAAAGGAAACACAGCAAGACATTACTTTAACATTCATAAGAGATAATTTTGTAACTGAGGCTGGAGGCTGAATCACGCTCACCGTGGGTCGAGGGGGACGGACCGGGCATGAGGTGATCGAATGCCCAGCTTCTCCACAGTACAAACACAGCTTGTGGGATATCCGGTGTGTATTCAGTGATGGGTTGTCGAGATTGTCAGAGAAGGTATAACTGATCCGAGGTAGATAATGGGCTGGTGGATTGGTTGAAGACTTCTTTGAAATGGCTGACAAACGCCGGGTGAGATTGCATCGCTGGACCGTTCGAGTGCCACAGACTGTGAGCCCACTGTAAAGCTCAACCAGACAGCAGAGAGATTATGTAGGCTTCGATTTGTCAGAGGAAAACAGGTGAGGTTGCATTTAAAAAAATAACTCACATTGTAGTAAGAAACCGCTACAATCCTATGCCACGCCGATGTATTTAGATAGAGCAGCCATGGGACTGGCAGAGGATACAGTGCTTACCGTGGAGAGATGACCAACTGGTGTTTAATAATACGAATGAGTTCGGTTTTGGCGTCAGTGATTGGAGGTGGTGTGGGATCCATGGTGAATTTTCTGTTATGTAATAACATGTTTACTGGTTCAAAACAAAAAGTACAAACAATAGATGAACTAACAAAATAACTAACAAATAACAAAACCACAGAATACAAAAAGGATGGCAAATGTGTTAGTGATAACAGATCATTTCACAAAGTACGCACAAACCTTCCCCACAAAATATCAGAGAGCAATGGAGCAATGGTGAAGGACATGTGAGACCATATATATAAAAAATGTGTTCTGGAATGGCCAGGTCAAAGCCCAGATCTAAATTCTATTGAGATCCTGTGAGGTGATTTGAAACGGACTGTGCATGCAAGAAAACTCTCAAACATCACACAGCTGTAACAATTCTATGTTGAGGAGTGGGGAAAGCTTTCGTCCAGTCGATGTCAGAAACTGGTATATGGTTACAAGAAATGTTTCATTGAGGTTATTTCAGCCAACAGGGAAAACACTAACTATTAGGTCATAGAGTGTCCTAACTTTTTTTTATAAAATATACCTTCATGTTTATTTCTTTTGTTTAATAAGGGAAAACAAAGCGATGTTTTGTTGTTTACATGCAGTTACATCACTTTCATCTACAGGTACAAATTAAAACAAGACATTTGACATTTTTAATAAAGAACTGAATAGGGTGTCCTAATTTTTTTTACATATGAGCAAAGACAGTTGTAAAACTGCATTGTTTCTCCTTTTGATCTTTATTTAAAAAAATTCACAAAAATACAATGTTTCATTAAAGGAAAACTATTGAAAGTGGGGGGAAAATCACATCTTAAATGCATGTTTGACACAATTATTGGCACCCTTTCATTTGATGCTTTTTACTACCTGAAAACTGCTCAGAGTCTTCTCTTATAATGTCTGATGAGGCTGAACAATTTATGGCAAGTGATATTAGGCCATTCCTCCACTAATTTTCTATATGGTTCAGGTCAGGGAACTGGGGTTCCCATTTTTGTGATGATTTTTGATGTTTGTTTCCAACCAATGTGCTGATCAAGATCAAACGACTGCCTATTATAAGATCTCTAGTAGAGGAAGTCAAGTTTTCTTTTTCTTTTTTCCCAAACATCTTGTTGTGATGGAGGTGCAGTTTTCCTTTTTTGTTTTTGCTTTCTGACCCCAAGATTGAACTAATTTCTGCAGGTTTCCATCTGTGGTCCGTAAAGAGCCACTTTTAAAATTATGAATTAAAATTTTTGATTTTGAGGCTGTTATTGGAGACAGCAGATAGAGCAGCTGCACCCATCTCAGAAAAAAAATGAACCAAATTTCTGTAAAGAATACAATAAATAAGGTCATTCTACACGATTGAATGCTTTTCTGACTTCCAGTGGAATTGCCAAAATGTCAAGTTTTTCATTCTGTGAGATATAAATAATATTTAAAAGCCTTCAAACATTATGACTGGAAGTCCTTCCCTTAATGAAGGGGTCCCCAAATTCGGTCCTGGAGGGCCGGTGTCCTGCAGAGTTTAGCTCCAGTTTGCCTCAACACATCTGCCTGAAAGTTTCTAGTCTGCTTTGTAAGACCATGATTAGCTGGTTCAGGTGTGTTCCATCTGCGTCTGTGGCTGGACGAAGGTAACATCAAAGAAAGATCTTAAGGTAAGGGCAGAAAAAGTGTCTGAGAGAGCTTAGTGAGGGGCCTCGTATTCACCAATACTTTACCAGAGGTAGGGCAAATCAGTTGGCTGAAGCCCAGTGGCAGGACAAGTACCACAGCCCACAGGGTATCAGAACCCCAGACACAGCCCAGCCAGGCAAAGACTCACCAGTTAACACGGAGACCACCCAGCCGCAGCAAGCAGTAGAAAGGAAGATGGATGGAAGAAGACCTCAGATACTAGATTACTTTGGCCTAAATCATGCAACAAAAAATGTAAAACCATTGACTTTGATCTTGATGAGTATATTCATTAATGTGTGCTTTTTATCTTCATTACATATATCCATTTATCCATTTATTTATTATGCATTTTTATATAATTGTGGCAAAATAAAGGGCACTCTCATATTCAAATATATACCAAGTAGCGACTACGCCACCCCAACCTAAAACAGCCGGGGAAATATCCACTAAGGGCACACAAGTTCAATTTTCTTCCCACAACCACCAAATAATGAGACGTGGATAGGTACAAAAAAGGACACTTTATTGAATCAAAATAAATAATTTTTTAAAAAGGGATCACAGCTCATAGAACAATGCGATGCTGGCGGCAGCCACCCACTCCAGACTGCTAATACTTAAATAGAAAACAATTTGGTCACCACAGAACAACAATTCTTGCCAGTGAGCTGGGGTGCGCCCCAAGGAGGACAGGCTAAGCAGTGGGCTTCAAAACAACCCCTCGAGAGTATCTCCTGTGCACAAAATCTCACAGGCACACACACACACACTTAGTGCAATCCACTGCAAGGAAATCCACACCACACGTTTTTTTCGGGAAAGGAGAATGTCCGCCCTCCAAGTATAGCCAGCCTGCCCACCTTAGGTCACCCTGGCTCCTACAAAAAGATAAAAAAACAAAGAAAGAAAAGAAACAAACCAACCAAATAAGTTAATAACAACAACGACAAAAAAAGAAATAAAAAAAACACAAAGACGAAACAGCACTAATTATTAGTCTCACTACAATTAAACAAACCCAAACCACAAGCAAAAGTTTAACTAATCTTTACAAAGAAAGGAAACAAAAATGCATTATATGGAAGTGCACTAAAATATATTATATATCTTTGGCTATCAAACACAAAAACAAAGACAACACTAAACAAAGCAGATCCATAAATATACAAAATTAGTAACAAGCCAGAAAAAGAGGAATTTAACGAGTGTAATAGATTAAACAGAATAAATTCAAAACACACACTGATAACATAGAAAAAAACAAATCAAATATAACAAACCCAAGAAAAACTAAAATAATAAACAATAAACTCATTAGCACCGTGTTATGCATTCAAGCGGTTTCTTTTTCAAACCGGGATTCTATAGCACTAACGCAGAGGAGCAGACCTTCTTAGGCAGTAATAAAAGTAAGCACAAACAAACACAAGCTGCACAGAAAAGTCAGTCACTAAACAATACAAATGCCAAACCATAG
Source organism: Beaufortia kweichowensis (assembly GCA_019155185.1). Classification (NCBI taxonomy): domain Eukaryota; kingdom Metazoa; phylum Chordata; class Actinopteri; order Cypriniformes; family Gastromyzontidae; genus Beaufortia; species Beaufortia kweichowensis. Next base: position 15,748,232 of record CM032802.1, on the reverse strand, counting down.
CCATGCCAAGGAAACACCTACCTCAAATAGAGCGGCGGACTACCGGAAACCCAGACACAATAGTGACGCTGTGACAACGCGATCTCACACTAGCCTGTGGGAGCTCCTTATATATACACACACCGCTCGATTAATACTCATCATGGGGCGGAGATATCAATGAGCGCTATTTCACCACATAATCATGATATTTAGCCTTAGATACTAATAAGAGTTCATGTGACATAGAAATAACAAGAAACTATGTGTGGATCATAAGACTGTCTTTATCTCTTTTTAAGGAGTTGTTTGTGAGTTGGAGTGAGGGGCGATAGGCTCCTCGCTCATGGGATAACCTTGAAAAGGTTTATGTGTGTGCAGGATGAGAGGAGCTAAAACACGCAAGGTCACGCTGAAGATGAGATACGAGAAATCATATGATTTCTGAGAAGAGACTGCCTCAAAACTCTACTTGTTTTTCTTTGTGCATAAATACCTGGGTCAGGGAAAGAAGAGTGTCTTCTGTCGTATTGCTCGGCACTAGCCTCGTAGTGTTGTGTAATTAGGGACAGTTGGGACCCAGAGCTCTGTAATCTTTTCTTCATATGTTTATGGAATGATTATGCATATGCTTATTGAATAAATCTTTAAATGACATCCTTTCTCCTGATTTATTGAACATGCGGACTTGAAGGATTATTACCAAGTCCAACAATCTTCTTTAGTTATTAGAAGGCCAGAAAGGTGATGTTAAAAGAAAACTGGAGACGATGGTGGAAATCATCTACACTTATGGGTTGGAGAGATTTGAAGTGTTAAGTAAGAACCCAAGGTCACAGAAGAAGACATTAGGCTGGCTGAAGTCAACAAGAGATTGACAGACTTGTGAAAGAAAGGAGGAGCCTGCAAAAACAGTGAAAGAAGGCCAAAGAGATGGAAAGCAAAGGCCTAGAGGCACTGCAAGGTGATTTTAAAAATTTTATTTTAAAAAGACCTCAATAAGACATATTCTGATAATCCGAAATATGTGCCAATCTCCATTCCAGAAGACATGGCCAATTCAGCTACTGGAACACCAGATGGACACAAGGGCCCCTAAATGTAGTCGAGAGTACTGTGAAACGAACAAGATCAGCATCTGTTCGTGGACATAACGGTATTCCATACAGGCTCAACAAGAATGCCCCTGGACTCTTGAGGTACGTTTGGAGGTTATTGGCTGTGGATAGAAAAAGCAAAATATGCCAAAGGAGAAAGGCAGGAGGAATACTAATCTATAAGGAGAATTTCCATTTCTAGCAAACGCCAGATGACGTACTGAGAGCATAGTGTAAGGCCTTCTCCTTCCTCTCTTCGATTTATTTTTGACAACGAGTAACACAGCCAACTCTCTTGTAGTGAACAGCACTCCAGAAGGCATTTCAGGTCCCAACTTTACAGCCGGGTCCCTCTTCTATAGGGCAGCCTTATCATCAAACTAAAACCCTCACCCAAAGATTCAGGCCAGTCTGGCCATAAAACTCCTCAGGACCTCCACATGTGGCGCGTAATTAACTGGCCATGCGGCAGCTTTAGCTAAAACAAAGGACACATCTCTACATTCCTTAATTTATAAAAATGGACAAAAACTATCACTTATTCATTCTGTACTCTTTGAGGACATACTTTGTAATAGTCATTTGTGTTAAATACTGAAGTTTTTACAAATGCTATTCACATATGAATGAATTCATGCATGATAGTTTAACATCTTTTTGTCATGTTTATACTCTTTGTATTCAGGACAAAGCCAAAGGTATTTTGAAAGTGGTTTGGGAAGAGAGAATTGCATAGGTAAAACAGTGAAGACAGTTTTAATGCTGTGCTTTACTCTATAGAAATACGTTCACTACTGAGGCAAAAGGATGAGTGAGCCCTCTCTGACATCATCAGCCAATCACAGCCCTGCAAGGGACAAGCGGCAAAATGCAATCTCCTCCATATCTGAAAGGGAATAAAAGTACCCTTTCAACACAAATTCCTTGTTCTGAGTTTCCAGCCTGTGTGCTAGGTAGCATAACAGATCACCCGTTCTGAGTTTCCAGCCTGTGTGCTAGGAAGCATAACAGATCACCCGTTCTGAGTTTCCAGCCTGTGTGCTAGGAAGCATAACAGATCATCGGTTCTGAGTTTCCGGCTGTTGTGCTAGGAAGCATAAGAGATCACCCATTCTGAGATTCCGGCTGTCGTGCTAGGAAGCATAACAGATCACCCGTTCTGAGTTTCCAGCCTGTGTGCTAGGAAGCATAACACATCACCCGTTCTCAGTTTCCGGCCTGTGTGCTTAGGAAACATAACAGATCACCCGTTCTGAGTTTCCGGCTGTCGTGCTAGGAAGCATAACAGATCACCCAGTTCTGAGTCTCCCCGCAAGGACTGACATAGAGATAACACGTTTAGAGCCTGCTGTCCAGAAAGGCAATCACAAACGTCTGCAACAAGGTTAAGCCCAGGAGAGCAACCTTCACTTCCAGGTACCTTCATCTGCGTGTTCCAGATCGTCAAGGACCTTCCGCACCAGCTTCAGGGCCTCATCTGCGTGTTCCAGATCGCCAGGACCTTTTCGGTGCTCCAGGATATTAGCATCCCACAGCGCATCGTGTTCAAGGCTGTTGAACGGATTCAGACTCCTTCTCCACTGCAACAAGGCCCAGCCTCACCAGTGGAAGACATCGCCACCATCGGACTGCTCACGTAAACGTAAATATCACTTACCAAACCTCTTTCTAGAGACCTTGGCATTAGTGTACTCTTTCAGTTCATTTCAGTTTATACCTTAGTTACCTGCATTCTTTTCATTCTTTACACCCAACCTTACTATCCTTTAGCTCTTTAGTATCATTTAGTCAGTAGTGTGTTAGTTAATCTTGTATGTCTTTTGCAAATAAATCCTCTTTTATTACAGTTGTGTCTTCCTTGTGTTGATAATACAGAAAAAGGCTCTACAAGTTAGCACGAATATCACGAAATCCTTCAGATACCCCAGGTGATTTACTCCCTCCACTTTACATAATTTTTCTTATTATTTATGATTTATGTTGGATTATTCCAACGAATGTTGAGGTGGAATTCCTCAGCTGAGTTAAAAGGAGGGATAGGTCATCTGACACACACACACACACACACACACACACATACTTGTGTTTGTCACATAAGGGGGTCCACCGTTTTTTGCCCAGTTGTGGGGTCCACCCTTTCGAGTGGATCTACGCACATATAAAAAATCAAGCAAGATAATGACCAGTTCTTAATAACATATATTAGTTCAATGTAACAAAATTCAAACAAAATTTTCTCCATGTGTGTTTTTGAGTCACTTGTGGGGTTCGGGTTTAAACATTTAGAACTTGTGGGGTCCGTTTTCTCAGATACACAAACATTTCTAGTTTTTATATCCTAGCAGGGACCAAAAGTTACTATCGGGAAACAACAATTTCCATTAGTTTGATCTTGATTATCATAGAAAATGTTATAGATTATAATTTATATCCTTTAAATCAATCAACTCACAAATCTATTAGCTTAGTCACTCCTATGATTGGCTTTCAGATCTGATGTCAAAATATGAGGCAGAAATCATGGCAGTAAAATGGCATTTAGAAAAATTACCTCCAGCCCAACAGATCTCAAATCCTAGTCTCTTCTAAAATCAACAAGTCCTCAAACTACAAGACACCAACTGAACTTTTGCCTGCATTGTATTGGTCATGGAATGGACTCCTCTAATGAAGTGTTGGTGGTGGGATCTGGTTTCTCCCTGGTTATTTGTTTCTCCATTTCAAATGAAGTTGTGTTTCCAACCAGTAACCTTTCTCTCTTATTTAATGGGCCTTCTAAAATTAGCGGGCCTTTTAAAATGAAGACTTTACATACAACTCACAAGTACAACATGATGTCCTCAATGAACATGTATTTGGTAATAATACACAATGGGCAGTTCCATACAAAAAGTGCTTAGACAGCATTTTACATTTCATTAGATACAAAAATCTTTATCTTTGGTCAATGTGATGTCAAAGAACATGCTTTTAACTGACTCCAAGGAATCACTATATGCAAAGTCAACAGATTTTTCCTTGGTATAAAACTGTAAGAACAACCTGAACATATAAAAGACATTTTGCCTTTGATCGACATCGATTCAACATCTGTCAGGTGGAGTGACATTACTACAGAAATCAACAGGATATATATACAAACACATACACACACAGGTGTACCACACTCACAAATCTAATCAAAGAACTAAAGTTAAAGCCCATGAGAAGAATGTCTGCTTCGAATTTAAACTAAGAGGAAAAAGATGTCAGGAAGTGAAGTGAAGACAGGAAAGTGTTTTCTCTGCTCAGGAAGAGATATTTGATCTGGTATTGCTGCACAAACGTATTTTTTTTCTATTTGCGTATTCTCGCTATGACCACTGCGCACCTTTACATTTTTACAGCGTCATCTCGCACATGTTGCTCTTTAAAACACAGTCAACAAGTTAAAAGGTAAATGCAAACAAAACATGCTTCCAGACCATGCGTCTCTCTTGTTTAAAGGCACATGTCTGTGTGAACAGACCCAAGGACCAATATAAAACACAACAATACAAACTGCATAAACAAATGTTTTTCTTACCGACATGAAGAGGAATTTCATATCAATTCTCTCTCTCTCTCTCGTTTGTCTCGAGGTTTGTTTTTGAGATTCTTCATTAATCTGAAGTTTGTCCATACTTTGTTCACAGTTTTTCTCTCTCGGCTTCTCGACTTTCAATCTTGATGGCCTTTTCAATGTGATACTAAAGCTAATTGTCTTTCAGGTGATCTTGGCTATGAGTAAGAGTCTTGAAATCTGTCTCGGTTGTTTTAATTCATAGACTAGAACTTCAGCTAAAGAAGTAAAATAACATTTTTACATTAAATCTGCATCATGCATATTCTTATCTCAAGATTAAAGTTAAAATTTAAACAAATCATAAAAGCCCTCTCGTTCGTCTCTGAGTTTGTTCTGAGACACATAGACACATTTTATCGCATATGCTATTATTCATGTGACAAAGGAGTAATCTCTTAGCTCTACTTTTCTCTCTCTCTCTCTCTCTCTCTCTCTCTTTTCTCTCTCTCTCTCTCTCTGCTTTTCTCTCTCTCTCTCTCTCTCTCTCTCTCTCTCTCTCTCTCTCTCTCTCTCGACTTTTCTCTCTCTCTCTACTCTCTCTACTTTTCTCTCTCTCTCTCTCTCGACTTTTCTCCTTCTCTACTTTTCTCTTGACTTTTCTCTCTCTCTCTGACTTTTCTCTCTCCTCTCTGACTTTTCTCTCTCGACTTTTCTCTCTCTCTCTCGACTTTCTCTCCTCTCTCTCTCGACTTTTCTCTCTCTCTCTCTCTCTTTTCTCTCTCTCTCGACTCTCTCTCTCTGACTTTTCTCTCTCTCGACTTTTCTCTCTGACTTTTCTCTCTCTCGACTTTTCTCTCTCTCTCTCTCTCTCTCTACTTTCTCTCTCTCTCTCTCTCTCTCTCTCTCTCTCTCTCTCTCGACTCTCTCTCTCTCTCTCTCTCTCTCGACTTTTCTCTCTCTCTCTCTCTCTCACTTTCTCTCTCTCTCTCTCTCTCTACTTCTCTCTCTCTCTCTCTCTCTACTCTCTCTCTCTCTCTCTCTCTCTCTAGAGCTTTTCTCTCTCTCTCTCTCTCTCTCTCGACTTTTCTCTCTCTCTCTCGCTTTTCTCTCTCTCATCTCTCGACTTTTTCTCTCTCTCTCTCTCGACTTTTCTCTCTCAGCTCTCCTCTCTCTCTCGACTTTTCTCTCTCTCTCTCGACTTTTCTCTCTCGCTCTCTCTCGACTCTCGACTCTCTCTCTCCACTCGACTTTTTCTCTCTCTCTCGACTTTCTATCTTCTCGCTCGACTCGACTCTCCTCTCTCATTTCTCTCTGTCTCGACTTTCTCTCTCTCTCTTTTCGACTTTCTCTCTCTCTCGACTTTCTCTCTCTACTTTCTCGACTTTCTCTCTCTCTCTCTCTCTCTACTTTCTCTCTCTCTCTCTCTCTACTTTTCTCTCTCTCTCTCTCTCTCTGCTTTTCTCT
>CM032802.1:15676527-15742048 GCA_019155185.1 Beaufortia kweichowensis | reverse complement strand
CGCCCACTCTGCTGACACCAGATGGGATTTGAACCCACAATCCCTGGCTTAGGTGTCTTATCCATTAGGCCAGTGTGGCTCTGCGTCAAGTGGTCTTAGCTTATTTTAAAATGCATGTAATAGCATCACTACTGTCATTGGTTTTGGATTGGTTATATATCCCAGACTTCTAGGTTATGGCCAAGAATCTTTAGATAGATAACCAAACTCCTAAGACAACTAGCAGAGGATGGTTTCGATCATCCATTAGGCAAGTGTGGCTCTGCGTCAAGTGGTCTTAGCTTATTTTAAAATGCATGTATTAAGCGTCACTGCTGTCTTTAATATGTTGGATTAGAGCTCTATCGTTTATGGCAAGAATCTTTAAACAGATAACCGAACTCCTAAGACAACTAGCAGAGGATGGTTTCGATCCATCGACCTCTGGGTTATGGGCCCAGCACGCTTCCGCTCGCCACTCTGCTGACACCCAGATGGTGGTTTCAAATTACCTAAGCTTATTTTAAAATGCGTGTAATAGCATCACTACTGTCATTGGATTGGATTGGAGCTCTATCCCAGACTTCTAGGTTATGTAAGAATCTTTAGATAGATAACCAAACTCCTAAGACAACTAGCAGAGGATGGTTTCGATCCATCGACCTCTGGGTTATGGGCCCAGCCTTCAGCTAAGCCACTCTGCTGACACCCCAGATGGGATTTGAACCCACAATCCCTGGTTTAGGTGTCTTATCCATTAGGCAAGTGTGGCTCTAAAGAAGTGGTCTTAGCTTATTTTAATGTATTAGCGTCACTGCTGTCTTTAATTGTATTGGATTAGAGCTCTATCGTTTATGGCCAAGAATCTTTAAACAGATAAGCGAACTCCTAAGACACCTAGCAGAGGATGGTTTCGATCCATCGACCTCTGGGTTATGGGCCCAGCTGCGCTTCCGCTCGCCACTCTGCTGACACCCAGATGGGGGATTTGAACCCACAATCCCTGGCTTTAGGAGGCCAGTGCCTTATCCATTAGGCCACTAGCCTCTGGGTCATGGTCTCTTGGCTTATTTTAAATGCATTTATTAGTCACTGCTGTCTCTTTAATTGTGTTGGATTAGAGCTTTATCGCTTATGGCCAAGAATTTTAAACAGATAAAAGAACTACTTTGGACACCTTAGCAGAGGATGGTTTCAATCCATCGACCTTCGTTATGGGCCCAGCACGCCTCACAAGGCCACTCTGCTAATAGCATCATCACTACTGTCATTGGATTGGATTGGATTGGATTAAGAGCTCTCAATTCCCAGAAGTCTAGGTTATAGGCCAAGAATCTTTAAATAGATAAAGCAAACTCCTAGCAGAGGATTGTTTCGATCCATCAACCTCTGGGTTATAGGACCCAAACTCCTATCGACACTAACCTAGCAGAAGGATGGTTTCGACCATCGACCAGGCTGCTGACACCCCGAAGGGAATTTTTCTGAACCCCACACAATCCCTGGTTTTAGGTGTTTTATCCATTAGGGGCGAAGGTGTGGCTACTATCACAAGTGGATCTTAGCTACCATTTTTGAAATACGCATGGTTGAAGCGCTACTGCTGCATCTTTCGTTGTATACCCAGAATTCGGAGACTCTATGGTTTTAGGGCAAAAGAATCGCAAAACAAATAACCGAAACTACCAGGGCACCTAGCAGAGGATGGTTTCCGATCCATGAAACCTCCACGGGTTCAGCAAATTTGCAGCATGCCTCACTCTCCTGATAGCGCCAAATGGGACGGAACCAACCTCGGCTGAGTAGCATCCAGAGCCAGTGGGGATTTGAACACAATCCCACGAAGCGGTGTTTTTAAACGCAATTCGTACGGTCGCGGCTCTGCTGTGTCGAATTCGATGCCAGCTTGGTATGACATAATGGCATCGCTGCTATCGACCTTATTCGCGTTAGAGACTCTGCTCGTAAACAAAGCAATAAATCGAACTTCCTAGGACACCTAGCAGAGGATGGTTTCTCGGATCCATCAACACTCTACGGGTTTATGGGCCCAGCACGCCCGCCAAGGCTTCGCCACTCTTCGCTGGCACCACTCCCAGATGGGATTTGAACCCACTGAATCCCTGGCTTAGGGATACAGTGCCTTATCCATTGTATTTCACTGGGGAACCACCAGGGTCGAAATTACCTAAGCTTTCTTATTTTAAAATGCGGTAATAGCTATCCACTACCGTCATTGATTGGGCTCTATCCCAGACTCTAGGTTGCTGGCTAAGAATCTTTAGAATGAGGAACTAACGGCACTCACTAAAGACAACTAGTAGAAGGGTGGCTTCGAGTCCAGAAGACCTCTCCTCAAGTTATGGGCCCAGCACGCTTCCACTGTGCCACTACTTGCTGACACCCCTGAGATGGGATTTGGAACCCACAATCCCTGGTTTAGGTGTCTTCATCCAATTCTGAGCAAGAAGTGTGGCTCTTCAAGGTCAAGTGGTCTTAGCTATTTTTAAAATGCATGTATTACGGCTGTCACTGCTGTCAAGTTGGCATTGATTGGATTAGAGCTCTATCCCAGACCCTAGGTTATGGGCCAAGAGATCTTTAGATAGAATAACCGAACTCCTAAGACAACTAGCAGAGGATGGTTTCATCCATCTAATTTCTGGGTTATGGGCCCAAACACGCCTCGCTGCACCACTCTTGCTGACACCCCAGATGGGATTTGAACCCACAATCCCTGGTTTAGGGTGTTTTATCCATTGCCAGACCATCTGGGGGCTCAGGGTGGAATGGACATAAGCTTATTTTTAAGAATGCGTGGCGGCAAGCATCACTCACCTGTCATTGGATTGGAGCTCTATCCCAGACTTCCTAGGGATAGAGCTAAATAGATAGCCAAACTCACTAAGACAACCTTAGCAGAGGATGGTTTCTGATCCATCAACCTTCTGGGTTATGGGCCCAGCAAAAACTCACTCTTCCATACCACTCTGCTGACACTCCCAGATGGGATTTGAACCCACAATCCCTGAGCGGGATTTAGCCAGTGCCAGTACATCCATTAGGCCACTGGGGGCTCTGTTGGGTCAGAATGCACCTCAAGCTATTTTAAGAATGCGTCGTAATAGCATCACTACCTAAGTCACATTCGCCACTTGCTGCTGATAGCTGCCTTATATGGGATTTGGAACCCACAATCCCTGGCTTAGGTGTTTTATCCCAAGTGAGGCCAGTGTGGCTCTAAGTCCAAGTGAATTCTTAGCTTATTTTAAAGCGCAGCCCATGTATTCAGCATCACTGCCATGTCTTTAATTGTATTGGAGTTAGAGCTCTATCGCTCTATGGCCCGAGAATCTTTAAAATAGATACAAAAGAACTCCTAGGACACCTAGCAGAGGACTGCTTTCAGTCCATCCAGTATCTGGGTTGCATGGGCCCAGCATCGCTCAGCTCGCGCCACTCTGCTGACTTACCCCAGGATGGGAGTTTAGAACCCACAATCCTGAAAGCAGGGCCAATGCTTATCCATTAGGCAAGTGTGGCTTCAAGGCTAAGTGGTCTTAGCTTATTTTAAAAATGCATGCTATTAGGCTGCCTTCTGCTGTCAGGCGGATTAGATTGGGATTAGGAGGCTCTATCCCAGACCTCCTAGGTTACCGGCCAAGAATCGCTAGATCAGATGAAAGCGGGCTCCTAAGACAGCTAGTAGAGGATGGTTTGGGTCCACATCGTATCCTCTGGGATTTATGGGTCCAGCACGCCTCACAAGGCCAAATCCTGTTTTAGATACACCTAGATGGAATTCTTGATCCCTACAATCCCTGCTTTTCTAGACAGTGCCTATCCATTGAGGTCAGGAACAAAGGTCAATAAATGACGCTCAGCGTATTTTAAAATCGCGTGGCAAATAGGATCACTGCATGTTGGTTTGTTTTCCTCATCTCGGGCTTCCTATCAGGTTGCGGCCCGAGAATCTTTAGATAGATAACCGAACTCCAGCACAACTTACGCAGAGGGATGGTTTGGTCCATCGACTCTGGGTTATGTGGGCCCAGCACGCCTGCGCTTTCCACTTCTGCTTGCTCACTGATGGGATTTGAACCCACAATCCTGGTTTAGGAAGTCTGATCCATTAGGCACGTGTGGCTTCAAGGCCATGGTCTTAGCTTATTTTAAAACGCATGCATTAGCGCCACTGCTGTCTTCTAATTGTATTGGATTAGAGCTCTATCGCTTATGCACAAGAATTCCATTTAGATAACCAAACTCCTGAAGACAACATTGAGCGTTCAGTACTGCATCACTACTGTCATTGGATTGGATTGGAGCTCCATCCCAGACTTCTAGGCAGGTACAAGAATCTCCAGACCAGACCAACCAAACTTCTAAGACGCTGATAGAGGATGGTTTCATCCATCATGGCCTCTTGGGTTATGTGGGCTCCAGCACGCCGCCGCCTGTGCCACTTCTCGCTGACACCCCTAGATGAGATTTGAACCCACAATCCACAAGTTTAGGTGTCTTCTCCTTAGGCAAGTGTGGCTCTAAGGCCAAGTGGTCTTAGGCCACAATCTAAAACGATGTATTAGCCACTGCTGTCTTTAATTGTATTGATTAGAGCTCATCGCTAGTGGCCAAGAATCTTTAAACAGATAAACGAACTCCTGAGACACTCAGCAGAGGATGGTTTCATCCATCGACCTCTGTTATGGGCCCAGCATCGCCTCGATGTTTCACTCTTGCTGACAGGTCAAATGGGATTTGGAACCCACAATCCTGTATTTACGAGGCCAGTGCTCTGGTGACACTTCAGGATGGATTTTGGAACCCACAATCCTGGCTTAGCAGGCCAAAGTGCTCATCCATTTTGGCACTAAGCATACTATTTCCAATTACCTAAGCTATTTTAAAATGTTGTAATAAGCATCACTACTGTCATTGGATTCGAGTATCCCAGACTTCTAGGTTATGGCCAAGACCTTAGGAGGATAACCAAACTCGCACCGACAACTAGGCAGAGGATGGCTTCGGATCCATCGATCTCGGGTTATGGCTTCAGCACGCCTCATTGAGCACTCTGCTGACAAAATCAGGACAGGATTTGAACCTACAATCCCTGGTTTTAGCGTCTTATCCATTAGGCAAGTGTGGCTCTATGTCATGGTCTTAGCTTATTTTAAAATGTACATGTTGCGTCACAGGTTGCTCCTTTAATTGTATTGATTGAGGAGCTCTATCGCTTATGGCCAAGAATCTTTTAAACAGATAAATAGTCTCCTAAGACACTTTGAAGCAGAGGATTGGTTTCAATCCATCGAAACTCTCTGGTTGTAATGGGGCTCTAGCACGCTCGCCTGCGCCACTCTGCTGACAACTCCAGATGGGATTTGAACCCACAATCCCTGGCTTAGGTGTTCATCCATTAGCAAGTGTGGCTCATGTCAAGTGGTTCTAGCTTATTTTAAAATGCATGTACAGCATCACTACTGTCATTGGATTGGATTGGTGCTCTATCCTAGACTTCTAGGTTAGTGGCCAAGAATCTTTAGATAGATAACCAAACTCCTAAGACAACTAGCGGTGAGATGGTTTCATCCATCGACCTCTGGGTTATGGGGCCAGCTATGCCACTCGTCTTATTGCAATCTAGATGAGCTTTGAACCCACAACTTGGTTTAGGTGACTTTTATCCATTAGGTAAGTGTGGCTTTCTTATGCCAAGTGGTCTTAGCTAATTTTTAAATGCATGTATTAGCTGTCACTGTCTTTAATTGTATTGGATTAGAGCTCCATCGTTTATGGCCAAGAATAACTAAACAGTCAGCCGGAACCCATAAGACAACTAAAGACGGTTGGCTTGAATCCATGGACTCTGGGTTATGGCCCAGCAGGCCTCAACCGCACCACTTCCAGCGATTACCCCAGATGGGATTGGAACCCACAATCCCTGCTTAGTAGGCCAGTGTCTTATCCATTAGGGCACTGCTAATAATTAGCTCTCAAATTATCTAAGTTTTATTTTTAAAATGCGGTAATAGCATCACTACTGTCATTGGATTGGATTGGAGCTCATCCCAGACTCTCAGGTTATGGCCAAGAATCTTTAGGATAGATAACCAAACTCCTAAGACAACTAGCAGAGGATCGTTTCGACCATCACCCCTACAGGGTCTAGTGACGCTCATTGCTCACTCTGCTGACACCCTAGATGATTTGAAACCCACAATCCGTGGTTTAGGTGTCTATCCATTAGGGTTTCAAGGCCAAGTGGTCTTAGCTTTTAAACGCATGTATTAGCCACTGCTGTCTTCTTAATTGTGACAGATCAGAGCTCGTTCGTTTATGGCTCAATCTTTAAACAAGATAAACTCAGGCCCAAGGTACTCCAACGCGGAGGGATGGTTTCGATCCATCGACCTCCTGGGTTATAAGCCCAGCACGCTTCACTTCGCGCTTTGGTTGTAACCCCAGTTGGGATTTGAACTTACAATCCCCTGGCGGTCAATAACATCAAAACTAAAACAGAGTGGCAGAAACCGTCAAGGTGGTCGCCAAGCTTATTATTTAAGATGCGTAGCCAGCATAAGCTTCACCTTCTATCAAATTCGGGTTTGGATTGATTGCTCTATCCTAAGAACTTCTAGAGTTATGGCCAAGAATCTTTGGTGTCTAACCAAACGCCTTCGGAACTCGGCTCGCGAAGAGGATGCCACCCGTGCCTGACACCCTGCAGGTTAGCGATTTGAACCCACGCCTCTTCTGGTACCTAAGGTAAATTCCAGACTATCCGTCATTAGTGCGCGTGGGACATCCGATAGAGCGGGTAATGGCTTCTCCACGTCGATGAAAGTGCTTAAATGCAGCACGCCGATACGTAACGTAAAGCATCACTACCTATCATTGGATATGGATTGGTGATTCATCCCAGATCTACTAGTTTATGACCAAGAATCTTTAAAACTGAATAAAAACGGAGCTCCTCATAGAACAACTTCGCAGAGGACAGTTTCGATCTACATCGCACTCCTCTAAGGTTGCCGGAACTGCAAAACAAAGCTATGCGCCACTCCGCTTTGCTGACACCCCAGATGAGATTTTGAACCCTTAATCCCTGAAGGCAATCAGACCAGTGCCTTACCCATCCGATGGGCCGTGTGGAATCTTTCGTACACAAGTGGTCTAAAGCTTTATTCTTTAAAATGAAGACAGCATCTGCTACTGTCGTGGATTCTGGTTAGATCCCCATCACGGAATACTGTAAGGTTTATGGCCAAGAATAACAAAACATAGATAAACAGAACTCCTAAGACAAACTTCAACGGAGAGGATGGTTTCGGATCCATCACGGTACTTCTAAGGTTATGGGACCCAGCACGCTTGCTGCTTCACTCTGCTGACACCCCAGATGGGATTTGAACCAACAATCCCTGGTTTAGGAGGGCAGTGCCTCTGCTGACAGCCCTGATGGGATTCCGGGCAACCTCCACAATCCCTGATTTAGTAGGCCAGGCGTGCCTTATCCATTTTGGCACTGCAATACTGGTTTCAAATTTCGTCGTGCTTACGGCGCAAAGCGCTTATAATAGCAGTGCTTGCTGTCATTGGATTTGCTTAATGGAGCCCTGGGGAAGACTTTCTAGGTTATGGCCAATCGCTTTAGACGAGATTAACCAAACTACTAAGATACACTAAACGTGAAGGATGGTTTCGAGTCCATCTAATTTCGGGTTATGGAATCTAGCACGCGGCTTCCGCTAGCGCCACCTCTTGCTGACACTCCCAGATGGGATTTGAACCCACAATCGCTGACGTTCATGTCTTATCCATTAAACGAAAATTAGCTGGCTCTAATGTCAAGTGGTCTTCGCTTATTTTAGGCCGTATGTACCAGCATCACTACTGTAATTTGGATCCAGATTGGATTGCTCTATCCCATACTTCTAGGTTGCTGGCCAAGAATCTAGGGCCCAGCACGCTTCCTCAGCCATGCCCACTCATACCGGACACCCCAGATGGGATTTTGAGACCCACAATCCCTGGCCTGATTATATCCATTGAGCAAAGTGGCGTCTCTGCAAAATCAAAATGAATCTTAAGCTTATTTTAAATGGTAAATAATAGCCTCACTACTGTCATTGGATTGGATTCCCGGTGCCTCATCCCAGACTTCTAGGTTACGGCTGAGAACTTTAGGATTGAATAAGCCGAACTCCTCGAAGACAAACTAGCGGAAGGATAGTTTCGATCCATCGGAAGCACTTGGGTTATGGGGGCCAGCTATGCCACTCATCTGACAATCTTCAGATGAGATTTGAACCCACAATCAAATGGTTTAGGTGACTTATCCATTCAGGCAAGTGGCTGAAACTCATCACCAAGTGGTCTTAGCTTATTTTTAAAATGCCAGCTATTTAGAAATAAATGCTGTCTACTTAATTGTATGATGGGTTAGAGCCTATCGTTGCCGCTGGCCAAGAATCTTTTAGATTGAATAACAGGACACTCCTAAGACAACTAACGCAGAGGATGGTTTCGATCGCCAGACCTTACTCAAGCCATGGGCCCAACGCTTTCATCGCGGCATCGGCTGCTTCACTAAGATGGGATTTGAACCACCAATCCATGGTTTAGGGCGTTATCTGTTTGGTGGCCCTGATCGGTTGGAGAACCCCTAATCCTCACTGGCTTGGGAAGGTGCCAGTGCCTTATCCATTAGGCCACTCAGGCGCGGGTCAGTTCAGAGCAAGGCTTACATTTTTAAAATCGTCGCATAGCATCGCTACTGTCATTGGATTGGATTTAGCAGGGCTCTATCCTCACGGAGCTTCTTAGGTTAACAAGCCAAAGAATCTTTAGATACAGATAAATCCAAACTCCTGAGACAACTAACGGAAGGACCGGATACCGGTCAAAAGCCGACATTCTGGGTTATGGAATTTGTACGCCTCGGCTGTTTCACTCTTCAATGACACCCTGGAGTTCGAACTGGCTCCACAAGCCGTGGTCAGGTGGACTTATCCATTAGGCATGAAAGTGCTGAGCTTCTAAGGGCCAAGTGGTCTTTAGCTTATTTTAAGAATGCTGTATTAGCTGCATCACTGTTGCCTCTTAAAACTGTAATGGATTGATTAGATCTCTCCGCGTTTGGTTCATGGCCAAGAATCTTTAAACAGATAAACGAACTCCTAAGACACAACTAGCAGAGGATGGCTTCAATCCATCGACTGGTTATGGGTCACACGCCTCATTGCAGCCACTCTGCTGACACCCCAGATCGAATTTTGAACCCGTCATTCCCTGGTGTGGGAGGCCAGTGCCTTATCCATTAGGCCATCATGGCTCAGGGATCAGAATGAATGTAAGCTTTATTTTAAAATCGCCTTAGCATCACCTGCACCATCCATTCGGATTAGTTGCTGCTCATCCTACAGACTTACCAGGTTGCGGCCAAAGAATCTTTAGAACCGAACCACCTTGAAACTCCTAAGAACAACTAGCGAGAGGATTCGTTTCCCCGATCCATCGAACTCTGGGTTATGGGTCCAGCTTCGCTCATGCCACTCTCCTGGCAATCTCCAGATGAGATTGCCGGAATTCACAATCCGTGGTTTAGGTGTCTTATATCCATTTAAAACAAGCGTGGCTCTGCGTCAAGTGGTCGCCAAGCTTATTTTAAAATGCATATAAATTAAAAGCACTGCTGTCATTGGATTGATTGGATTAGAGCTATCCCAGACCCTCGGTTATGCAGCCTAAGAATCTTGCTGATAGAATGAACCGAACTCCTAAGACAACTAGCAGAGGATGGGGTTTCGGATCCATCGACCTCCACGGGTTACATGCGGTCTAGCTTACGCTTCGGCTGCCACCTGCGAGACACTTCCATAGATGGAATTCTGAACGCACAATCTACACCGGCTTGGGATGCCAGTGCCTTATCCATTGTGGGCCACTGGGGCTCCTCAGGGTCAAAACGACATAAGCTTCCATTACCAAAATCAGGTACAGCGCGCACTACTGTATCCGTGGGTTGGAAGAAACTCTATGCCAGACTTCTAGCTTACTAATAAAGAATCTTTAGATAAGATAACCCAACAAACTCCTCAAAGAACAACCGAGAGGATGGTTTTAGATCCGCTTCGACACTCTAAGGTTACGCGAGCTCGGCAAAGCCTCCGCTATACCACTAATGATTGGACCTCAGATGGGGATTTGAACCCACAATCCCTGGTTTAGGTGTCTTATCCATTAAAACATCCGTGGCGAACTGAGAGGTGTACCTAATCAAAATCAGATCGCCAAAAGCTTCATTTTAAGAATGCATGTAGTAGCGACCAAAAATCCGCCTTTATCCTTTAAATTGTAACCGTGGTTGGAATCTCTGCTCGTTTATGGCCGAGAGAATCTTTAAACGGAATAGCGAACTCCTAAGAACAATTAGCATAGGATGACTTCATCCATCGACCTCCGGTTATGGGCCAATAACGACTTCAAAAGCTCGCGTATCGCCGCCGGAGATTTCTTCGAGCGCTACAATCCTGAAGCAGGAGGCTGATTTTTATCCATTGACCGCCGGTTCGGTCAATAACCAGTGGCTTATTACCAAAAATCGCGTTAATGTCGCTGGGTCCGGAGAAACTCTATCTGGAGCTTCCTGGAGTTAGCGGCCCGTCGCAGATGAGATAACAAAGCTCGAACAATAACTGAAGGGATGGTTTGAATCGTTCTCTGGGATGAACTTTAAAAACGCGAAACTTTCCAGATGGGTTTTGGAACCCCACAATCCCTGAAGCTTAGAATTAATGTATCGACTTAAAACAATACCTGGCTCTGCGTCGAAGTGATCTTGGCTTGTTCAAAATGCGCCTATTCGCGCATTCCGCTTATGTGGATTGCTGTGGATTAAATCTATCCCCATTCTGAAGTTTATGGTAAAGATGCTTTTAGATAAGATAGCGGAGCTCGAACAGCGCTGAAGGATACCGGTTACGATCCATGGAAACCTCCACCAGGTTACTGAATTTGGCAGCGCAGCTGCGCTTCAATACGCTCTGCTTTAAACTTACCACCGAATGGAATTGGCGCTTTATCCGGCAGAGGGCCATTTGCTACTTATCATTGAATGACACTTCGGTCGGACATGAACGCGTATTTTAAACTCGCAGCATATTATTGATTTGATATACGAACACCGTAGATTCCTGGCTAAGAATCGCAGAATGGAATAACCAAACATCTAAGAACAAACCGCGAAGGAACAGTTGGATCATTAGTACTGATTGCCGGAATGCTTGTCCAGCTTCACTCGCCACTCTACTCTTTTGGAATTGGTTGAACCAATCTCGTTTACATTATCTTATCCGCTAAGAGCAAATTAATGGCTCCTATAAATGGTAATGGCTTCTAATCCGAAGTGGTGGACTTATTTTAAAATGCATGGCGCCGTAATATAGCGATCCGCCTGTCTTCGAATTTATGACTGAATTAAAATCTTGGGTTATGCAGCCAGGAAGGATAACAGCAGATAGCGACTCCGCTCTAACCAGAGAGGTCGGCGATCATCGGCCTCTACGGTTATAAATAAAGCCGCGCTCGGCTCGCATACTATTTTTAATTGAGTTTGAACCTGTCGGCTGAAGACAGTACGCATACCTCATTCGGCTGCAATTTACTCCTGAGTGAGAATTCACCTAGCGCTAAATTTTAAAATGTGCAATACGCATCCGCCACCATTTCGCCAGTAGCCTTCGGTTGAACCGATCTAGACGATTATTTACTCCAGACGACCGAAACTCTCAAATCGGGAGAAGAATCTTAGCCAGCATTTAGAAGCATAATTAAGCATCGCTGCTATCCAACTAGCCAGGTTAAAATCCGCCGTTTGTAACAAAAGAATCTTTAACAGATAAAAAAACTCCCTGTTGCCCACCTAACCGAAGGATGGTTTTGATCCGCCGACACCTCGATTCGCAGACCAACCTTCGCTGTATCTGTACACCCAGATGGAATTTGAACACACAATCGAAAACCAAGTTGACTTTATCCCATTCCCAGGCACTTCGCGGCTTCTAATCAAATGGTTAATAACTTCAAATGCATGCCTTCGCGTCACTCATAATGTTTGGTGCCAATGGAATTGATCTCTACGTTTGCGGCCAGAATCTTTAAACCAGATAAAACTCTTCAGACACTAAACGGAAGGATGGTTTGGAATCATAAAATTATCCCAGTTGCTGAATTGCTTGCGCCTAAAGCTATACTCTCGCTGACACCAGATAAGTTGAACCCGATCCCGACTTGGAATAATATCCGATTCGCGAAGGCACATGAACTCGTCGATGTTTAAAATAAAGCCAGTCCGCCGCATCAATTCGGGATTGGATGGATTCGGCTCTCACGAACCCTCTAGGTTATAGCCAAGAATCTTTAAATAGATATCGAACTCAAGGCCAGCTTCGCGGGGATGGTTTGAGTCATTAGGCCTCTGAGTTCGCCGGGCCCCATGGCTACTTCGCCATCTGCGGCACTGAATCCAGATTTGAGCGCAATCACAGAAGCCACGGGAGGCCGGGTGCTGCCATCATTGACGCGCAGAACAAGTCAAATGACATAAAGCCTGACGCTAAAATGGGTGGCATATGACGGATTGTATTGAACTCCATGCCGAACTTCTCGGTTATGCTGGCCAAAAGTCTTTAAGATGAATAAGCCAAACTCCACCGAGAGACAACTTCAAACGGCGAAGGATGGTTTCGATCCATCGACCATCTGGGTTATGGGGAAGCTGCGCTTAGCCGCTATTCTGACCCAGACCGAGATTGAACCCGCGCGATCAGCGGTTTGGTGAGCTTATCCATTAGGCAAGTGTAAGCTACCGTCAAAAGTGGTCTTAAATATTTTGCAAAATGCGTAATGCGTCACTGCGTATCGTGCTAATTGTATTGGGTTGACCATGGTTGCTGGCCAGGGAATCGCTAAAGCAGATGGCGAACTCCTAAAGAACGCTGTGGGGATGGCTGATCATCGACCCTCCTGGGTTGGCAAAAATGGAATTGCTCACAGCTTCCGCTTCGCATCGCCTCTGCGACAGCAGATGGGATTTGAACCACATCCCTGGCGGGGCGACATCCGATGGAGCGCACAAGAATACATGGAATTGAAGTACTAAGCTTATTTTAAAATCGCGTGTAAGCCATTATCCGCCTGTCCGTTCGCGCCCACTCTGCTGATAGTAAACCATGAGTTTTGAACCACATTCCCAGCCGGGTGACATCAGGTAAGGCCAATTTCTTAACATGGAAGGGCTCCGTCGTGGTCGCCCGCTTTCCTTTAAAGCATATATGTAGCATCACTGCTGTCGCTGGAATTGGTATTGGATGAAAACTCTATCGTTTTATGGCCAAGAATCTTCCAGAACAGATGAAAGAACTCTGCGGACACCTAACGGAAGGATGGAACCGATCCATCGCATATTCTGATTTATGGGGCCCAACACGCCTCATGTTTCAGCCATCTTGACACCACCGATGGGATTTGAACCCTAATAACCGCGTGGTTTAGGTGGCTTCTATCCATTAAGAGCGTTATTGGCTGCTGGCACAAAGGTGGTCTTTAGCTTATTTTCATCCGTAGCGTTGGCGGCGTCACTTTCTGTCGCTTTAATTGCCAATGGATTAGGATCTCTATGTGAACATGGCCAAGAATCAACGAAACTAATTAAACCAGCTCCTAAGACAACCTCAGCAGAGGATGACCAGTCATGAAACGACCTCTGGGTTATACGGCCTTAGCACGCTGTTTCAAATCTGCTGTCACCCCCAGATGGGATTTGAACCCAGAATCCCTGGTTTACAGGCTGTGCCTTGTCCATTGAGCCGCCAGGGCTCGCGGGTTGAAATTACTAAAAGCTGTTTTTGAAATCGCGATGTAACCGCTATCCGCTTCTACATCAATTACTTCCGCACCACTTAACGTTGATAAGCCCATATGGGATTTTGAACCCACAATCCCTGAAACAGGTGTTTTATCGTGGAGGCCGAAGTGTGAGGCTCCAAGTCCAAGTCGTCTCGCAGCTTATTTCAGAAGCAAGCCATTATTATTACAGCAGCCTATGGCAATTTGTATTGGATTAAAGCTCTAACCGTTTATGGCCATGAATCTTTAAACAGATAAAAGAACTCCTAGGACACCCACAGCAGAGGATGGTTCGATCCATCCAGACGCCAGGGTTATGGGCCCAGCACAATAAAACAAAGCACTTCTGCTGACACCCCAGATGGGATTTGAACTTACAATCCCTGGCTCAGCAGAACATTGCCGCGGTATCGGCTGGAAGCCACTAGGGGCTTTCGTTGAAATTACGCTAAACAGGCTTCAAATGCGCAGTAATAATGGCACTACTGTCATTGCACCACTTTCGTTTTGATGTTCGCCGGGATTTTGCGATTCCACAATCCCTACCGACTGGCGATATTTTATCCATTCGATACGGTGGCGACAATCAGAGGCCAAATGAGTCGCCAGCTTAGTACAAACACGTAATGGTATTAGCATCCACTGCTGTCTGCCAGTGTATTAGCGTTGAGCTCTACTCGCTTATGGCCGAGAATCGCAACGAGATAAAGCGAACTCCGGAGACAACTTCAACGAAAGGATGGCTTCGATCCATCAAATTCTGGGTTCACGTAAATTTAACACGCCTCAGCTAAACCACTCCTAAAGACACTACAGATGGAATGCGAACGCATGAAAATCCACTGGCTAAGGAGGCAACATTGCGCATCCATTGAGCCACTTTCAGGAGTTCTGGGTCAAGATTCAGCCGAACGCCAGCTGTTCAAAATGCGATGTAATAGCATCCACTACCGTTAATTGGATTCCGGAAATATATCCGGGACACCTACGGTTATTACCAAGAGATGCCCGGAATGAACCATACAAACTCCCTAAAGACAACTTTAACGAGAGATGGTTTGATCATGAACCTCTGGGTTATGCTCCAGCACGCCTGGCAGCTTCACTCGCCTGACTGCGCCAGATGGACTTGGAGCCCACAATCCCTGGTTTAGGAATAATATCCATTAGAAACAGCGTGGCTCGTCTACCAAGTGTGGCTTCTCCGTCCAAGTGGTCTTAGCGAACTGTTTGAAATGCATGTATGCGCTGCGTCACTGCTATCTTTAATTGGCAATTAGATTAGAGCTCCCATAAGCTTTATGGCCAAGAATCTTTTGTAAACCGGATAAACGATCCTAAGAACACCAACTAGCTGGGGATGACTTCGATCAAAACCAGATATCTGGGTCATTGGGCCTAGCACTTTTCGGCCTAAGCCGCAAACTGCTGACACCCAAGATGGGATTTAGACCCACAACTCCTTGGCTTGGGAGGCCAGTGCGCAACGCATTAGGCCAGTGTGCATCTGAGGCCAAGCGGTCTTCCGTCCGTCGAAGATCTTAACATTTCGCAATGTATATAGCATCACTGCCGTGCTTAATGGTACGTTGGATTAGAGCTCTCATCGTTTATGTCCAAGAATCTTTGAAAGCGAAGATTAAAAGGCGCCTGCAAGGACTTTAAAGAAAGGATGATGGCTCTCGATCCATAGACCTCCGCTTGCGCCGTTCAGGCAAAAAGCTCCGCTTCGCCCTCCTGTTATTACTACCGGTGGGGTTTGGACACAAATCCGGTGGTTTGTAGGGTGATTCTATAGATTAGGAATGAGTGTGACGCTACAATAAAGTGAGATGCTTGTAGCCTTATTTTAAAATGCATGTATTAGCTGCCACTGCTAACTTAATTACGAAAATGGATTGGAATCTCTCTCGCTTACTGGCTAAAAGTCTTTAAGCTCAATTGAAAGCGAGCTCCAAAGACACATTAAGCAGAAGTGATGAAATTCGATCCGCTTCGAACCCTCACCAGGTTATGGAACCTACAAAAGCACGAAGCTTCACTATGCTTTCTCGCCAGATGGATTAGAACCCACAATCACTCGGTTTAGGAGGACCAGTGCTTCATCCATTGAGCGCAGACTGGGGCTATGGGTGCAATTAGCTAAGTTTAAATCAAATTAACGTAATAAGCATCGCTACTGTCATTATGCTTTTCTGCCGGTAGCTCCATCACTTCAGGATTTCGTTACAATCCACAAAACTTGGCTTAGGTGTTTTCATCAAACAGGCCAGCGTGGCTCTCAAGGCGATCTGCGTCTTGGCCCATTTTAAAACATATGGCTAAGCATCACTTTGCCATGTCACTGATACCCAGCAATACCGGATTAAAGACTCTCGAACGCCATGCCGATCGCACCTGGCGCGACATATAAACAGAAGACTCCGAATACATGACGCAGAGGATAAAGCTTCAAATCATCGACATCGATGAAGACGACGGGCTCGCAGCTTCCAGCGCTGCGCCACTCTTATTGCCGACACCAGGATAGAATTTGAGCGGCACGAAATCCCTGGCTTGGGAGGCCGGGTACCTTATCAGTAAAACCACTGGGGCTCCAGGATCAAAATAGCGCAACATAAACTTATTCTAAATAAAAGCGTATAATAACATCACTACCTTCATTAGTTTGAAGCCTCTATCCCAGACTTCTGGGTTATGTGGCTAAGTCTTCTTCGATGAATGGCCAAACTCCCTGAGACTAACTTAACAGAGGATGGTTTTCGATCTGCCGTAGGCCTCGTTCGTGGGCTCAGCTTGCCTCATGGCTACACCCACTCAAAAGCAGCCTTACCGGAATGGGATTCACGATTTGTCGGTTTAGGTGTCCTCATTTCAAAACAAAATTAATGGCTCGTCAGGAAGTGTGAAACTTTGGCCCAGTGAAGTGCTTGGCTTCCATTTTTTTAAATGTCATGCAATGGCGCCACTGCTATGCTGAAATTCTGATGGATTAGGAGCTATCATCGCTTGCCATGAAGCCCAGAGATCTTTTGGCGGACAGACTCCCTCGTAAAACAACTAGCAGAAGGGATGGTTTCCATCCATCGACCTCCCTGGTTATCTGACTAGCACGCCTCTCCATACATACTCTTTCTGCACAACCTGAATGGGATTTGGAACCCACAATCCCTGGTTAGGAGGTTGGTACGCTATCGTTGAGGCCACTGGTACTCTAGGGTGAAAATTACATCAAGCTTACTTTAAAATGTGTGCAGCCATCCGCACCTGTAAGGTCACAATGCCTACTCTGGTGATAGCCGCGCGGGATTTGGAACCCACAATCCCTGGCTTAGGTGTTTTATCCGGTGAAGCCGAGTCTGGCTCCTTGCGCCAAGTGGTCTTTAGCTTATTTTAAAACGCATGTATTAGCATCACTGCTGTCTTTAATTGTATTGGATTAGAGTCTCTATCAGTTTATGGCCAAGAATCTTTAAACAGATAAAGAACTCCTAGAACACCTAGCAGAGGATGGTTTCATCCATCGATTCCTAGGTTGCAGGCCCAGCAGCGCCTGCCATGCCTTTCCTCTGCTTGACACCTCTAGATGGGATTTGAACCTACAATCCCTGGTTTAGGTGCGACTTATCCATTAGGCAAGTGCGGCTTTAAGCACAAGTGGTCTTTAGCTTATTTTAAAATGCATATATTAGCTGGCCACTGCTGTCATTGATTGGCAATGGATTGTGATCTCTATCCCAGACTCCTTTCATGGCCAAGAATCTTTAAACAGATAAAAAGAACTCCTAGGACACCTAGCAGAGATGGTTTCTCGATCCATCGAGCCTCTGGGTTATGGGCCCAGCAGCTTTCGCTTCTCGGCCACTCTGTTGACACCCCAGATGGAATTTGAACCACAATCCACCGGCTTGGGAGGTAAGTGCCTTATCCATTGTGGGCAGGTGCGGCTCAAGGTCAAATTGGTCTTAAGCTTATTTTAAAATGCGTAATAGTAGCATCACTGCTGTCATTGGATTGGATTTGTTAAAGCTCTATCCCAGACCTCTGCAGGTTATGGCCAAGAATCTTTAAGATAGATATCCAAACTCCTAAGACAACTAGCAGAGGGATGGTTTCTGATCCATCGACCTTCTGGGTTATAATCGACCCAGCAGACGCTCACATACTTCACTCTGCTGACACCCCGAGATGGGATTTGAACGCCACAATCCCTGGCTTAGGAGATGCCTTATCCATTAGGCAACTGGGGCTCCAAGGTCAAATGACATAAGCTCATTTTAAAATGCGTGTAATAGCATCACTACTGTCATTGGATTGGAGCTTCATCCCAGACTTCTAGGTTATGGCTGCCAAGAATCTTTAGATAGATAACCAAACTCCTAAGACAACTAGCAGAGGATGGTTTCGATCCATCGACCTCTGGGTTATGGGCCCAGCACGCCTCGGCTTCACTCTGCTGACACCCCAGATGGGATTTGAACCCACAATTCCGTGGTTTAGGTGACTTATCCATTAGGCAGGTGTGGCTGACAAGGTCAAATGGTCTAGGCTCATTTTAAAATGCATGTAATAGCGTCACTACTGTCATTGGTTGTATTGGTGCTCTAGGAGACTTTATCCATTATGGCAAGAATCTTTACACTGGTAAAACGAACTCCTAAGACACGCTAGCAGAGGATGGCTTCGATCCATCGCATCTTCTGTATGGGCCCAGCACGCCCACCAAGCCCACTCTGCTGACAATTCCCAGATGGGATTTGAACCCACAATCCCTGGCTTAGGAGGCCAGCTCATCCTCTAGACACACAGAGCTCAGGAGTGAATTCCTAAGCTTCATTTTAAAATGCAATAGCATCACCACTGTCATTGCACTCTGCTGATAGCCCATATGGGATTTGGAACCCACAATCCCCTGGCTTAGGTGTTTTATCCATTAGGCCAGTGTGGCTCTCTCGCCAAGTGGTCTTAGCTTATTTTAAAACGCATGTATTAGCATCACTGCTGTCTTTAATTGTATTGGATTAGAGCTCTACTCGCTTATGGCCAAGAATCTTTAAACAGATAAAAGAACTCCTAGGACACTCTAGCTGAGGGATGGTTTCGATCCATCGACCTCTGGGTTATGGGCCCAGCACGCCTCGGGCCTTGCCACTCTGCTGACACCCCAGATGGGATTTGAACCCACAATCCAAATGGTTTAGGTGACTTATCCATTAGGCAAGTGTGGCTTTAAGGCCAAGTGGTCTTAGCTTATTTTAAAATGCATGTATTAGCTGCCACTGCTGTCTTTAATTGTATTGGATTAGATCTCTATCGCTTATGGCCAAGAATCTTTAAACAGATAAAACTAACTCCTAAGACAACTAGCAGAGGATGGCTTCATCCATCGATCTCTGGGTTATGCACGGGCCCAGCTGACACCCCAGATGGGACTTGAACCCACAATCCCTGGCTTAGGAGCCAGTGCCTTATCCATTAGGCCACTGGGGCTCACAAATTACCTAAGCTTATTTTAAAATGCGTAATAGCATCACTACTGTCATTGGCGCTTCACTCTGCTGATAGCCCATATGGGATTTGAACCCACAATCCCTGGTTTAGGTGTTTTATCCATTAGGCCAGTGTGGTTTCTAAGGCCAAGTGGTCTTAGCTTATTTTAAAATGCATGTATTAGCTGCACTGCTGTCTTTAATTGTATTGATTAGAGCTCTATCGTTTATGGCCAAGAATCTTTAAACAGATAAAAGAACTCCTAGGACAACTAGCAGAGGATGGTTTCGATCCATCGACCTCTGGGTTATGGGGTCCATCGCATCGCCTGCCATGCTCTGCTGACAACCACCAGATGGGATTTGAACCCACAATCCCTGGTTTAGGAGGCCAGTGCCTTATCCATTAGGCCACTGGGGCTCTGGGTGAAATCACCTAAGCTTATTTTAAATGCGTGTAATAGCATCACTACTGTCATTGCACCACTCTGCTGATAGCCCATAAGGGGATTTTGAACCTCACAATCTCTGGCTTAGGTGTTTTATCCATTAAGGCCAGTGTGGGTCTTAGCTTATTTTAAACGTGCAATTAGTCACTGGTCTTTAATTGTATTGGATTAGAGCTCTATCGCTTATGGCCAAGAATCTTTAAACAGATAAACTAACTCCTAAGACAACTAGCAGAGGATGGCTTCGACCATCGACCTCTGCTTATGGGCCCAGCACGCCTCGCCAAGCCACTCTGCTGACAACCCAGATGGAATTTGAACGCTACAATCCTGGTTTATGGAGGCCAGTGCCTTTATCCATCTTTCAAATGACAGATTTTAAAATGTGTAAAGCATCACTACTGGATTGGAGCTCTATCCCAGACTTCTAGGTTATGGCTAAGAATCTTCAGATAGATAACCAAACTCCTAAGACAACTGCAGAGGATGGTTTCGGGACCAGCATCTGGGTTATGGGCCCAGCTGTCATTGCTTCACTCTGCTGACACCCCAGATGGGATTTGAACCCACAATCCCTGGTTTAGGGTATTTATCCATTAGGCAAGTGTGGCTCTACAAGGCCAAGTGTGCTTCTGGCCAAGTGGTCTTAGCTTATTTTAAAAATGCATGTATTAGCTAATTTCACTGCTGTTTTAATTGTATTGGATTAGAGCTCTATCGCTTATGGC
Source organism: Beaufortia kweichowensis (assembly GCA_019155185.1). Lineage (NCBI taxonomy): Eukaryota > Metazoa > Chordata > Actinopteri > Cypriniformes > Gastromyzontidae > Beaufortia > Beaufortia kweichowensis. The sequence continues at coordinate 15,721,489 of CM032802.1, read as the reverse complement.
CAAGAATCTTTAAACAGATAAACTAACTCCTAAAACAACCAGCAGAGGATGGCTTCAATCCATCGACCTCTGGGTTATGGGCCTAGCACGCCTGGCCAGCCACTCTGCTGACACCCCAGATGGAATTCTGTCCCACAATCCCTGGTTTAGGAGGCCAGTGCTCATCCATTAGGCCACTTGGGGCTCTGGGTCAAATGACATAAGCTTATTTTAAAATGCGCAATAGCATCACTACTGTCATTGCTTCACTCTGCTGATAGCCCATCTATTTGAAACCCACACCCTGGTCTTAGGTGTTTTATCCATTAGGCCAGTGTGCTCTCATACAAGTGGTCTTAGCTTATTTTTAAAACGCATGCATTAGCATCACTGCTGTCTTTAACGTAGGATTAGAGCTCTATCAGTTGATGGCCAAGAATCTTTAAACAGATAAAAGAACTCCTAGTACACCCAGTTATGGTTTCAGCATCGCCTCTGGGTTATGGGTCTCAGCTCGCCACTCTGTTGACACCCCCAGATGGGATTTGAACCCACAATCCCTGGTTTAGGTGTCTTATCCATTAGGCAAGTGTGGCTCAAGGGCCAAGTGTGGCTTCAAGGCCAAGTGGGTCTTAGCTATTTTAAAATGCTATTAGCTGCCACTGCTGTCTTCTTTAATTGTGGATTAGAGCTCTATCGCTTATACAAGAATCTTTAAACAGATAAACGAACTCCTAAAACAACTAGCAAGCAGAGGATGGCTTCATCCATCGACCTCTGGGTTATGGGGCCCAGCACGCCTGGCCTGCGCCACTCTGCTGACAACCCAGATGGGATTTGAAAACCCACAATCCCTGGCTTAGGAGGCCAGTGCTCTCATCCTTATTGTGGGGCTCTGGGTGAAATTACTCTCTAAGGTTAAGTGGCCAAGAATCTTTAGATAGATAAATCGAATCCTAAGACAACTAGCAGAGGATGGTTTCGATCCATCGACCTCTGGGTTATGGGCCCAGCACGCCTGGCTACCACTCTGCTGACACCCCAGATGGTATTTGAACGCACAACTCCTGGCTTAGGGAGGCCAGTGCCTTATCCATTAGGCCACTGGGGCTCAGGGTCAAATGACATAAGCTTATTTTAAAATGCGCGTAATAGCATCACTACTGTCATTGATTGGAGCTCTATCCCAGACTTCTAGGTTATGGCCAAGAATCTTTAGATAGATAACCAAACTCCTAAGACAACTAGCAGAGGATGGTTTCGATCCATCGATCTCTCTGGTTATGGGCCTAGCACGCCTGGCCAAGGCTTCACTCTTCTGACACCCCCAGATGGGATTTGAACCCACAACTCCTGCTGGTTTAGTGACTTATCCATTAGGCAAGTGTGGCTTCTTAAGGCCAAGTGGTCTTAGCTTATTTTAAAACGCATGTATTAGCCACTGCTGTCTTTAATTGATTGGATTAGAGCTCTATCGCTTATGGCCAAGAATCTTTAAACAGATAAACTAACTCCTAAGACAACTAGCAGAGGATGGCTTTCAATCCATCGACCTCTGCTTATGGGCCCAGCACGCCTGGGCCCATGCCTCTGTTGACACCCCAGATGGAATTTGAACCCACAACCCCTGGCTTAGGAGGCCAGTGCCTTATCCATTAGGCCACTGGGGCTCAGGGTCAAATTACCTAAGCTTATTTTAAAATGCGTAATAGCATCACTACTGTCATTGGATTGGAGCTCCCCATCCCAGACTTCTAGGTTATGGCCAAGAATCTTTAGATAGATAACCAAACTCCTAAGACAAATAGCAGAGGATGGTTTCAAGAATCGATCTCTGGGTTATGGGCCAGCACGCTTCATTGCGCCAAACCCTTCTGACACCCCATAGATGAGATTTGAACCCACAACCTGTGGCTTAGGTGGACTTCCATTAGGCAAGGTGGCTTCATGGCCAAGTGGTCTTAGCTATTTTTAAAAATGCATGTATTAGCCACTGCTGTCTTTAATTGTATTGATTAGAGCCTATCCCAGCATATGGCCAAGAATCTTTTAAATTTAAACAACTCCTAAGACAACTAGCAGAGGATGGCTATTCTGATCCATCGACACCTCTGGGTTATGGGCCCAGCACGCCCGCTGGTCACTCAGCTGATTGACCCCAGATGGAATTTGAACCACAATCCCTGGTAGCTTAGGAGGCCAGTGCCTTATCCATTAGGTGGGGCTCTAGGACATCTGCTTTTATTTTAAAATGCGTGTAATAGCATCACTACTGTCATTGATTGCTTCCCCATCCCAGACTGCTGTTATGGCCAAGAATCTTTAGATAGAGGAACCAAACTCCTAAGACAACTAGCAGAGGATGGCCTCATCCATCCACCTCTGGTTATGGGCCCAGCACGCTGCCATGCTACCACTCTGCTGACACCTCCCCAGATGGGATTTGAAACCCACAACTCCCTGGTTTAGGTTCAATCCATTAGGCAAGTGGGTTCTTGTGTGGCTTCTACCAAGTGGTCTTAGCTTATTTTAAAATGCATGTATTAGCGCCACTGCTGTCTTTAATTGTATTGGATTAGAGCTCTCTATCGCTTATGGCCAAGAATCTTTAAACAGATAAACTAACTCCTAAAACAACTAGCAGAGGATGGCTTCATCCATCGACTTCTGTTATGGGCCTAGCACGCCTCGGCCATGCCACTCTGCTGACACTCCCAGATGGGATTTGAACCCACAATCCCCTGGTTTAGGAGGCCAGTGCCTTGCATCCATTAGGCCATTGGGGCTCTGGTGAAATTACCTAAGCTTATTTTAAAATGCTGTAATAGCATCACTACTGTCATTGGCAGCCTACTCTGCTGATAGCCTCCCATATGGGATTTTGAACCCAAACTCCCTGGCTTAGGTGTGTTTTATCCATTAGGCCAGTGTGGCTCCAAGGCCAAGTGGTCTTAGCTATTTTAAAATGCATGTATTAGCATCACTGCTGTCTTTAATTGTATTGGATTAGAGCTCTATCGCTTATGGCCAAGAATCTTTAAACAGATAAAAGAACTCCTAGGACACCTAGCAGAGGATGGCTCTCGATCCAGCTTACCTCTGGGTTATGTGGGCTCAGCACGCTTCCTAAAAGTTACTCTGCTGACACCCCAGATGGGATTTGAAACCTACACAATCCCTGGCTTAGGTGTCTTATCCATTAGGCAAGTGTGCCTAAGGTGCAAGTCAGTCTTAGTCTTATTTTAAATGCATATATTAGCTGCCACTGCTGTCATTGGATTGGATTGGATTAGAGCTCTATCCCAGACCTCTAGGTTATGGCCAAGAATCTTTAGATAGATAACCTAACTCCTAAGACAACTAGCAGAGGATGGTTTCGATCCATCGACCTCTGGGTTATGGGCACAGCACGCTTCCTTCATGCCACTCTGCTGGACACTTCAGAAGGGATTTGAACCCACAACTCCTGGCTTAGGTGTCTTATCCATTAGGCAATTGTGGCTCTGGCGCCAAGTGGTCTTAGCTGATTTTAAAATGCATGTATTAGCCGCCACTGCTCTCTTTAATTGTATTGATTAGAGCTCTATCGCTTATGGCCAAAAATCTTTAAACAGATAAACTAACTCTAAGACTACTAGCAGAGGATGGTTTCGATCCACCAACCTCTGGGTTATGGGCCCAGCACGCTGGCCTGGCCATGCAACACTCTGCCGACACCCCAGATGGGATTTGAACCCACAATCCCTGGTTTAGGAGGCCAGTGCCTTATCCATTAGGCCACTGGGGCTCTTTGGTCAAATGACATAAGATTATTTTTAAAATGCGGTAATAGCATCACTACTGTCATCGGATTGAGCTCTATCCCAGATTTCTAGGTTATCGCCAAGAATCTTTAGACAGATAACCAAACTTCTAAGACAACTAGCAGAGGATGGTTTCGCATCCATCGACCTCTTCTGGGTTATGGGCCCAGCACGCCTCTGGCGCCACCTGCTGACACCTCAGAAGGGGATTTGAACCCACAACTCCTGGCTTAGGTGTCTTATCCATTAGGCAAGTGTGGCTCTGCATCATGATCTTTTAGTTTATTTTTAAAATGCATGTATTAGTGTCACTGCTATCTTTAATTGTATTGGATTAGAGCTCTATCATTTAGGGCCAAAAATCTTTAAACAGATAACTATAATTCCCAAGACACTTTAGCAGAGGAGGGTTTCTCATCCATCACCTCTGGGTTATGGGCCTAGCACGCCTCGCCAAGCCACTCGTTGACACCCCAGGTGGGATTTGAACCCACAACTCCTGGCTTAGGAGGCCAGTGCCTTATCCATTAGGCCACTGGGGCTCTGGGGTGAAAATGACCTAAGCTAATTTTTAAAATGCATGTAATAGCATCACTACTGTCATTGATTGGATTAGCTCCTTTCCCAGACCTCTCTAGGGTTATGGCCTAGAATCTTTAAACAGATAACTAAACTCCTAAGACAAATAGCAGAGGATGGTTTCAATCCATCGAGCTCTCTATCGCTTATGGCCCATCCATCCATCCATCCATCCATCTTTCATGCTTATCCGGGCGGGTCGCTGGGGCAGCAGTCTAAGTAGGGATGCCCAGACTTCCTCTCCCCAGACACTTCCTCCAGCTCTTCCGGGGAATATCGAGGGCGTGCTCCTGCGGCCAGCCGAGACATAGTCCCTCCAGCATGTCCTAGGTCTTCTCCGGGCCTCCACCGGGACATGCCCGAACACCTCTGAACACCTCCGTCCGGGAGGCATCCGAAACAGATGCCTGCCACCTCAGCTGGCCTCTTCTCGATGTGGAGGAGCAGCGGATCTACTCCGAGCTCCCCCCTGAGTGGCCAAGCCTCCTCACCCTATCTCTAAGGGAGCCTGCCACCCGGGCGGAGGAAACTCATTTCGCCGCCTGTATCCTGGATCTCATCCTTTCATCCATAGGTGAGAGTAGGAACGAGATCGACTCGGTAAATCGAGAGCTCGCTTTGCAGCTCATCTCCTTCTTCACCACTCTTACAGACTGGTACATCGACCACATGGCCATTGCAGAAGCTGCACCATCCGCCTGACGATCATCTCGCTTCCATCCTTCCCTCACTCTCGCAGAACAAGACCCCAAGATACTTTAAACTCCTCCACCTGTGGAAGGAACTCCCCTAATCACCTGGAGGGGACAAGCTACCTCTTTCCTCGACTCTGAGGACCATGGCCTCAGATTTGAGGTGCTGATTTCTCATCCCAGCCACTTCACACTTGGCTGTGGGTAACCCGCCCCAGTGCTCCGCTGTAGTCCTCTGGTTCTGATAGGGGCTAACAATAGGACAACATCATCCTGCAAGCAGAGATGAGATCCTAGTGGTTCCCTAAACCGACTCTCCTCGGGTCCCCTGGCTGCTACTCGCTTATGGCCAAGAATCTTTAAACAAACTCCTAGGACCCCTAGCAGAGGATGGTTTCATCCATCAACCTATGGGTTATGGGCCCAGCATCGCCTCCGCTGCACCACTCTGCTGAGATCCCAGGTGGGGTTTGAACCCACAACTCTTGTCTTATCCATTGTGGGTAAGTGGGGCTCATGGCCACGCGTCTTAGCTTATTTTAAGATGCATGTAATGAAGGGCCACTGATTTCTTTAATTGGGTTTGGATTAGACCTCTATCTAGCTCTCTATTTCTTTCAGCCAAAAATCTTTAAACAGATAAGTTTAACTCCTAGGAGTCCCAGCAGAGGATGGTCTCGATGCATTGACCTCCTGGGTTATGGGCCCAGCACACTCCGCTGCAAGCCACTCTGCTGACACCCGAGGTGGGATTTGAATATGTAAAAGCCGCCACTGCTTTCTTTTAATTGCGCTTGGATTAGAACTTTTTATCCTTTAAGGCCAAGAATCTTTAAACAGATAAGTGAACTCTTAGGACTTCTAGCAGAGAATGGTTTCTAATCCCATCCACCTCGAGGTTATGTGTCCAGGACGCTTCCACTACACCTCTCTGCGGACCACCCTATTTTAAAATACATGTAATAGTGTCACTGCTTTCTTTAATTGGATTATATTAGAAGTATTGTGTTGATCCATCCATCCCTGAACCATCTAGAAAGTATAGTTTTGATCCATACAACCCTGGATTATAGGCCAAGTAAGTGCTTCAGCAACTGCCCTTTGCTCTGGCATGTCATTTACATTGGTGTATTCAGGTCATTCCTAGGACTATGGTGCTCGTAATAAAATCACAAATAGTCAGTAAAGAATCTACACTTTTCCAAAGATAAGGAACAATGGTAGGAATGTCTTTCATTTGTACAGTACAGCAGATCTGTCTCGATTTGGGGTGATCCATCCAACCCTGGGTTATGAGCCACAAAATGACATCACACACTAATTAGCATATTTGTAATGTCATCACATTGTGTTTGTATCCAGTTTTCTCGTTTTATTCTCTCTGAAATGTTACATACTGTAATACAAATATATTGACTATAAAGCTTTTCCCATTTACATGCTTGCTGTTTCATGCTTTCTGAATGTGAAATGTACAGCTTCTTGCGCAGGAGAGAGAGAGGGAGTCATGCACTGTGAAAGCCCAAGCTCGCAGGGCAGTACCGGGGACATACTCAAACTAAATGAAAGCTCATGTTTATCCAAAAAGCCGCTAGATTTGTTGCTATATACCTTTTAAGGAAACGGTCACTAAAGGGGTCTGAAAGTTATATAAAGTGCTAAAGTTGCTTACTCCATCCTCGACACTATTCTTGTGTGAATGACTTCATTGTCTTGTGGTATTTTGTATAGAAAAACTAAAACATTCTAAAAGAAATAATGGAATGCTAAACAGTATTTAATGCTAAATGCTAACTATTTAACCTTAACAAATTAACTACTTCTTTCTGTCTATGTCAGCAGTCCTGATGTTATAGCTGCACCTTCCATCAACTCAGTCATCCCTGGCTAAACAACTTTTTACTTTATAATATTGGCCTTATTACTACCCAGTTTAACATCAACATAAATTAATTGTAGCACAACCAACACAAATCAGACCCAATCTAAATTCAGTCATCATCAACCCTAATTAAATTGAGATTGTATCATTGTGTTTTATTTTGCTGTAAAGCTGCTTTGAAACATTGCTACATTGTTAAAGAGCACTACAAATAAACTTTGAACTTGAATATATTTAAACGGGATGATAATGTGGGGTTAGAAATGGTAAAATATGCAAGAATCCCAGGAAAAAACGGAGGGTTAACCGGGTATGCATAACACATGCATCCATGTTTTAAAAGTGAGTAAATAATGTATGGACTGATATTTTTGATGTCTTTACTCTATCACTCTTTAATTATGGATGTAAATTTGGCTCAGGGTTTATAAAAGATCACTGCTTTTACATTAAGTGGTTTAAAACTACTTGTGTGTGTAAGCTGGATCTTTAGTGTACCATTCATTATTCTTTTACAGCCAACACTAATTGTCATCATAATTCAAGAACATGCACAGTAATGCTCTTCAACCCTTTTTAGCATTGCTTTCATGGTCTGCTTGTCATGCTTAAGTGTGTGCCACTCTGCATTTACATGTCTGTTATAACCTCAAATGACCTTCCAGCACTGACAAGGCCATTACACACAAATGCACTTTATCATTATGCAGTTTGCCTATGGAGTCGCCCTCTGCAGATCATGCTAAACAATGAAGCATGCTAATTTCAGCGCTAACTTCCTTCAGCAGCTAATTACAGCCACTAAGTGGAGACTGTCAGAGCGGACAGATCCGGTATTGTTTCAGTGATTACTAAGAAAAAGAGGATGTCACACTTACAAGAATAGAGAGGGAAAACGCCACGTATTGTTCATTTCAGTGCATGATCTCATTTTCAGTTCATTCCTCACCCTTAGGACACTGACAGCATCTACTACAATGAACACACGACCACCCCTTATCTGGACAGAAAGAGAGAACGAGAGAGCCGAGGAGGATAATGATTCTTCGCGGAGCTTCTCAGGATGTGCGAAGCATTTGTTTCCTGTGGAGGAGAATGATGATGATGCGCTCTCTTCTCTTCTCTCTCTCTCTCTCTCTCCTCTAAAGTAATAAATATAGTGGGTGTCGTTCTATTTCTAGTGTAATTCCCCTCTGTGTGTCGTTAATTGCGTTCTGGTGTTCCTTTCATGTCACTTGCTGCTGTCTTGCCTTCTATTGATGATTTTGGGCCCTTAGATTGCTCTTTTCTGCCCGACACACGCTAACGATTATAACTCTATTCCAAAGATTTAATACTCCAACACCACGAATAGAAGTGAACCCTCATGAATACCAAATGAGAACTGTAGGCAATGTAATGATTTTTTATTACCATGCAATACATTGCAAAGAGTTGGAAGTACAGATTCTGTTCTATTTCCTCCATAGGAGATTGATTTTTAATGCTAAATAAATATAAAGCTTTAGAGGCAGATCTGCAGAGAGGAAATGAATGTCCCATTTAAAATATTTAAAAATATTTAAAATTCATCATACAACAAATGAATTAAAAATATATGTTGTAGTGTACATTAAAGCATGCATTAAAATGTTGTGAAGTGGGGCACAGGGAGGGCCGCTTTGCTCAATAATGTACAATCCATCTACATAGAACAAAAAATTTATGACAAAACAAATGTATGATCTTGCACTTAATGTGACTGATCATCACTTATGTCCCTTTTCTAAAGCAGTCAATATCTTGGTACTTGGTACCGGTACCAGTGAGAAATCACTGACTTGTGACAGCAATAGACTTGGGAGAGTGGTTTATGTTTTTAAACAAATGAACCAAAACAGACAACTAGCCAGAGATCGAGGACAAGAACTGCGCGTTTTTATCAATTCGGCCTCAAGGTGCTAAAGTGGTTGCTTAAGGTTGACCGCAGAAGTAAACTCTGGCCTGTAATAATCTGGACAATAAATCTGTCTCGAAGTCTCACTAAAAGTAATAGCATCTCCACCATATGTCCATTGCACAAAAATGGTTTGAGATTGTTCATGGACAAGTTGTGTGAGGTTTAATATTTAGCTCTTTAATATTTTGCTCTGATTTTACCATATTAATATGGGTTTGCTACATGTTGTGCCTAACAATACTCTCAAGTATTGTATTCCTTGTTTATATCTAAAATCTGCACAGATGAAAATAACTGATGTGCGTTCTGTGCTGATGGCTGGTATTGTGAGTGTTAATGAGAGTTACGCAGCAGAATTTGTCATTTCTTCTGATCCTGCTGAGTTTGTTGATCATATACTGTATCCAGGAGATCAAAACAATGTGTGTGTGTGTGTGTGTTTGTGCATGTGTGTTCCCTGCAATTTACACTGAAAAGCCTGTTGGGTAGAAAACAGCACATACACTCGAAATCCCACAAAGCAAAAAAGCTAATTTATTAAACTCAGATTCATTTCAAGATGAAAGATATTCATTTGTGAATTCACTTTGTCCTATTCCTGTGGCACTCAAAATCACTGTGCCATTGAGTAAAGGTAGAGCTACCTTCAGTTTTAAGCTGTTGTTTTACGGTTGTTTTTGTTTATTTACAGCAGTGCACAGATGTTTCTTGATGAGAAAAAATTTCTCTGAGATTTCTAGAAAATGATTAAATATGCACCAACACTCCTGCTCCTTTATGGAGTACGTTGATAACATTTTATTTTTATTGTTTCCATATCTCTTACTCTCTCTACTTGCTCACACACACACATGCAGATTCCCTGAAAACCCCAGTGCCAAGGTCTTTGATGTTCTGGCGCCTCCAAACACAGATACTGTAGGATTACTTACCTTGATCCTAAAATACACTCACAGCAGATAATTTCATATTTCAGTTTGCACACAAACACGTCCTATCTATCCAGGTTGACACACTTTACTACTATAAACTGAACTTTCTGGCACAGATCTGAAATATTGTTTTACAATCTCTCTCTAGGTCAGATTAATACTGTATATCTCCATTTAACAGCTGCATGTACACTGCAAGTGAGAAACGCGACACAAGAAAGCTAGAACGAATCTGTCTACATCACTAGCACACACAAAGACATTATGTTCCAAGTGGACACAGCTTTGTCAATAATAACCTCAACCTGAATTGTTTAGTGTTTAGTTCATATTTCAGGATTAGCTAGTTAACTTTGGTTAACTGATAAAATGACTAATGGACTTAAAAAGCAATAAATATATGCAGATAATGGTATTCCACAAATTAGAAAGTAGTTGGTCACTATGATCATGTTTAAGAATTAAATGTAATATTGTACCAAAAATGTGAACTTTTTCCATAAGAAATAGCAGCTGTAACACTAACACTACCAGTAGTATGTCTTCTATCAGTATGTAACTATATAAAGTTACATTTTAACATTTTAAAAACATTCAAAAGAGCGGTGTGGCCTGGATTTGGAACTTCTTTTCTCTCTTGGATGAAGATTTTATTGTGTAAATGTAAATATTCATATGAATGTTATGTGAAAAAATATGCAAATGCAAATGTCAGTCAATGATGATCACTCAGGTAAGCAACAACAATTATAAGATCCCTTAGAATCTGTTCATGATACAGCTTTAAAGGTCACATTTCTATTATCATTTTAAATCAACTTTTGAAGGACATACATATAATCTACTCTGAGACTTTTGTAAAATATGCTTTTATTTCGTCCTGAACAAAACTTTCAGGATTCTGATTTCACAAAAGGACTAAATCTGCAGCAAGTCCATATTAGCAATACTGATTTTATTGTTGCTTTCACCGTAGATAAGCAAAAGCAGATGGCAGAGGCAAGAATGGCTTTAGTAGGTACTCCATCCTCCATCCAATATCTCGCGCATGAGTCCAATTTGATTCACTTACTGAATGTGTGCTCAAACTCCTCCAGTGCTGAACTCACAGCTGGCTCGCAGAGCAGAACAAGTGGCTTTCTCTGAACCCGATGACTGAAATTATGACCCATGATGCACAGCTTAACATTAATCAAACAAAATAAAGTGAACTGCAGTTTTTTGTAGTTATGAGCAAGTCTAGCAGCAGGCGTCTACTTTAAAGAAAGGCTGAACATCCTCACAGCTGAACATCAGTTATTAAAGTACATCACAGTTATTAAGTTTTCATAAAACATGACGAAGATTAACATTTTGTCTTCTGTTTAACCTGCGCCCCAACGAAACGCTTTTGTGCAGTAAATCAAAAACACGTATTGAAAAGTAAACAGGATCGGTTTTGATTTCATGCGTTGCACTGTGTTAACAATAACATTCGAATAAACTTTTGCTTAGGAAAAACAAGTGCACGACACACAGCTGGCAGAATGCAAAATTATTTCTGCATGGAAGTCATTACCCGTCCTTGGCTCCTTGTAAATGGGTGTTTGAAAGCCAGGGACTGATGTTCTTGACAGCTACACAGGGTGTGTCAAAGCCGACGAGACTCCTCCCCATTATGTGCCTATCCTCTTTCTTTCCAGCATTCATTTGTCATACTCTCGCTCTCTTTTGAATCTCTCCTATTCTCTCAATCTCTCTCTTTTTTGGCAGTAAAGGTGTGGTGATGTTGGCCCACGATAGCGGCCTTTGTGCTTTTCTGCTTGACTAAGACAAACAGTCTTCTCTCTGCGCACACGTAAACACCCCCACACACAGACACTTGAAGGTTGACCAAGATAAATCTGTCGTGCTTTTGTGCATTCAGCAGAGCTCGACATGTCCGACAGCCGGTCAATCAAACAGCAATGAGATTAAATCAGATCAATTATTAGCCTGCCGCCGCACCCTTCTAATGAGCAGACACTGCGCGTGCATTCCTACAGATAAAGATTATTTCCCCGTCTATCCAAACAGCAGCGGTTTAACGCATTCTGCCTCACTCTTCCTGAATCTGTCCTTCTCTGGAGAGTATGGCATTGATCAGAGCTTTGTAAGGGCAGAGGACACGCGCTTTGATGCATTCTGGAAGACCCAGAGCATCCTTACATGTGCACAAGATACTTCTGTGCTACTACTGAATGTTTCTACAGACGTCCCTGCCAACGTTTTGGAATACTGTAGGGCAATTCCATGCAAAAGTCAAGCTTCCATGAAAATGTAATTTTACCAAAGATTTCATCATGCTGATAACTTTATTTGGTGCTATGAATACCTATGTGAGGTCTCTCTCAAAGTGTTTAAAGCATCGTTTTCATAGTCTGGTAAAGTTCTGTTTTGTCACATCCATAAAATATTTCATATATCCATATTCCTCATAAATAGGCATGCATGTCTATGTTGTCTTTAAAACGTGTCTTTTTGTCAAATCCATAACCTTTAGTAAAATACAAACAGACAGTTCAATATATTTGTAATAAATACATCCTGTGAGAGAATTTATATTATAAGTCTTAACTGAAAATGTCATGTCCATAACCGAATTGCCCACTCAATGGATGTCTTGGTCATGGTTTGACGTGATCTGCTATGTAACAAAAAATATTTAAACTATCCTATATGAAAGAATGATATTTTTACATGGAGATCACATGACCTTAAAAGACCGATGGGATTCATCATTATCACGGTTAAAAGTCACCCAGAGGTCATGTCATGTTTATAAAGACGGGTCAATCAGGGGTAGAAAGAAAGTGGGTTAATAAATGTCTCGAGAGCAAACGATAGTATGCAGTGTGAGACAATGATTCATATTTTAAGAGTATTTAATGAAATTGAAATCTAAACATTGAAATCTGTAAAACTCAATAATCCTTTCATGTCTTGTGAGATGTTGTCATAAGATATTTTGTCACTTGCAGACACTAGAACCAATGATTATCAATGCGCCATCATATTTAAAATCAATGCTCAGATGTGCTCGGGCTTGGTTTAAATATTGCTAAATATTCCTTTCAGCTCATATATATTTGGGATGGCATGAAGGAAAGTAAATTATGATTATTTTTAATTTGTGGGTGAACTGTTCGTTAAAGGTAGGTGAAACTCCAGGTCACACCCATCTATTATGTTATCATCTAACAATAACAGTTAGAGAAGGTGTTTAACACCCATACAGTTTTTCTTGCTTTAAAACTCCAAACAAACCCAAAACATCTTTGTTTTGTATGACCAGTGTTTTTAAGGACGCTTTTAATGTAGTTCATTTAGAATGACTGTTGCAGTAAAATGTAAATATTTGCCACACCGGACACATTTCAGTCACATTTCCACTGAACAGTTTTCAAATTGAATTTCAGCTACTGTGTTCATTATTTTCTTTACAGTAAACCATTGACTTCTCTTGTTTTAGCCTCTACTGTTTTGACTAATTGCTCAGTTTATTTTCCTTAGTAATCTTTCTTTCCAATATTTTATGTCTGTTCTCAAAAGGGGCCTGTAAACCTTTTTATGCAGCCACCTGGTATTGTGTTGACACACATTTTGAACACTCCCACTTCCTGGCCTGTATATGGTTGGCCAACCCTTCATACAAACACAATACAATTCTTGCATTGAAATAATAATGAAAGTACTGGGGCTGGTCTCTTTTATCAGCATTCTGCACACACACGCAAGCATGCTTGCTTGGTATTCTTGCAACAGGCTCAACAGATGGAGTTTAGTGATTCTACATGAGAAGAATATGATAATAAAATCCACACACAGGCCGGATGATGCCACTGTAACACAAGAGGGTGAAAATCATCTACAAATTTTAGAACAAGCATGTGGCGTGAGAAAAGGAAAGAAACAGAGAAACCAAGAGGAGAACAGAAGAGAATCTGTTGCTACTGTCATATGACAGAGACTGGACCTGTATGTACTATAGATCCAAAACGTCTTCAAAACATCATGATCAGACTCCTGATGTCTTTGTGAAGTGATGATTACTGTTCCAGATTGCGCTCTCATACATTCATCATCATAAATGTTTAAATAATGTCCATTCTTGATGCTCATTAGCAGAAATCCATCCATGAGATCTTCATAGAAGATAATGATTACCTTTGACTGAATCACAGCTGTGATGATGACATGGACATAGCGTAGTTTTGCGATATGCGATATTGCTTTAGTAATTATAATTGTCCTATAAAAACTAAAGGATCCTCGAGGAACCATTTGGGGTTCCTCACACTGCCACACCGGCGGAACCGTCAGGAGGAACACAAGACACTTTTTTTACAAAGAGCAGTTCTCTGAAGAACCATTACAGTCTTGGCAGTTCCTGCAGAAACTTATGGGATCCTTTAGGCACTTTAAAGTTCCTCGGAGGTCTTCCTGACAGTTCCGCCGGTGTGGCAGTATGAGGAACCATTTATGGTTCCTTTAGTTTTTACAGTGTAATAGTCTAGAATCTGATGAGAAGCTAAAGTGCATAATGACATCATACAAATTGAAAGTTGAATATCTTCAAAATGCTAATTTTGTCAATGTTTTTGAGCAAACCAGTGTACAGATATCCTAACATATTCATACTAATTCATTTGGATAATTCCTACATGCATTTGCTTGGGTTTCTCTAACAGATGTGATGCAGTGTAGCTCCAGTGATTCTACTGGAAATGTGGATGTTCTTCTGGAACATACAGTACTGTACTTAATTTTTCTGTACATCATGTTGTTTAAAAAGGTAAAATAATAAATAATGTAGTTACTTTCCATACTTTTTTTAATAGTTTCTGATTACAAATGTAAAAATGTAGTAGATTACTTTCCATACGTAACTTTTGCAACACTAAATGTTCTGCAGATTTGGAATCTGTCACACCAGGTGCAAGCTCTCGGTAGCCCAAAGCAAGCAAATTGTGTCTCCATTTGTGATGTTAACATTTGTGCAGTACAGGCTCAGAGCAGATGTCATATTCTGCCCTTTATCTTTCTTTTCAAAGTTGTTTCTCTGCTGTCTGTAAGAGCAGAAGGATAATGAATGAATGCAGAAGAATATTACTGCAGCAGCCAGCGCCTGATTGATTATGGAAGTCACGAGCTCTCATGTATAATCACTAATGACATTATAATGCTGCTTCCAGGAACAATAGAAGAGATGGAAAAATGTGACAATTACGCTGGATGAATGTAGCATATTTTTAGATATGCCGAGCATTTGTAAAGCGGAAATTACATTTGCATTTTTATCTGTTTCGAGTTTTTTGGTTGTACATTTTGTCATTTGTGCTGGCCTTAATGTACTTTTGATTTTGTTCAGTGTGGTTTGAAGGTCCTGAGGGTCACCTGAAGAAAAAAAATACATGTTTTCTCTTATTTCCAATGGTTCTGACCTTCCCAGCAATATTCGGGACTCAGACACACTCGAGCAGTTTAAAACTAAACGAAAGACTTATCTCTTTAGCCACGCATTCACATAATCTCAGATCCTAGCTCTCTAAGGCCGCAATAGTTAGCTCAGCCGGAACCGGGCACACATACATATTACATACTGCAGGTCACATATAACTGCTTACATTTAAATATGAACGGCCACTACGCTAATGTTAGTCTGTTTTGTCCCCTCTCCCTCTCTCTCTCTCTCTCTCTCTCTCTCTCTCTCTCTCTCTCTCTCTCTCTCTCTCTCTCTCTCTCTCTCTCTCTCTCTCTCTCTCTCTCTCTCTCTCTCTCCCTCTCCTCTTCCTCCGAGGTATCCCTTTTCGAGAGGAATGAGTTCCAGCTGGCACAACACTGCTCATAACAGTCCTGCCCCACCTGATGCCCATCCTGGTGCTGCTAAATGATGACTACCCAGGATAACCTCCTTGCACCCTGTTAAATTAAAATTAAATCTACCACTTATCTACCATTATACTTAACATATAAAATTTTTTTCACTTTCTTAAATTGAATTTTTGTATCTTATAATGTCTGTATCTGTATCCTGTAAACTGCATAGCTAGTTATAGATGCGATCAATGGCAATTTGTGTCCTCTATTTCGGATTGCACATGCTACGGATTGCAAACTATAACACGCCATGTCAAGGGTTTTTTCTCTTAAAGAGTTTTTTGAATCCCCTGACCACTGACTGCTATCTGTCAATACATGTAAAGCTGCTTTGATACAATGACCTTTGTGAAAAAGCGCTATACAAATAAAATTGAATTGAATTGTTCTGTCAATGATAGAATGGTATTAATTTTCACTAAAAGCCCGGTTTGTGAAAATGTATCAAATAAGGTTTGATTTATATAATAAAATAAATAAAATGAAATTAGAGAATGAGATTGGTTGTAATGACTTTAGAACTTCAGAATCCAAAAATGTGGCTTTCTGTTCTTAATATTCCACATCTCTAACCCACAGTTTTCGGTGTATAACTAATCCTGTACCCAAATCTAGTTGTTTAGTATTTATGTTTTTCACACTGGACGCGATGCGATAAAGCGATGCGAATTGCCAGAGAGCCGGTCCTTCACACTGGACATGAAACGATTATTTGCCTTGTGCTAATTCACCTTTGCCACTCACCATTAATAATAAACATTGACGATGAACGTCCGCAATAGTGATACGCTGTTCTTGCTCTTTCTCTAATGCTCTAACCCTCATTTTTTTCTCTATGCTGTTTACACTGGTTTTGAAAACAGTCTGCCTCGGCACCACTCATGTAGCCCAACTGCGTGCTCGGGCACGAACTTAAATTTCTAATTGATGGCGTGTATAATCAGAGAGCAACAGGGAAACACATCGATCTAATTATCACGCCAGTGTGTAGGGCTTCATAAAGATCCTGAGTGTCATTGCATCTCACATTTGCGCTGCTTTATCTCGCTTCAGTGTGAAGAGCCCTTTAACCTGTTAATTGTCACTGCTCCACAGGTGGAACGCTTATTTCCCCTAATTACTTTAATATTTCATAGTTGAATTATAATCTAATCATGACAAACTATACATTGATTGAAAGGTTAAAGACTCAAGAATAAATATTTGACAAGTTTTCACAACAGTACACGTAAACAAAAAAATCTTTATGTTAATGTTATTATTAAACAATACCTTAAATTAAAAAAATATATATCAGCATACAGAATAACAATTTTACAGGTTATTTATTTTCAACAGCTGTTTTTGGAATTTTTATTATTTATTTGATTAGCTGCTAACTAATGTTGCTTAACGTGTTTATTTCTAAACTGTTTGCTCCTACCTCTCTTTGGGTAAAAGAACAATCAAATGTGTCAAACAATTAACATGTGGAGAGTGATATTGATGAAAGTAGAGAGACAGACAGACAGGGAAACGGCTGGGCAGGAGGACAGACACAGACAGTGTGTGATGCTGTCTGACTGTGTCCAGTCTGCTCGGTGGGTTTATGGGAGTCTCTCCGTATTGTCCGTCTCTTGCTTGGTTGGCTGTGCGATTCAGCTACTGTAGGAGATAGAATAAAGCCCCCCAGCACTTCAAAGACTCTCGCTCTCAGTCCCATCCTGTTATCTCCCTCTCTGGCAGATAAGTCAGATTGCCCTTCAGATTGGGTAATGAATCTACTTTATCAAAGCCCTTTATGGCTACTTGCCTCTCACCAAGTCTACTGCTGGTGAGAGAGAGAGCTTTGGCATCTACCACCTACTCAGTTCTCAGTTTACATGTATCAAGTATCACATAAATAACAATCATTTTATCTAAATAATACACGCACCTGAACTGGAGTGTGGAAGTATGCAGAAGTGATGATTTCAGAAGTTGGTTGTTCGCATCAGAAAATGGCAGCCAGTATTAGTGGCATGGAGGTGAGCTGTGAGAGGAAGAGATGCTGAAGTTTTATTGGTGAGTTATTTCTGACATGATTTTGAATTTAAGTTTTGTTAGTCTTCTTGTCTTCTTGTGTTTTGACTGATTTGTGATCTGTCGTGAATCACAAGACTTTAACTTTTTTTGTTAACATTAATCATTGTATTACACAGCAGGGTGAGAAAAACATACTTATATTTGTGCGACTATGAGACTAAAAGTACTGGGGTGGGGACTACGATCCTTTTGCTTGAAGATCTTCCAAGGTAGCAATGTAATTTTGTCTGCAAGATGGGACGTAACCCCCAATTAAATCAATAGATTTTTTTATTAAATTCAAATAAAATTTTTATTTTAATTATATTTAATTTTAGTTTAATTACTCAAATCAGAGTATAATTTTTCTAATTCGATTTAAACCACATATCATTTTACTGTCCCTACTGATGCTGATAATTCTGTTTTGTTTTTTGCCCCTCTGTTAATGTTCATTTTGATTCTTGCTGCCACAAGACTTTTAGTCACATTAAACTGTCAGGATTGTGACTTTGAAATGTTTTCAACTCCCAAAATAACACAAAATATCTCCTGTTTCATTTAAGCTCAATGTAAAACTCTTAACCAGAGCTATTAATTGTAATCAGTGGGGAGTTCTGCACCCCATGACTGACATCCAGGGGAGGGCGTGCCATATGGCCTTTTGGGGCACATGCTTGTGGCACACATGCAGACCCACACAGAGCACAGCATTGATGCCACAGAAGGATGTGCCCATGGAAGAGAAGCATTCACACACACACACTGGCATATTTTTACTGCTAATTAACCTGCTATATTCTGTCATTAAAGTGAAGGGAGGGGTGAGAGGTTCTGCTGTCCCTGTGAGAACAGATTTCTGAAACACTTCCTCATTCTGCACCCACCCGCGATCCTCCTGTCACATTACCCCCAAAACACACACACATACATGCCTCCATTTCTTCCTCTCTTCTCTACCCTGAAGTTGTCAAGTAATTAATTTTCTTTGTATACATTATTAGTGAAGACTTGCAAATAAACTTTAATTAGGGTTAAAAGGAAGGAAGAAAAGGGAAGTGACAGGAAATAATAGATTGAACACTGGGTCTTATATATTAATGGCTTCAAAATTCTAAATAGGGTTGTCACAAAACAAAAATGACTTTTCATCAAACAAACGATGTATTTGTAGCTGTATCAGCATATGTGTTCTCTAAGATTGAACCCATGAGTTTTTCTGTCAAAATGCTTTACCTATTGAGCTACAGGAATATGCACACAGCAAAAACATGTCAGGTCCAACAGAATTCACAGAAAGCCTATGTTGGACTGAGTATTTCCATTATTTATTTATTTATTTATTTCTATGTCAGTATTGACTTGTTCTAGCAATAGCATTACTTACGGACATCCCCATACTTTCAAACCACAAGTAGAGCATCTTTTAGACTTCACAAAGAATCGTTTTTCTACCGGAGGTCTGTCTGATTGATAAAGTATTTCTATCTTCAGGGCCTCGGGTGGTCTGAGCCGATGGATGACCAGACAGAAGACATTCCTCCACACTTCTACCCTGTTGACTCCTTTTGTCCATCTTACTATTACTTATCACAAAAATCTGTTCCAAAGCCGAACTGCACATTGCTTACACAAAGCACAGAATGTCACAATTATAGTTTAATGTTAACATTGTTGCTAATCTAATGACGTTTTTTTAAGTAGTAAGTACTTTTAAGTAATTAGTAAAATATATTTATACTGTATATTGACCTTTTTATTGAACGTTTTCCACAAAAGTTACATGAAACAAGAAAGCAAAGACTTAGAATCTTCACAATCTCTGTTAAAGGTGTGTGTTGGCAAGAACCAACATCCAAGATTCACTTCACAGGAACAACCTGTGCCAAAAGACTCCTTGACAAAACATTACTGTAAATTATGGGAAGCTCTCTTTTGTAGTCAGGAAACAATTTTCTACTACATTATACTGCTTCTTGAAATAATTCCATAGTTATTTGGAGACTGAAGTTCTTGATGATATATTATAGGGATATAGATAGTAAAATTATGATTTTGTTGTACACGCAGTGTAGAGAAACAGTATTGTAGCAGGTTTGAGACAAAGTCAAAGCAACCTTGAATGGCATAAGGCTGTAAAACCACTTTTGGAACTGATATTTTTCCGAAAAATGGAACTGAAAATCAGAGACCTGTGGAGTTTTCAGAAGGCTGGGGTGATGAACACCCATTGAGATGCATTTTCACATACATCCTTTTCGTTGTGCCACACACCCACATAACTAGAATTCTGCACCATGGGAACCGGAGCAGAACGGTAACACTTTTATTAATTTTTGTATAAGCACTTCCTGGAGGGAATAGCGGTTGTTCATTTCGTTGTTCACCACGCTGGGAGTTATGGATGAGGAACCGCTCTCGCAGCATATGCTAACGCCACTTTTCTTTCCTTCACACGTCAGACACCTCAGAGACACCGGCTTCGCTCTTGCTTGGAGACGGTGCCGCTCGACGTGTTTCGTCTTTGTCTCGATGTTTCATCAGACATACGTGGTTCTGTCAGCAGACGTTTCCATGTTTCTAACCTTTCTAGGTTTCAGCCGACAGATTGCGGAGACTGATTTGTGTTGAAACTGTAGCGGGTGTGAGGGAAGCAGATGGTGACGGTGAGAAAGACTGATCCATGATAACGTAGGCCTGCGGTGGTGCTTGTGAATTTGAGGGTCTTTCCTGGCACTGTCAATGCCTGCAGCTCCTGGTCTCGTTGGGTACTCGGGCAGGGTGGCTGGGGGCATTAACTGTCAAACTTTCTTCATCTTTCTTTAATTTTTTCCTTCATATAAACACCCTCCCCATTCTCAAAGACTGACTCTCGGCGCGATCCATGCTCCTCATTCATCAGCATCCTCTGGGCTCTGACAGATCTCCATTAGAAGAGTGAGATTTGGCATTCAGCCGTACAGGCCCTACAGGCACACTTTCTCTTTGTGGAACCCATTTTCCCTCTGCTAACAGAGGAAGGAAAGTTTTGGGGGTTGAACTATTCCCTTTTTCATCTGCTTTGACAGGCTTGTGTGTTTTTGTGTGTGTGTCTTGATAAAAGTTCCTGTGGTATCACCCTGCGGTATCGGTGTGTGAGGTTAGTGTCACGGTATCACTCTCATCTCTCGCCCTGATGGACTCTGTTAAATACTTCAAGGAATAGTCCACCCCAAAATGAGACTTCTGTCATTACTTATTCACCATCATGTCATTGTAAACCTGGATGACTTTTTTTAATAAAACACAAAAGGATATTTTAAAGAACTGTCATGCAGATCTTTTTATACAATGTCTGTAAAGCTACTAAAATTCAGTTTTCCATTGAAACACTTTTTTGCAAAGCAGCTTTACATTCCAGACATAACAAAGTTGTTTTCTCGTCATCTCAACTTAATTTTCTCGTCATCTCGACATAATAAAAGTTGTTTTCTCATGATCGTGACATAACGAATGTTGTATTCTTGTGATGTGCTTGTTTACTCTATATAACGTGTATAACGTGTTGCTAAAGCAAATTTAGCAAAAATAGCATGGATGAACAAATTTGACTGTATTCAGATCAGGCATTTGCTCAAGCTGAATGAGCTCATCGCTTCCAGTCGTAAATTTAGGGACCGTCTTTAAAGTACAACACAATAATATGCAAACTTTTTTTTGCCTTTATCATTTTTCGATAGGAAAGTGTAGAGAGACAGGAAGTTATTTTGGAGGAGAGAGGGTAACGGGTTCGAAAGGATTCAAACTCAGCCGAGAGCCAGGATTCAAACTCGCTAGGCTGTCCAAACAGGCTCCAGACCAAGATGCTACTTTTAACAGCATTTAAACAAAATGACTTACAGTCAACAAACAGTCACAAAACCAACTGTAAAGTGTTTATGTGGTTGTCAGTTAACACCAATTTTTTTAGATTGTTGATATTTATTTAAATAAACTGTTAAATGCTATTAAAGTTAGAAACGTGTATATTATAACTTTAGAGATGGTCCCTAAATTCACGAACAGCCACCTTTCAACAGCCACCTTCCAACTTTATTTATAAATAAAAATAACAATGGACTTCCGTAGAATTGACATCAGACCAAGTAAAAAATTTAAGTTTTAATATTTGGTAAAACTGATTTAAAAGCGCAGACCAATGTTTCACAGATTTGTAAATGCCCACTCAGAGGTCTCTGCAGTGCCAACATTTAATTAATATTGACTGTGTGATATTTTATTTAAAAGAAACATGTCAAACCATTTATTGGAACCAAGCTTGCAAAAATGGTGCGATCGTAAATCTTCATGGTTATGCTATCACTCTTAATAATGTTTAATAATGTTTATGGTTAAAATATTTTCATTGTTCATGTGATCTAGGACATAAATATCAGGACATAGAAGTCATTTGTCATTATAGAGACAAAGTATATTTAAATAAGTATATACAGGTAAGTATATTAAAAAAAGGAAAATATTTAAAAGATTGTCTTTTGGTAAAATGTGCACTAAATTGAGCACATTATGACCAGCGGCATGTATTAATAAACTAATTTCAATTTTAAAACAGCTTGTTTATTTTAATGGTCAGAAAGAGAGATACATTTGTAATGCAAACTACATAAGTATAGCATATGTCACTTTCACACCCTTAGAAATTGCTTCAGTTCGTCAAAAGATTGAAAGCTAATTATGGTTATTCAGTTTAATACATTCTCAGAACAGATGAATAACAGAACATATTAAACATCTTTATGTCAGCGTCTGCAGTAACAAGCATCTGTAACAGGTTTTCTGCATGTCGTTCCAGTGCGGGTACAGAAAGTATTATTCGCCTGAGTGCTGAGGGGTGTTACGACCCTCCACATCTGTGAGTGGCAGTTAATCAAGCTAGCAGGGTTAGCGTTAGCGGCTCTGTTCTGACCCCCCACCTCATACACCTGTGCTGCTGACAGCGGGACACCATCCATCCCAGCATGCAGAGACAGGTCCACAAGAAATCTGCAGATTTCCACTGAATTAGATCATGCGGCATATTCTGCACACCACATTCCTCATAAGCGATTCTTTCACAAAATAACAATACATCTAAAAACCCAGTACAACCAAAAGTATACCAAAACATCAACCACAAAACGGATATCAAGAAATATAAGCAAAACCTTGTCTCTATTTAAAAATTTTAAGGCATTTTTTACCTTAAAAGCAGGACTTTTGAAGTGCTGTTTGCACGTCCATAACAGCTCATATTCCTTATAAATGCACACATAAAAATACAAATAAAAGAACTATTTCATGTTCTTTGAAGAGTCATCTCTTCTTCATTTGTTGGGCATTATTGCTTCTGGTTTCTGCATTTTAATTCACAGAAATCCTACAAACCACTTTGCCTCTCACAAACGTGTTCTTTTTGCCACATCCGTAAAGCATGTATATTTCCATTTATTGAAATAGACAACTTGTGTATAGACTAAAATTTAATCTCTGGACTCTATCAACAGGGCTTTAGTAAAATATAAACAGAGAATTTATATTTCAAGTTTTGACTGAAAATGACACATTCATAACGCTAGAATTGCCCAAACTACTTGCGACAAATAGTATTTAAAAATATTGGTAAAGAGCATGCTTTATATTTCCCAGTGTAAGTGTTAAACTGTCAGCTCTGCTTAAAACATGTAAACATTAAGCCTAATCCCAGACTAAAATGCATTTTTGATCTTTTTTCTGAAAACAACCTGCTCTAAAATATCTTAAAATTTATCAGTGACATTGCCTTGTCTTAAGATTCACACCAGTAATGTTTTTAGCATAATAATCGCCCTAATTTAACTAAAGGCCTAGTCCTGGATTAATCTAAACCCCGTCCGAGGAAACTGCCCTAAATATTAAAAGCGAAGATTTTTATTTTATTTTTTATTGAAGGAAGTGTTATGTATTAATATAAAGCTGTGGTAGTGAGTGAACTTTAACCCCACTCTGATAAACAACACAGCAGTCAGCAAGCAGACAAACCCATTAGCTCTCTCCCTTCCCTGGCCTGGACACAGGACGCTAATGGCTTATTACTGAAATAAATGTGGTTATTCCCTTTTCTATTAGTGCAGTACAAGCGTCGCCCCTCTGACACACTAGATTAATGCGCGTGTTAAAGCAGCACAATTAGATAAAGGCTCCGTTCGAAGCCGCTGCTACAAAGACGACGCCGTGTAGAGGCATGTTTTTTTCACTTTTCCTGTAAAAAAGATGTATCTGGTTCCTAAATAGATTTTAGCCCACAGAATGACTCTCCCAGAAAGCAATTACTGCAAGTTTGCGTCGACTGATTATCCATGAGTCACTTTGAGCATTTTACAGGACTATATTTAAACTGCCTTTATTTTCCGCTGGTCTCTACAAGTGCGCCGTGGACAGTTTACCAGGGGGAGGGGGGACAAACTGTATGAATAGGAACCCAATTACCTATTACTTACCTGCTCTTAAAGTGACAGGAAAATTACAGAGCCTGTCCATACGCTCCTTTGTGAAATGAGTGGCCCGATCCAGATGTAGCCACTCGGTCGCCCTCGGGAGCTGTCAGACAGACACACCACGTCTGGCGCTCCCTGTACCTTCCTTCTGCGCTGATTCGCTTAAAATGATGAATCATATTTAGAGATGCAGTTTCCACAACACAATGTCAATGACCCCTAATTAAAAAAGAAAAATCTTGCGCTTATAATTACTGTAAAGCAAGAGAAATGAAAAACAACATACAATTTATAACCAGATAATTGAGGTTGATAAACAAGTACAGTAAATGGACAATACATGTACTCGGTTTAAATACGGCAAATTTAAAATCTAGATTTCATTACGTAAGGACAGAACTACCATGTGTACTATGTACTGTATTATGGTACCATTTATTGGCAAGCAGTGTTTGGTAAAAAAGCATTGATACAATGGTAGCATTGTATTTTTGTCTTTTCAATGTGGTCATTTTCGCTGTGGAAAATTGCAGGTGTGTTTACTATATTTTAATGTATTTTAACATCCTGAACCGCACATTTGACTAAACAATAGCGTGGGTTATGATTGTTAAACATAGAGTTGTTGGAAATATAATTGAATACTCTTGATTATACATCATCTGCTGTTGAAGTTTTAAATGTTTAATTGTTGGTGACATATGGTTTAAAATCTCTCTCTCTTTCTTTCAAAAAACCCTTTGTACGTCTGTTCTGCAGTCTTCCAGTGAAGTGTGGGAGTTTTGATAAAGAATCAAACTAAGTCCTCCACGTGTATTCACACCTCTTTAGAAAAACAGCACGCATACCAATTACTTCTCTCAGAGTCTCTTTGATTCAGCTGTTTTCAGAAAAAAAGGGCATGGTTAATTAAAAGGCACACAGGTTTATGTGGGCGAAACATTCTGACTATTCATATTTCTAAATTTATTTCCGTTAAACATGTGGAGTATGTTTAACTAGCGTTTTCAGCCTCTCCAGGATTTTGCAATCGCAGAATGAATTTAAATTGAAATCCTTGTATTATTCACAATAGTTTGTATAGCTTCCCATTATTTTCTGCATAAAGCAAAGACTTGAGAAAAACAACCAGCACTACCAGCTAATCATGTTCTATAAAGCCCATGTGTTGATCTATCCTGTAATATATTCCATTTGAAAGTGAGCATTAAGCCCAACCAACTCTGGATTAGGGCTTGCATGACTACTCATTTTAATGGCAGATCAATGTGTAACTTATGTAAATGACTTAACAACCGCCATACAGCTTCAGTGGTCTCAAAAGTGCATGTATTCCCATTGCTATTCTGCTGTTTTTATTGTGTTGTGTCATTCTCAACTCTCCAGGTTCAAATTGTCTTCGGTTTCACTTAATTCCAAACTTGGTTTTTACAAAGAAATACATCTAAATACATTTTGTCAATTTTTTCTGAATTTCAGACAATTCTTGCAATGTGTTTTGTCTGTAAATCAAAATATATCTGATGCTGAGGCAATAAAATTGAATTACTAAAAGAAGAATTAAATTGAATATAATTATTGAATCCTCTGTGTTATATGATGTGTTTGTTCTGTTAAGAAAAAACCCCTGAATAACCAAAACAAAAATAAAAAAAAACAAAACTAACATTCTGGGAACGCTCCGAAACCGCAACAATTCTTAGCTGGGTCTGTAGTTAGTATTAAGAGCAGGAGTTAAGGAAGCTCCAACAGATGAGATATAGTTTGTCTGTGTATATGACTGGCTTTTATTGAGTTCATTATTGTTTCTATGATTCATAATGTTGCTGCATGTACTGTATGAGCCTTTTAGCAGAATGCATGTTCCTTAAATCTCTTCTTCTGTGTCAAGCTGATGCTATGTCAAATTAAAATAATTTGTCATTTCCAATTCAAAATGTGCCTTTACATTTTATTTTAATATCATTAATTAGCATATCCACCACATGACACTAGTAGGACTGTCTGAACTTTAATGTCAGCTACCCATTTGCAGTCTTTTTGAGGCTGTATCTGTTAAACTTTTTAAGTGGTTAGTGTGCAATACAGAAGACTCCAATGCTATTGATCTTGTATAAGATACGCTTGCATATGCAGGCGGATGACATAATGCCCTGTTTGCATGTGCTAGCAGCTAGTGTGACAGCAGCACAAGCACTAATCCAGGCCTGTTAGCATTGCCTCCCCAAAGAATTTCTCTATCAGTCTCTCCCCGTGAGCATCCCTGTGACCTTGAGATTTAGCTCTAAGTCACCGTGTTATTGATTGGGGCTCAGCCTAATGGATCTGTGTGAAGCTCCAGTGGCAGGTAGAGCTGAGGTTAGCAGAAAGATCTCTTGATAGTGCTTCTCTGCTCCTGCTTACATCGATCGGACATGCAGATAAATGCGGACGCTTACAGGAGAGAGAGAATGTGATTAGCTCTTGGCATCGGTGTAGCACTTGGCTTACGTGTTCTCATTTCTAAATACTTTAGTATTCATATTTCTCCTTCTAGACCGGGTCAGATTTGAAACCTGTATGGAGAATGAGCAAGTCTGGCTATGCATAACCTTTGACTCCTGGAGGTGAGATATGAAGAGTTTTCAATTTCACTAAACACAGAGAGATAGATCAAAGACCAGACACTTTCGACATCTGTCAAAAACATTATTGTGGTAACCTTAGATCTACTTATATGGGCATGTAATGTGCTTCAAGTATGCATTTATTGACGGGCAACATCGTATTATCGTTTACATTTATTCATTTAGCAAACACTTAATAAATTAGATATGGCTCTAGACATTCGAGAACAAAATTCAGAATATATAACATAGTGCAAGTATTGTATTATGAGTTTATGGATACTGAAATAATAACACATAACCCCCTAACCATATATTGCTTCATCTCTTTACCTATAGGATAAGCATATTGAGGGAAGTCTGCTGGGTGATTGTAGTCTTCTCTTACTAGCTGTGGATAAAGAGAACTTCCAACTTTATCCTCAAAGTGTTTTTGAACACGAATAAGCATCATCACAGAAGTACATATAGGATGTTTGCAGGCAATAGTGGATTGAAATTATATTCTGCAGAGACACATTTATGTGGCCAAGGTGTAAATTAAAGGTGCATACACAAACAGAGAGCTACTCGATTGATGGCATGTAAAATGACTAAGTGTAAATAGTCTCTTAGTGTCCCCTAAACTACTTTATACAAAGAATCTCTGTAACCCCACTGTCATGTGTTTTCAGAGAGACACTGAAAAATAATAGGTGTGTGTGTGTGTGTTCATTAAAAACAGTCTGCACTCAGTGTGCCTTGAGCTGTTGGAACAGTCTTGACATTAAGCTGTGAGGGAGAGATAAACCGGTGTTAGAGAAATATCAGACTTCAGCTGTCCACCCTGCAGATGTAAATTAATGCCATAAACCCCAGAGAAAGAAAGAAAGAGAGTTTTCAAAGTTTTAGTTTGACCCTATATTGGGTCAGAGCTGTTGTACAGCTATGACCCAAGGAGGATGTGTGCAGATTTCTGGGTATTTTTAGAAGTGACCTATAAGAAACTTAAGTAAAGAAACAAAAATAAAAATATTCCCATCATTTATTCACCAAGATAGTTGATAAAAACCTGTATGACTTTCTTTCTTCTGTGAACCACAAAAGAAGATATTTCCAAGAAATGTCCTGGTGGTTTTGTGTTCATACAATGGAAGTCAATATGGGTCAGTGTTGTTTGGATACCAACATACTTCACAATATCTTCTTTTGCGTTCTGCAGAAGAAAAAAATCATACAGGTTTGGACATGATCACATGAGGGGGAATGATAAAATAATTTATTTTTAGGTGAACTATCCCTTTAATCATTGTAAAATGTAAGGAAAAGTCTTGCTTTTAAATCCAGATAGTATCAAACATTCAACTGTTTGTATATCAAAAAATAATTAAATGAGGCTTAGAATTAGCACATGACAAAGATGTTAAAAAGAGGACTAAACCACCCAAATCACTTTATTGTTTTAACAAAAGTCTCATTCGTGATGTCACTTGTTATTGGGCAGAGCTTGTTGTTTGATTATCGCAAGGTCTCAGTTATGATAACAGATATTGAAAACAATTGTCAATGTGTGTGCCACAGGTTTGTCATATTTTTCATGCCAGCATTTGCAGATATTTGACAACGGTTCAATCCAAACCTGTTTGCCATTTTGCTGCAAATTCTTTACTAGCAGTCAAGAGCAAACTTCTGGCAAACATCTGCAGCAGATTTGTCCCCCAAAAAAACGGTGCTTACTTTCTGACAGGACACTATAAACTTTCTAGGAATCTGGCATAGACATCAATTAGGCATTTTGTGATGGTCATTCAGTTACATTATCAGTATATTTTAGCGCCATAACAACACAAGCTAGCATTAGCAGTGATTAGCTGAACATATGGCCGCTAATATGATTAATCTTCTCTTTGAGAAAAAGAGAATTTCTCTGTTGTTCTGAGATCAACACTGATAGAAACATATGCATTTATGTACAAGCACTGCCATATGGACATTCATCACACAACTCCGTCGCTTAATGGAGACATTTTAACATCACTCAAATTTTTACAAGCTGTTTTTTGTAATCTATAGATTTATTGGAATATAAAACACTTGAGAAAACCTTTCAAACAATGGCAGACATTTTGGTAACCATGTTTTTACGATTCATTACTATTCCCAAAACCATGGTTTTCATGACATTTGCATGGAATTGCACATTTATACTGCGGTTACTGTGGCAAAATAATGGTTAATTTCCTATATGCTTTTCTAAACCTTTCTCTCTCCCAAACCTGCAGTAAAGTCATTGTACAGCAAGAACTGATGGGAAATGGGCAGAATGCAAAAATTGAGTTTATGTATTCTCAGAATTCTTAAAAACACACACATAACTAAAGGTGGTAACTAAATGCTAATCCCTGCTGTGTGGTCGGGTGGTCTCCTTCAGGTCCTTTCCCTTGGCTCTGCTTGATACTCGTTTGCTATTCATCAAACACCTGCAGGAATCCACAACCTGCTTAAAATCGCCAATCTTAAAATATATTTACAGCACCAGGGGGTACAAATTCAAAGTGTCTCCCAGCAGCTAGAAACATCCCTCTGGCCTGTAAAATCAATTTTCAAGGTGTGTTGTATCGTCATGGTAACTGCTCTTTTTGACATTTTTCTCTCACTTACTACATTTTTAATCCCCAAACTCAAAGAACACACTGAAATGACCAAGAAAGCTGTATGCAGAACGCTTATAAATGCCAAGAAAAACAAATACTTTATGAAAGTATAGACTACTGGCAATATTGCATTTAAATATATTTTGAAAAGGAACAAAAATAATGCCAAATAGTTTCTCTTGGTCCTTGTGATTTCATTGAAATATGAATGCTCTAATGTCATGACTACATACATTTGTTACTATTGTTGCCCAGCAGCTGAATCTAACGCTTATTTCAGTCAAGCACGCATTAATTTAACGTTAGATACGGAGCCTTCGCATAACCTGTGCATGTTCATGTCAGCTATCCAGCATTATTAGTGTATTAGTTGGTCAGCAATGCTTTAGTCCATCGCTTTACCTGACCTCTGAATTTTACCCAGTTTGCATTTTACATAATCTTACTCTTGCCAAACCTAATAAATGAAACATTTAAGATGGGTTAGTCTTACTCAAGTGAAGAATAATCTTAATTTGATAATTATACGTTAAGTGTTCCCTCTATCAATACATTAGTTGGACAAACTAGTCAACACTGATCAGTGCCATACAGTTTTACATTATGGAAATGAACCATCCATACTCTTTCTCCTTTATGCTGTGTAGACTTGGACTGTATGATATCAGTGCTGTAAATATTTGACTGTGATTGTGCTATATTAGATTTGCTGCTCTAGATCTATTGCACGCTTTATACTGCTCATTTTTGGCTTCAGATAGAGCTAGAGGCAGTAAGCACACCACCATAAATTCATTTTTATAGAGGAGTTCAGATTTACTGTTTGAAAAAGCTGAGGTCATTATTGGTCACTGTTCTATTGTGGATGTCCCAGTACTCTTGTCATCTATAACAATGCCACATTCCAGTGGGCCTGCAACTGACTAATGGACCACACACAATTTATATGTGATATTATGTGTGCTGACAGAATTCTTTTCCTTTTTCAGTCTGTTTTCTGTGTCATATTGTAAATGAATTGTTCTTAGTGTTTGAAGAATAAAATTAGATGTTTTGTTCAGGTTTTCATTTTACATTTGCAGGTTTCTCTCAAACTAGACAGCTACACATGGTAACTACACCTATGTTATTTCCTATTTACTTTAATATTTCATAGCTGAATTTTTAATCTAATCATGACAAACTATAAATGTCACAGGAGTCAGTTCCTCCGCCAGCCAGCATCGGATTCTTTCATCATGTATTCCACGATCTGCTTCCCGGACTTTTGAACTTCATGTCCCATAATACCTTGCACTCCTCTCACACCTGTCACCATTTCACCTGCAATTACTGGACTCTTTATAATGTCTGTGTTTGCCTTATCTCTTCATCCTGTATTGTTGTTCCTGCCATTATGTATACGTTGTTTGCTATGTCTAGTTGAATTAATACCTGTTTGGATACCTGTACCTGTTCTGGATTTTGCCCGCTACTCCATGGCTGGATTGTTTTTGGATGGAAGTTTCTTTGTGGCTGTTTTTGATCAAGCTGTTTTTTGGTTTGGATATTTCTACGTTTGAATTTGCAACAAGTAAACCTAAGTAAACCTTATATCTTACCTTTTTGACTCTGACTCTTACCTGACCCGTAACAATAAATTGATGGAAATGTATAAGACTCGAGAATGGCAGTTGTAGCCTTGAGCAAGACACCTCACCCCTAATTGCTCCCAGTGTGCCACTGGTAAACTTGTAAGTTTTGCTGCTAAATGAATAAATGTAAATGTAGAATAAGATGGAACAAATTCAAAGACAGATCTTCATAACAATAAAGATGTAATATAAGAAAATATCTAATATCTAAAAATAAATGTAATTCAGATTTTCATGTGTATACTCAATTTCTGTGCTGACAGTTATCAGGTTAATAGTAAAAAAAAGCCCTAGCTCACTATAATCATACCATCAATTTGTATTCATGAGACATGCATGACATTGGAATATATTCCAAATAATAATAATTTCAGCCTGTTATTCTTGTAAAGCTTGTTTGCCTTCATAAAATATGTAAAACCTATTAAGCACTTTTATGAGTTTATGTATAAAAAGTGTTTGTAAGTTTTACAGCAAAAAGTGTCGGGAATACGTTAATTTAACAAATATTTAGAGCCAGTGACATACAACATCCAGACAAAATCCCTCAACACAACCCACACAACAGCAACACTGCCAAATGCTTTAGATTTTGCCCTTGAAGTACTCTGTTCATGTTAGCGTTACAATGGATTTGTTTGGACAGTGCGCTGAGTTTTTTTTTTATAGTAAACAGAGGACTATCTGTGCGGTTCTGTACTATCAGACTCTACGTGGCTCTATACAATCGATTCGGAGAGAAGCGCGGAGTCTAGTAGGCTGACGGAAGAAGCCATCCCGGTGTAAAGTGGATCCCTGACAGGGTCCTTTAATCATGAGTCCTGCAAAAATAAATGCAGCCAAGAACAATTCCCTCATATACAAGCCTCTGACCCTTGTGTTAAGCTTTGCTGTCCGCTATGTACACACCAATTGCATCTATTTTATGGGCTAAATTGGATTCTCTAAAGCAATGAG
Organism: Beaufortia kweichowensis; assembly: GCA_019155185.1. Classification (NCBI taxonomy): domain Eukaryota; kingdom Metazoa; phylum Chordata; class Actinopteri; order Cypriniformes; family Gastromyzontidae; genus Beaufortia; species Beaufortia kweichowensis. The sequence goes on along the minus strand of CM032802.1, from coordinate 15,689,421 downwards.
AGATCGAAACTGGCTGTCATCGCCTTTAAACTGCTGACTAATTAAAATCTGTGTATGTGTGTTTTGGTCTGGTTGTTAAATAAAATGTGTTTTTGTTGCTTTTATGTAGTATTAAAGCAGAACATGATTAATTTCTCGAGTCTGAAACAATGTGAACTTGGATGCCATAAAAATATGAAACCAATGAAAGAAACAGATGGGGTTGGCATCAGTATAAGATGTGTGTAAAACTCTGTGTTGCTGGTCGGGTCTGCAACCCATTTGTATTAATAAAAGGCACACACGTGTGCACATGACACGCACATGGACTTACATCTGTAGGAATCAAAGATCAGATGACTTTCCAGTGTGAAATATTTGCTCTTCAATGTGAGATAATAGAGCTAATATATCTGTCTGTTTTTACCTGTCAACTTTGGGTATAAAGACTAGAATAAATATTTCAATAAAGGAATCATCATACATTTAAAACACATAATCTATTCGTGGGTTTTAGATTGAAGTGTTTGTATCTGATTCCATGTACCTCCAAGTGTTACGTACACACATAGCATGTCTTATTATATGCAGTAACAGGTTTTGCTGTGAGAGCTCTTTTTCCAAAGTTAAAAAAAATAACTACTGTATTTGCCTGACCTCCCAATAGCAAATGGATCAAAAATACTGACCAAACAGTAAATAGTTTATCACAACCCATTAAGCTTTATTTTGCATTTATTTTATTTAAAAAAAAACTATTGCATTGCCAAGTCATGCTATAGAGTTGGAGTAACATTTTCAATTTTTTTACTTTTTAATAATAATATATATTACAGGTAGCAGTTCCTAAAAGCGATTATCGCCAACTAACTTCTTTCTATATACACCCCTCCCTTACCCATGTGCAACAGTGAATGAGATCAACCCAGTTTCTCCCAAAAGGGTTCATTTGATTTAATACTAAAGTTTTTTTCAACTGGACTATAACTAATATCACACTGCATAAGCTGTTTAAACAGTGGTTGGGAAGATAATATAAAGCTGTCAATATGGAGTTGAAGTGGCGTCAGTGTTGAGTGCTTGAGAAAAGAGGGGTCACATGTAAGGAGTATATGTGCATATGATCAGTTATCAAGAAGACAAAGGAAGTGCTATTGATCTTATCTTACAGCAGACAGAGAAGCTTAAAGGTGAAGTGTCTACATCATTATGGCCTCGAACAAAGTGCTATGGTAATAACTGTCCCAACACTTCTCCTGATTGTTATTGGGATAAGAGACTGTATTTTATTAGCTTGATGAACTAGTTGAGGATTTAAAAAAAACCTTTCCCACCAAAATATTGTAATGGTCCATAAAAATTAAACAATGAAAAGATCTAAGTGCAGTTGAATTTAATAAATCAAAAGTGATAATCAATCCATAAACATGAATAATAACCCATGAACCATGAAACAGTATACTATAAACTGTACAATCATTGACAGAAAACAATAGGAAAAATAGGTATAAATAAACACAGTATTCAAAGTAAAGGACATGTGCACACACTAACATGACTACAAAAAAAATGAACAAGACTACATAAGGAAATTAACATAAAATACAAAATAAAAAAATTACAAAATAAAAGAAACACACCTGGCACCCAGTGACAAACATTTTAGAACATGAGGAATCTAGTAAGCTATTCACAATTCTTAGATGAATAAATCCATTTCAGATTACAGTCTTTGACAGTAAAATCATTCAGAATCAGATTTTTGATTGGCTACATTTGTCTGATTAGTTAAAATTCCATCTCTGGCATGTAATCATAACAGAGGCTCATTGTCGTTAAGAAAATGGGACATAAAAAAGACAATATATTCAAAAGTCAGGTAAGTAGAGACTGAAAATCAAACTTTTGAAGGTGTGTGATTTTATTTCAAATATATCAGCCACCACAGATAAAGGCAGATAAATACAACACAAGTGACAATTTAAAGACAGAGTTCCCCAAAAAAGTGACAGCACAGACAGTAAACTTTCTTTAACAGTTCAAAACAGAACAATGTCCCCATTTTATACTGCTTTGCCGCTATTGTAGCGCCACAAAATAGAAGATTGGTAATATCATGAGATTAAAGTTATAACAGTTTGATAAAAAAGTCAGAATTATGAAAATTAAGTCGTAGCTTTGCAATATGAAGATTTATTGTTAAATCTTAATTGTGATTTAACTAAATCAGACAATTATTATTGTGAAAATCATTATTTTCTTGATATATCGTGATTTCAATGTGGAACTAAAATTACATCCGGGAAATCTAATGCTGAACTCATTTAATGTCAGTAAGTATTACTTTTGAAATTTGTAATATACTGCAGACTATACAGATTATTTTGAATTTATTATGCATGGGGCATTATGACTGCTGTAACTATGCAATAATTGACGGCATTAATTTACTATAAATATTCCTTCAAGGCACTTTGCATATGTTGATTAGTAATTCAAGATGTCTATCACTTCTGACACAGTGTAGATTTTTGTTTATCAGTCTAATAAGAAGCTGTAACACTCTTTTAAACTTTTAAAAAAGAAAAGGGAAAATGTTTGTTGATTATTTCCCCCAGGACTGGTTGTGCTCAATGAGTTGGTAAAGGAATTAATGAGAAATACAGGTAGTGAGGGTTTTCAGCACATAGCCTCAGGAAATTGCCCAAAATTTATGTCTAAAAAGAAGTCCCAAGAATAGTTCAAGAGGAAGATAAAAGGTTGATACTGCATTAGAACAAGAAAGTCTGACTGAAAATGACTTTAAATGGCAACTTTTAGGGTAGTGAAAAGTTATTATGAAGGAATAGCACAGGTACAAATGGAAGCCAAAGCTGAAGTAGAGAGACCATTAACAGCACATGAATTGTATTTTGCAGTACAAGGCTTAGCTAATGGTCACGCCCCAGGAACTGATGGGATCCCTGTAGACTTTTGTAAGTCATTTTAAAGTGCGATGGAGCAAAACTGCTGGCAGTACTCAATGAAACCGTTGCTGAATGGGGAGCTGCCATCGAGCTATAGGAGTCCTGTTTTTACATTACTGCCAAAAAGGGACCTGAAAGAGATGAGAAACTGGAGGCAGTTTGCTTTACTATGAAGTTCTCTTTGAGGTTGTAAAGGTTGAGAGGAGATTACATATTTAGTTGTATATCTTATGGGCATCTTGCCTTTTAGATCTTAACATTTGGATTGAACCAAGGATAGGGTTTTGGCACACCAGTAGGCCTATCTATGGAGAATCCTTGAGGCTGTTGGGTTCACCTGTGTTTCAGTTTACTGAAGGTCAACGGTGACTTAATTACCCACTATAAGATGAAATAACACACATTGTTGGATTTTTGTGGGTTGCAGTCCAGAAATGGGTTGAAATATGGTTTCAATATAGAAAGAAGGCAAAACAATGCAAATAAAACTAGCCATCTATGTTGATATTGTAAAATGTTGCATATCTAATCAAACTTTAAGGTTTTTTCATGGAAATTTGTGTGACATGGTAGGCCAGGCCAAACTGGCTAGCAAAATTAGCCAGATGCTAACATGGGCAGGATATGACATGCTCTCTTTGTTGAAAAACATGAACAAAACTGTGCATAAATATCACTGAAAGTTACTGAAAGATGAATAAAACATTACAAAGTTGTCTACATTTAAAAGTGGGTTCAGCAACAGTATATAAGAGTACATTTAGGTAGAATAGAACTACTGTAACTATAAGGGAATATTAAAGTAAATGTTTGAGGGCAGAACAGAGAAATACATTATTGTTTTATATGAAGGTTTACAAATTCACATGCAACATTTGTGATTACTGTCTCATACCAGCAAGAAAAGTAAATCAACAGCTTCAACTTTATGGAGAACTAAAAGAAAATTTTATAAAAAAAAAGCAATTGGAAGCCTACTGGTGAAACAACCACAGTCAATACATCTGTACTACAAACATCTGTGACGTTTTCTTATAATAGTTTTGACAAGGCAGTACAAAAATAAGTACTGTACCAGATTGAAATACATAGAAGCCTTTTTCAGAAGGGACTAGTTTCCCTAAGGGGTTGAGGTCTTTTGTGCTTTAAAAATGACCTACTCATTTTTCAGCAAACACTGACATCCCCTGGGAAATCAAACCCGGTCCACATGGGATTGTGGATATTTTCTGTAGAAACTTTCTAAATTGTTCATTTATTTTGACCTTTATTAAATATCAAGGTAATGTTCACATTGTGCACAAATCCACTAGTTGTATGGTGCACCTTTTTTTAGACATTTTAGAGCAAAACCCTCCCACTAACCCTCTTCTCTCCTCTACAGATAGTATCTAGCACTGTGAAACACTGTAAACTTGCAATTTGAAATAGCGCTTTGTTGTGTTATTGTTGCCTTTTTGTGATGTATCGCTTCATTGTCTCCTAATATGCTTAAATGTAAATGTAATTTTTTTTAGATTTTGCAGGTTCAGGTATTGCCCTGGCACTGCCCTGATCCCATTTGAATTCAGATATCATTACGTATATCTTTCTAATGCATTTTCATTCTATTTTGCTCTTTGGGATGCTCTGTTGATCAATCATGGACGCGGCAGCCATGTGCTCCAGAGATGCTGTTGCCATGACAACATAATCAAACTAACTGTTGATTGAATCAGTCTCTCTCCCTCCAGATTACATCTGCTCTGAGGGATTCATGTGTCAACAGCATAACTGACTGCTGTGTTCCTGAAGATCATCTCCACGTATGAGAACAACACAACGTCCTTTAGCTGGTATTTACAGGCTCTAGAACAATTTGAAGTCCCTTTACTCATGTAAAATGAATATGAAGTTCATAAATGAATTAAAATCCAGATGGCTAGTGCAGATTTTCCGGATACTGTGATTATACCCAAAAGCACAGTGAATCCAAAATCACCTTTTTGTATAGACCTGATAAGGGTCGGGTTAAGCAAAACGGGTTAAAACATAGTAAGGCATTTGTTGCAAGTGTAAAAATGGAAAAAGCTTTTTGTAAGTGTTAGATTATGGGGTAGAGTTACAACATGAACAAAAACATCAATAGCTCAATGAAATTGTGAAATGTTGTTTATGTTCATGTAATGAAGTTTTAAAATCGACTAGTTGAGTAGTCTAAAAATAAGAATCCCAGCACGCTCAATAAAAAAAATTTAGACACGCAGCAAGCACACTCAAAGAGAGAGCGAATGTGAAACGGTCCCAAATACAGCTAAAACAAATTACATTCAACCATAATTGTTTTCCCCATGTAATCCACTGGAGTTTTCATAGTCAACTGTAGCCACTGTACACTGTATCTCACACATCCTTAGCATGTAATAGTGTTTTCACTTACAATAGATCCACTCTGGGTACAAAGAGTTTTTGGGGATGTTATCAAAAATATCAATAAAGTTAAGATAAGGTTAAACAACTTACCAGAAAAAGAATAGAAATCAGTGTGTTATACAGTTAAACGTGCATGCGTGTAAATGCGTGAGCGAATATCACAGTGAGTATAGGTGGAGCAGATGGGCAGCAGCAGGTGGGATGATGTGATGGGACCTCCACAGCCTTACTGAGCACTCAGCTGTGATGTTGCCTGACAGCACAGGGAATTCATGTGCATGACAAAGACTTTCAATCCATTAGCAAACCCCCTCACACGCACACACAAACACATATAAATACACACAATCACCCTTCAGACAACGTCTTATGTCCTCTTCAACCACAACGAGAGGACAAACACACATTCAGACTGACTGCTCATCCCGTTTATCTTCTCTCCTTCATTCTCATTGGGATTATCGGCGTGCAGATGTTTGCCGTCCGTTAGGGAAAGCGGGTTACTCTGACTGAATTAAATTGATGAATGAAATTTTCCTCGTTAAATTAGCAGAGACAACAGACATGAGGTGTGTGAATGGTCTGATAACACAAAGGATTTGGGAGAGAGATGAGCTCTCTCACCTGAGCTCACAGATGGTAAACGCAGCAAATCTTTCTATTAGTTTGTCTCCACGACGCGGCCTGTTTTCAGATGACTGACTGCAAACACATGGACCTTCTTGTCCTTGGGCCAGAACGTAGTCTGAACTTAGCAGAAAACACTTCACAACACTCCAGTTGAAAGACATTTGCAGAACGTTTCTCCTTTGAGGTACTTACTCACTACACCCACCAAAAAGACCACTTTAACTACATCGAAAAATGCCCAATTCTCTTGACATTCACAATGTCCCGGTCTTGAAAGTGGGCTTAATTCTTACTTAAAAATGACAAAATATAAATGCAAACTCAACTTAGTTTATTAACCTGTGTTTCAGACACAGAAATAATAAAAATAATAAAAAATAACTTTTTGGATCAACATTCAACACATGATTAAAACAAATGGTCTTAAAGGGATAGTTATAAAAATAAATAAAATAAAAACATTTTATTATTTACTCACCCTCATGTCATGTCAAACCTGTATGACTTTATTGCTTCAAGTTGTGAAGAAAATCTTGAAGAAAATATTTAGCAAAACGCTGGTTACCGGCACTCATTCACTTTCATAGTATGAACACAAGGTACAATGGAAGTCAATCGGTAACCAGCGTTTTACAAAATATCTTCTTTTGTGTTCCACATATACAGGGTTTGAATGACATAAGGGTAAAAAATGATGACATAACTATCCCTTTAACGTGAAACTAACATGTAAACTCTACTTATATACTTCATGTGGAAAATCAACTAACCAAATTGACAATAACCAAAAAGATTTATGCATGTTACATATAACAGAAACGTCTGGAGATTCGTTATGCCAGCCCTTGTTCCCCTGAGGAGGAGCACGAGGCGCTCTGCGTCCAGCGAATGGCAGCTATGGGAGCGTAGCATACGCTTGCGTGACCCGGCGTCTGAAAGCTGCGTGTAGCAAGATTGCCGAGATATAGGCGGGACAGAAGCGTCCGCAGGCGCGGTGGCGTCAGGACCAGGAAGCTATAAAGGCGTGGAGCATACGCACACATTCAGGCGTAAAAGTGCGAGAAATGCCCAGGCATGCCACGGGGAGTATGGCGGAAGGGGCATGGCGTTCGTTCCCTCTCGAGGAACAAAGGGTTTTCATCGTAACCTGAGGCGTTCCCCTTTCAAGGGAACTCAAAAGCTAAATCAGCCCGAATGGCGCTAATAGGAAGACGCAATCCCAAAAGCGTAAGCGTCACAGGCAAAGTCCCTGGAAGTGTGAATCCGTAGAGCACAACAAGAGGGAACTACCTCGACAGGTTAAAGCGTAGACCACTGGCTCGCCAAAGCCAGGAAGCATGTAAGGGGTGGGGCGGCGAGATTTCCTGGCCGTTTACAACTACTCCGAGGAAGGCCTAAAGGGCCAGATATGCAGGACCTCAGTCCTGATACAAAACAATACAGGGAATACGCGGCGAGATTCACTGGCGGTGACAAATAAGTGTCGAAGCATGGGCTCACCCCCTGCGATGGAAGTCACTGGGGCCCCACGGAGTCCCCAGGGAAAGTCGACAAGGCAGAAACCCAGAGTTCAGGTAGCTGGCTCTACCGAGGCCAGAACAGCAAAACTGGAAACTGCCATGGCCGAGACTCAGCTGGCGGTGTCCAAGTACAAGTCGACCCCTCAGGGCCGAGGTGCATAGGGAACCCCTGGCACAGGGTCCTGGCCCTCGAGCCAGGCCCCAAAGTGGACGAGAGACAAACCACACTGCGCTTGCCGCCAGTCAATACATAGAATGCAGCTGAGATTTCCTGGCTGTCATTAAAATGAAACAAGCCCCTTAGGGCTGCAGAACATGGGCACCTGGCGTGGAAGCCAGGTCCAAGTCATAAAGCGCCGCGAGCGTGGTAGGCGAGGACCAGCGGCCAGCGTTACATACATCTTCCGAGCGTGGCCCCAGACCGTAAGGCCTTAGGGCCACGCCATACCCCTAGTTGAGTGAGCTTTGACGGACAGTGGAGACTGCTGTCCAGGAGCTCCGTAAAGCTAGTGAGATAGCCTCGACTATCCACCTACTAAAGAGATTGTTTGATGCGCCCGGCACCCCAGTGCTGGGAGGATAAAACATACAAACAACTGCTCAGAAAGGACTTTCTCAAAGGGAGCAGTTCTGTGAAACGTAGGCGTCCAGTGCTTCGCACTGGACCACAAAAGATGGCTTTCTCCTGGTCGAATCCTGAAAGGGAGGGTTAGGACAGAAGAACCCTCATACAGCGTAATGTGCCCTCGGCACATTGGTGGGTACTGATAGGTGCGTAGCCTCTTTAGGAGTACAGAAAGAGCCTTAATCTAATGCCTGGGGAAAAAGCCAGGCAAGAAGGAGACTGAGAGAGCTTGGAGATCACCAACTCTCTTCCGGGAGAGATACTGCCAGCAAAGAACACAGTCTTGAGGGTCCAGGGGAATTTGGCCGAAAAACGGTCTCAATGCGGTTCCCGATTCGAGCCACCGACAGCCCTTGAAGTACCACCGTAAGATCCCGTAGGAACTCTGGCGCGTAACGCCGACCTCAGCCTCCTAGTGCCACGAAGGAAGCGTATAACCAAAAGCCGGGTCTCGACCCACAGACTGGCTAGAGTGGACAAGGCTATGAAAAGGCAGATATGGCAGCCGCGCAGACCTTGACCGTAGAAGGAGCATAAGCCCGAAGAAAAGCGATCTGCACAGAATTGCAGAACCACGCTGTCGGGCAGTTAACTGGATCTTGGCGTTCGATCTGAACACCAGGAAGAGAAGACTTCCCATTTCAAAGGCGTGCAGCTTCCTCGTGGAGGAGCCCTGGATTACAAAATGGTTTCTACAACCTCCGTCCGAGGAGACCGAGCCCGGAAAAGCTGGCCCCCTCGGGGGCCAGACCCCACAATTTCCACATTTCTGGGCAAAGGTGCAAAACAGTGCCTTGCTCCTGGACAGAAGGTCTTCCTGGCGGCAGCCTCAGCGGGGAGTGCCGTCGAGGGAATGTACTATCAGGTCCGAGGAGCCACTCGGGCCGGGCAGGCCAATGAGGTGCCACCAATAACAGGCGAATCCTGTGCTGGGCATTACCCGTTCCAGGACTCCGGGGAGCAGAAGCGGTCGAGGCTTATTACAAAGCGTAGCCTCGGCCCTGCGGATATGCGAGGAGCATCAACCCCAGAGGGGCTGGAGAACAAAGGAGAGAACCATAAAGGACAGTCGTGCGTCTCACAGGGGCGCCAAACAGAATCCACTTATTAGCTGGGAGAAAGGTATCCCAGATCAAATTCACCCACCTGGGGGTGAAGTCTCCATTCCCCTGGCCTCGGCCCTGCCTCGACAGAAGCGTCGGCTCCACATTCAACCGTCAGGGATGTATGCTGCTCTGAGTGAGAGCGAAAGCAGCTACAGGACCACAACAGGATCTGGTGTGCCAATTTGTAAAGAGAAGCTGGCGACCGCCGGACCCACCCCTGATGGTTGATATGCGCCCAACCGCTGGCGTGTTGTCCCGTCCGGGACCACCCGTGTCTGTTGCTGGTGAGGAAGGAACTGCCTCAAAGCAAACCAAACCGCCAGCAACTCTGGAGCGGTTGTAATTGCCACGCACTCGGGCTGGCGGCCCCTCCATAGACCTCTGGAGTGGCGGTCTTCCATTACCCGCGCCCCATGCATCTGAACATAAAGCGTTCTGCGGCGACATATTGACCCCAATGTAGGACCCTGGGAGAGAAACCCAGGTTTGCCCCACATCGCTAGTACCCTCAGACACCTGTGGGTGACCTGAATGATCGCGGGAAGGGTTCCGGGGAAAACCAACTGGATTTGAGCCACCATTGGAGAGTCTCATGTACTTAGCAGGCCCAGAGGTATGGCCAGCTGGCTGCCGCTGCCATGAGACCGAGTATGTGCTGCCAGTGCAGGACTGCTGATTTCGTTGATGCAATTTGAGCCCTTTGGCGGCTGCCTGAATGGTTTGAATCTTTGCACCCTTGATAAAGGCGGGCAGACATGACCCTCGAGTCCCATTCTACGCCCTAGGAAGGTTATTCTCTGAACTGGAGAAGTTGAACTCTTCTTGGCGTTCAGCACGCAGCAACTCCTTCATGTGGCCCGAGAACAACATCGATGTTGGACCGCTAAAGGCTTCTGACTCTGCCAGAATAAGCCAATCGTCTATGTAAGTTCAATATTCGAATGCCCCGTAAAGCGCGCAGCGACAGGGGCAGCATCTACATATTTGGTGAAGGTCGCGGGTGACAGGGCTAGACCGAAGGGAGAACCGAGACTGATGCAGCTTCGCCCAGAAGCGAACCTCAGGAACTTCCTGTTAGCTGGCCGGCAGGATGGAACATGGAAGTATGCGTCTTTCATATCTATTGCTGACAAACCAGTCCATAGAAGCGGTTTGAGACACAATCTGTCTGAGAGTGTAAAGCATCTTGAACTTCAGCTTCTTTACTGAAAGATTCAGGGTCGCCAGATCTAGAATAGGCCGCCAAGCCTCCATCCTTTTGCAGGAACTATGAAGTAAGCGGCTGTAGAAGCCCGCTTCTCTCTCTGGAGGGAACTACTTCTGCCATGGCCCCCCTTGCCGGGAGAGTCTGTGCCCGTGTTCCGCTGACCAGAGCTTGGTGCTGGGTGAGCACCACCCCTTGGCTGGTGTCTGAGTAAAATGCGTTTGAAGTATTTTGGCAGTGGCTGGCCAGGTAGGACCTAAGAGGAACCAGCCCCTCAGGGCTGGTGTCGCGTCGCCAAGTGATGCCCGCCAAGTGAGCCATTGTGGGAACCAGCCCTCCTCGGGACTGGTGTGAAGTTGAAGGTTTTTCTGCGTTTGGCAGAAGCATGCGCTGCCAGGTGAATGGCGCTGAAGGAGCGAGCCCCTTGGGGCTGGCATCTGGTTTTAAGGCTTTGTATTAGAGTCGGTACCCAGAGCTAAATTTGCTGGGAATACATTTGAGAAGAGGCTCTGGCGCCATTATGACACCCTGACACCAGTCGTCCCGAAGCAGAGCGCGGGAGCAGCAGCTGAGCATCTAGAGGAGAGTAAAGGACAGGACCCGAGCGCCCGTATGCTGGGCGTTAACCCGGTCTGCTCCCAGGGGAGCTCTCGCGAGGGACAGGCTGGCGCGGCGGCAGTCAGGTGCCCGCCTCTTAGTCCCCGCCCGCCTTAGCCTGAATACTTGGCCCTCAGGTCCGTTTTGACTGCGGAAGGGCAATTTGGGGCCTAGAGTGCCTCCCGAGCCCCACTGGCGCTGCTGGTGGGGCTGGGAGGCTTCTCTCCTTCTGCCTACCTCCCGGTAAGCAGAGGTGGAGGCTGGGAGCTGCTCCGCCCAGCAGCCTCAAGCACCCCGATTCAGCGGCGAGGATAAACTGAGAGAAGGCAGCGGCCTGGCTCTTTGCTTCCCGGAACCTGTCGGCGCGGCGGAGTTTACGCATGCCGAACAGGCCCGAGGGACAGCGGGGCATCAAGCAGCAGGGTCTTGTCGGCTGCTTTGATGCAGAGAAGAATTCAACCATAAATGCCTCTCCGTAGCCACCCAGGGCGGGACATTAAGATCTGCCCACAGCCTTAGCTGTTTCGGATGGCCGAGGAGGACACATCCAGTGGCCCGGCGCAAGCTCGCCAGACTGCGTCCTGGTCCACACCTACGCCCTCATCCAATTCCCGCCCAACAGGTCAGCCTGATAGGCCTGGAGCATGGATATAGTGTGTAGGCATGCCCCAGCCCTGACCTGCTCGCGGAATAAGCTTTTCCCCACCAAAGCGAGGTGATCCTGCACGGCACTGATGGGAGAACCCGAGGGCTTTGGCGGCGATGCGCTTTTGGGGGACAGATAGCCATAGCGTCTGCTCCACGCTGGCATGGAAGTGTCGCCACCGACGTGCTCGAAGCCCCCGCAATGTTAGAGTATACAGAGTGCAGGGGACTGTGAACCACGGGCGAATATGGATTTATTCCACGATCCTGATAACTTCGTTATGCAAGTTCGGAAAGAAAGGTAAGCCCGGCGGTGAGGTGGCGTTGCCGGTTTAAAGGCATCTCATCCAGCTTGCTAGGCTGGCGGCTTCGACTTCAGCCAGGCCAGTCGATTTTTTAGCTGCGACTGCCCGCGTCACCACCTCAACCAGCTCTTCATACATGGGGGGCCGGCTCAGTTTCCCCGTGTCCACCTCTGCAAATCTCCTCCTCAGAGGAGACGCCAGAAAAATCGCGGACTCCCCACTGGCAACAGGAACCGCCCAACCGGGCTTGTTGACGCGGTGGAGAGGGCGAAGCCCGGAGAGGGAGGAGAAAGGGCTGGGCCCGTCTCCATCCCATCAACCAGAAGTCCATCCTGCGATCCCCATGGCGGTGCCGCCCGCCCTGCCTCTACAGACAGGAGCGAGCGCCGCCATAAGAACCATTAGGCTGGGCATGTTTATTTACACATGCCAGCCGAGGCGAAAAGAAGTCGCGGAGAGGGAGAGCTTCACAATATTGCACACGGTCGGCGCTCTCAAAGCGCCGGCCGGAACATGATCCACCCCAAACAGACAACACAAAGGCTTCGTTGAGTATCCCCACTTTCGTAATGAGGCGAGCACGTAAGGGGAACCTGCGGTTTGAAAGACATATTGATATAAAGATCTAATGCTCTTTCACTCTCTCAGCAAACTACTCAGTTAATGGCGTTTTTGAAGCCCTAGACAAACAACAATCACACACCGCGGCGCGGCTGAAGGCACAAAAGCTGAATGCATGGTAATGCGTTCCACCAGCTCTTTTACCAGCTTCCCTGGTCCTGGCGTCACCCGCCCGTGACGTTCTGTCCCACCATTCGGCAATCTTGCACACGTGCTTCAGGCGTCCGCAAAGCGTTCCCATAGCGTCATTAAGCTGGCCTAGCGTTGAGTTCCCTTGAAAGGGA
>CM032802.1:15535227-15676427 GCA_019155185.1 Beaufortia kweichowensis | reverse complement strand
AGAACATAACACATTCTTACAAAATGTATTATGTTTTTAAAAGAGAAATATGAAATAAACTAATAAAGTATGCAAAACACAAATAAACACATGAAGAATATCATAATAAACCAATATAATTATATAGAAAAATAATAGACAATTATTTCTAATAATAATAATTATTTCTAAACATATTGTTTGTTAATATTTTGCAGCCTATTTATGTGATTACAAGAATAAAAAAAGTGCAGTTTTCAAATCTCTCACTTTCTAAAACTAATCACGGAGTCAATATTCATTAGCTAGAATTACTTAAAATAGAAATATGAAATAAACTTATAAAGTATGCAAAACACAAATAAACACATGAAGAATATCATAATAAACCAATATAATTATATAGAAAAATAATAGACAATTATTTCTAATAATAATTATTATTTCTAAACATATTGTTTGTTAATATTTTGCAGCCTATTTATATGATCACAAGAATAAAAAAGTGCAGTTTTCAAATCTCTCACTTTCTAAAACTAATCACATTTATTATTATTATTTGAGATCCTTATTATATAAGAATCACACTTGCTACAAATATACTGTATCTGTCTACATAATAGCTACATAGGAAAGGACTAATACAGTAGATTTTGCGAGTGTAATGACAAATATAATAATTAATGTTTCGCTTTTAAATGTCCACAGATTGCACTTCTGCGCAGCACAAGCACGTTTCTAATGTTGCTAAGCAATAACGCGCAGTAGTTTGGTAGCATAGAGAGTGTTTTACTTACGTTCGACATCGTGTAGTTTTGCTCTCTCCTCCTCCAGTTTGACTTTCAGAGATTCAGACTCGACTTTCAGTGTGTTGATGGTTTCGCCCTTTGCCGGACCCTGACAGGCCATCTTTAATGAAGCAAAAATATATGATTGATGAAAGGACGGGGAAATATGAGTTTATTCATGAGCTGAAAGTGATACGGCGCAGCCTCCACAGCTAAGGATGCGCTGACGTCACCGGCACCAGCGCGTCACGTGACACATCAGCACCATCAGCATCACACATTTATATTTGTACCGCACTTCGACTGTAGCACAAACTCTCTTTTTGTGTGACATAATCCACGTACAGACTCTTAGGTGTGCACTGCATGTATAAAAATCGTGAAATCAATAACGGTTATGACAAGTAAATGTATAAGAAAAAAATATAAATGGACAATAATCGACATATTATATACATTACCTATTTTTTACCTATATTTTATTTGATTTATTTTTTAATTTTTTGTTTATTATATAAGTAGAAATTGTACATTGTGGCTGTGAATATAGTTACATTTGAGATATGCAGTAAATGTTGGTGTTGGCGGTCTGCATACGTGAGAGTGCTGTTAAAGGCCTGCTCATGACTGCATGTGCTATTCAAGAGCTCTTAGATAAAGCACTTTACAAATGTGTTATGTCTAAGTGATGACATGAGGACACATCTCCAGTATCCTTCAATTCTCAAACACAAACACCCTAAACCAAAACATCAACAACTTTATACAAAATATAACATTTAGGTTTGCAAAGTAATAATTGAACAGTGGATAATATTCATACAGTTTTTTTTAAGAGATTAGAGTCTTAAAATAAGCACTGATCCTGGAGCAGCAGTGGTTTGTGAAAACATACCATCTCCACACACAGCGAGCAGTAGTTGATGGGCTCATTCTTCAGATAAATGTTCATCAGAGGTTTGTTCTCACTGCAGTTATCACATGGGCCAAATGTGATGGCCAAAAACGTCTGGTCACACATCTTTGCGTCTTGTAGAGGACAAGTCTGTACATATAAGAAGAAAAAGAGCAATATCTACACATTATATTAAACTTTCTATATTTATGTCCATGTCTATTAGCGTTGAGGTTACACAGTACACAGCTTGCCATAAATTGTTACAAAAAATGTATTAAAGGTGTGTAATATGTGTAGTAAACTTGTAACATGTCTGCTCTGTAAACCTGAATCCAGAAACTAGTAAGATTAACTTTTCCAGATAAAGTTGTAACAAAGTATGAAGCAGATAAACAATACAACAACAAAAACAGAATTACAGGTGTGTTTAATTTTTTTTTAAGAAAGTACAAACTGTGCACTGCACAAAAGTAAAGATCTGTATGCTTAATAGCAGCGCCCTCTGCTGGTAACGATCTGCACATACAGGACAGTTCAGGGTAATTGAAACAGAACTGTGTGTTAAAGTGTTACTGTCAACACACTAAAATCACTCTAAACCTATCACTCTAAAGTAAATTACACAACATTACATTTGAACTAAGCAAATTTCAAAGATTTTACAAAGATGCAATGTAGTACAAAATATTGTAGATGTAACTATTTAATTGTAATATAATTTTTTTTACATTCAGACAAAGAAATTGTTATATTTTTATAGCACACTTGACTGTATTTTTTTTCTTAAAACAAATCAAAGTATACACAAATAAGTATGAACAATGTTTTGATTTAAGTAAAGATACATAAAGATTTGTGCTTTTCTAATCTTGTTGTCTAGGAGAAGAAATTAAGTTATTAAGTAAAACACGTTGAGATGTTTTTTATTCTATGCGCAACCAAAAACATAAACTGAGATTTAGTGCAATGTTGTTGTCAAAGACTTACCAGCACAATATTCAAGAATGGTAATAATCATTTACATAATTAACAAATTAGAAATACGTTTTTAATCTATCCACAGACACTTGCCATCTTTGTAAAAACATTATTCCATTTACATTTAAAATCAGAATAAAACTAGGCATATTTAAACTTACCTATTAAAAGATGTGTGTTCGGAGGAGCCTGCGGTCTTTTATGGGAAGAGAAAGGGATTGAACTGTAGAGACAGCCAGTCAATAATCTCATTACAGAAGCATTAGTGTTTATACCCTGGAGAAGTTTTACCGGTTGAAATAGTAGCCAGTCAGAAACACGGTACACTGCAGCTTAAGCTGGTTAAAGCTTAACACAGTAAAGTGAAACACAGCAGTGACAATGATCTGAGCAAAAATGCTTGTGTTGTCTGAAAATATAGATCTTAAGTGATTTTGGATCTTAACTATTAAACACTGCGAGCTGGCAAAATCTTCAAACACGTTTAAATGATAATCATGTTTTAAAGACCCAGTAAAAAGGATCCAAAATGTTATACATGATGTAATTTATTTAAGAGGAAAAACTATCATCCGGGTATTGTTTTTTTTTATTGCGACTCTGAGTCAGCCTGACCTTGAAAATAATTTACTTAAGAATAATTATGATAATTACTCACTAGGAGACTTCTGACATCAGCTTTAGAGTTTTATACTTTATTAATATTATTATTAATAGTTTTCAAGTTCCTTTGGGGACCTCCTGATGGTTCCGCCGGTGTGGCGGTGTAAAAAAACCCAAATGGTTCCTCCAGGATCCTTTTAGTTTTACAGTGGAAGAATGTAAGAAATGATTCTTTTAAGAACCTTTGAACTAAAAATGTTTTTGGCATCCAAGTACACAGAAAAACCATCAGTTTTAAATGAACACTGTTCAGTTGGAGACTGTTGTAAGGCCTTTTACTAGTTTATTGATGTATATATTAAATATTTTAGGGCCCAAGCTACAGTAATGTTTCACTTCCCAAATCCAATTTTAACTTATAATGATGAAAGAATGGGGTTTCTTATACGGAAACATTTAAAATCTTTTCTATGACTGCTTGTCACCATATTTTGAGAATAACTTATCAGACAACACTAAGTCTAGTCTTTGAGACCAAGTCTCTTATAAGTATACCTTACTGACCAAAACCCATCATAAAATATAAAGTTAAGTTGATAAAAGTAAAAACAAATATCTCAATTCAGATTTTTATTCATGAAAATTAACCAAACATTTATACATTTGTACAATATAAGACATAAATTACAAAGGCTGGGTGGACAAAAATTCTTCTTGATAACACAAACGCACAACAGGCACAAGCAAAGCACAAGGTGCGCACAGACTCATCAATAACTAACACATTTATAACCACAAAACGTTTCTTATTAGATTCATTAGTTACGACCCTGACAAACCCTGATAACTAATGACTACATTTAGACAGCAATCCACAATCCATTACACACACAAGAGATGAAACAAATGAGCTGCTTGATGAACAAAATATGTTAATGCAGAGTTCAATTTCAATTATGTGTCGCAATCATGCAAACCTGTCAAAGTGATGACCAGGTAATACTTCACCCGAAAAACCAAGAAGAAATCATATTTTAAGTGTTATACATAGATCTACAATATATGCAGTATACTATTATATATGATATATCCAAATGTAGTTTCTGAATTTTTACATTTTGGAGTAAAACTAGGCATGGAGATAATGGTTTTTCTGTGGAGTCATCTTTTAACACTTGATTTTTACTGTGCATCAAACCATCTTGAAATCATTGACAGAACACAGTGCTGTTTTTGTAAAGTATAAATCCTAACCACAGGGTCATAGTAAGGTGCTTTTGAGTTATAAATGATATAAAGTGTGCAATTCTCGTAATAAGACAGACTTTCAGAATATACAGAAGAGAAAGATCATTTACATTTTTTGAGAGTAAGCTTTCAGCTTTCTGCTAGAATTGCACTGATGATGTAGAACAAATGCTGTGTGAACAACAATTATTTGTCTATTATTTCACATACAAACGTGCCCAACAAGTCACAAGACTTTACAGACAGCAAAGAAACAAATCAGACAAAAAGAAATATATATATATATATATATTTAACTGAATAAAAGATGAGCAGTATGTGCTTTACGTCACACTGGCCTAAACGCTTCATGAAATGTTGCAAGGCACTTTATAAACACCATCAGTTGAGCCTCGATTTAAACACACATAAATATCCCTCAATGCCTCCTTTTTAGTATTCCATCGGTGTTGCCAAATAGTGTCAAAAGTTTAAAACACGTTCCAAGTTTTAACTAATTTTAAATACAAACAGATTGTCAAGTCTCAATCCGGCCTCCATAAAAACCATCCCTGTTATTCCAAACTATACGACACATACGACAAGTGCTCTTAAAAAAGCAACACATTTAAAATGACAACTAAAACAAAGACATAACAAACATGTTCTTCAGAGATGAATGCACTAATAAAAATGCAATAGTCTGACTGGTTGCAAACGCGCATACAAAAACGTTCTTTCACGTGCACTAAAGACAATTACGCTTTTAAACGATTGTAATACACCAGCCAAAATTGTGGACGACTTGTGAGTTTTAGAAATTCGTCAGCTGTTCCAACAAACACAGAGAGAGAAAGCCGAGAGACCTTGCATAATAAATGACAGGACACGTGTTTCATTTGGTGTGGTCACAAACTGGGACACAATGGAGTGGACAGTGCAAAACATCAGGGATTACTGCTGCTGATGCAGCTCATCTGCTTTACTTGCTCTGAAAGTTGCTGAGCTCAATGTCATCTTTCCGACGTTTCTGTTGAGCAAAAAGCGAGCTGAATGGATAGAGCTTGGCTTTAGCTGGATATCTCTGCCCGGCAATATCCACCTCGTAGTCGCCCCGGTTAATGAAATCTGGCGTGACGACGGCCGGCGTGCCATCGGAGTTTGTCGGGCTGACGAAGCCCAGGCACACGTGTCGCTCTAACGTGTAGCTGTAGGCGCTGCTGGTGGTCACACCGACCAACTCGCCATTGCGGTAAATGGCCTCACCCCACCAGGGCCAGATGTCCAGCTCTGTGTCGTGGTCTTCAAGGACCAACATAATGAAACGCTTCGAGACTCCTTCTGCACGCTGTTGCAACAGGACGTCCCGGCCCAGGAAGTCTGTGTCCTATGAGAGTGAACGACAGGATTTAAGACCAAGATTACTCTTCAGGATCACAACAATGACAAAAGATAGTCTGAAAGCGTAAAAAAGCACCTTGTCGAATTTGACTCTGAATTCTCTGCCGCACTCCAATGGGGTGATAAAGGAGTCCAGATCCTGCCCCCAAAATGCAAAGAATTTCTCAATGCGTAGACTGCGTAAGGCATAGTAGCCGGCGTTCCGGATCCCATATTTCTGCCCGACTGACATCACTTCATTATACACGTGCAGTGCATACTGGAAAATAAAAAACAGACTATTTTGTAAATAAATAAAAGATATATTTGGGCTATGGCAGATTGTACAACAAGTCATTTCTGAGCCATGCGTATGGTTTGAAAGATGGTTTCCATCAGTAGGTGTCCACCGCAGGTGAAACGTCTTACCTCGATAGGAATATACAGCATGAATCCTGGCTCTCCAGTGTGTGTCATACTCATCACTCGAATGCCATTGGCATAACCGACACTCATTTCCTGCAGGACAACACAAGAGATCAGCTTGTTGTGTGGTTTCCTCGTTTGCTGAATGGGATGCATTATTGTGACAGAATGGACAGACTCACCTTACAGAACAGAGATGGGAAGTGTTCTGGAGTCATGGACACGTAAGACAGTTCAGACAACACGTCCATGGCACGAGGACCAATCAGATTCAGAGCTGAAAACAATGCAAAAATCTAAGGTCATCATGTTATTCTTAACCCTTCTTAACACCGTTTTCACCTTATTCATTGATTCTGGGTATTCATGTTTTAGGATTTCACTTGGAAACCATGGGTTTATGTATGTA
This sequence comes from Beaufortia kweichowensis, assembly GCA_019155185.1. Taxonomy (NCBI): domain Eukaryota; kingdom Metazoa; phylum Chordata; class Actinopteri; order Cypriniformes; family Gastromyzontidae; genus Beaufortia; species Beaufortia kweichowensis. Next base: position 15,669,739 of record CM032802.1, on the reverse strand, counting down.
TTATGTTTTTTTGTTTTGTTGAATATATTATGTTTTTGTAAAACTCTAACCCTAAGCAATAAATTGAAAATATTAGACATATTGTGACTAACAACCTGTTTCAGTCACAGTGCTTCAGTGTTTCTCACATAAAGCTTGGAAAAAGGTTAAGGAATAAGTAATTGTTGTCTGCATTCATTTTTACATTCAACACATGCAACACAATAAACTGAATTTGCTAATAAGGTTTTGTGTGAGGTTTCAGCACACCTGTATATTTCCAGCTGACGTCCTCCAGGTGAAGTTGGGGGTCGTTTGGCATGTGCTTCTTAATCCAAGACCAGCAATGAACTTGTTGATCGGTTGGTGAAATGATGAAGAAGCTGGTGTGATAGAAATAAAACTGACTGAGTCTGGGAATTATTCAGTAGTTATAATCCAAAACTGAAAATGAGTGTATATTTGTGGTCAGAATGAAAAAATATGTTTGTTTTTTATATAATTGTGCTACACAGCAAAACAAGATGCAGACTGTAGTGTACATTTTCAAAGTTGATTGAAGACGATGAAGTAGTTTTGACAGTTTAGTTAAGTTATGTCACTTTTTGTTTAACTATTAAGATATTAAATCCATTTTGTTTTTTTCTACAGAACTAGTACATGTAACCAGATAAAAAATCTTGACACATGGGACATAAAAACACATTACACACCCTACAACCCCCTACCAGCAAAAACGATGAAATAGTACTAGATAGAAAACACAGCATAAAAGCGCAAGTAAAAAAATGCTATTTAAGGTTTAATAAAATTAGGACTGTAGTAGTTTTAAAAACTTAAAATTTGAAGGTTTTGTGGTCAAAAGATAGCTAACATGTTTTTACATTATTTAGTATGATGTTAAACATGTTGACATGATTTAACATGAAGCTAACATGATTTGGCATGAAGCTAGAATGATTTAACATGATGTTAACATGATTTAACATGAAGCAGAATGATTTAACATGATGTTAGCACGTTTTAGCATGCTGCGAGCACGTGTTAGCATGATGTTAGGACATTTTAGCATGTTGCAAGCATGTTTTTACATGATGCTAACATGTTTTAACATGATGCTAACATGTTTTAACATTATGCTAACACGCTTATCATGTTGTTAGCACGTTTTAACATGATGCTAACATGTTTTAACATGATGCTAACACATTTTAACATAATGCTAACACGTTTAACATTTTGAACATCATGAAGCTAGAATGATTTAACATGATGTTAACATGAAGCTAGAATGATTTAACATGATGTTAGAACGTTTTAGCATGCTGCAAGCACGTGTTAGCATGATGTTAGGACATTTTAGCATGTTGCAAGCATGTTTTTACATGATGCTAACATGTTTTAACGTGATGCTAACATGTTTTAACATTATGCTAACACGCTTATCATGTTGTTAGCACATTTTAACATGATGCTAACATGTTTTAACATGATGCTAACACATTTTAACGTAATGCTAACACGTTTAACATTTTGAACATCATGAAGCTAGAATGATTTAACATGATGTTAACATGAAGCTAGAATGATTTAACATGAAGCTAGAATGATTTAACATGATGTTAGAACGTTTTAGCATGCTGCAAGCACGTGTTAGCATGATGTTAGGACATTTTAGCATGTTGCAAACATGTTTTAACGTGATGCTAACATGTTTTAACGTGATGCTAACATGTTTTAACGTGATGCTAACACGCTTATCATGTTAACACGTTTTAACATGATGCTAACATGTTTTAACAAGTTACTAGCACATTTTAACGTAATGTTAACACATTTAAAATTTTGCTAACACGTTTTAACATTGATGTAACACATTTTAGCCTTTTGTTAGCATGTATTGGCATTTTGTACACTTTTTAACATGCCTCTAACACAATTCAGCAAAATGCTAGCACGTTTTAGTATGATGTTAGTACGTTTTAACATAATGTTGGCATGTTTGCTAACACATTGTAACATGATGCTAACATGTTTTAACATGATGGTAGCACGTTTTAACATTATGATAACACGTTTAGGATTTTTGCGAAATCCTCGCTCAGAGCTATGACCCGTCAAAGTTTGTGGCTATGGTAAGTATATGGGATTTTTCGCCCGCCCTACAAACACTGTACACCCGATCTCTTAGAAAAGATATAGCACACTTCCTCAAACCAGTTTGAAGATCTGTGTAAAGTTTGGTGGATGTAGCTTGAAAGCTCGAGGAGGAGTTGATAATTTAGCATAAGAAGAAGAAGAACAGTATATTGTCTTTCTCAAGCCAACATAATAAATTATTATCATTCAATAAGTTATTTAATTCGATACAATTACAAAACATGCAAACAATACAAAATATATGCATGCACAGCTGTAATGTGAATTTTTAACACAAATAGTCACAAACTTTGCTCACTTTTAATGTTTACAGACCTGTTTTTACTGAGGCGTACCACACTACAGTCATTCTCGTATCCTCCTTTCTCATTCAGCATGCCGGTGTGGACGATATGTCCCACAGGCACGTCCAGGTCATTGGAGCACAGATGCTGTAGCAGATGCAGAGCCTGATCTCCTGCAGACTGACACAAATACCCAGATTTAGGTGTCTGTCACTGACTATCAGCTTATTTTAGCTCTTTAGGCTCATTGATATTATTTTGTCAGAAAGTTTAAAGAAAAATCTGTGCCGCTTAAGTTTAAATCTGATCTTGAGTTTTTCAGGTTTAGTTTTTTAGACTACATTGTGAAAAGCAAAAAACACATAAAAATGACATTTACAGTCCCACGTACGTAAATGTAAATCAGATACACGTCAGATTTTCATTAATGTGTCTTTAGTGCGAATATTTAGATCGGTTTATATGATGTGACATCATTTTAACGTTTTAACGGATTTACAATTTTGAGATTAAAATAATTCATATATATCACAGTTAATACACCGTCAGTCTATTAAAAAAAAAACATCCCAGAAAACAAAGAAAACATTAAAGCTATATAAACTTCTGAGTGCTTCTAAATTGATTTACAATTAAAATAAACAGCAATTGTTGCATTTGTGGTAAAAAGACAGACATTACTTTAAGGGGGTTCTAAAAAACATTATAATAACATACATCTTATACATGCAGCTACATAACACACTAAAAAGAAAGGAAAACAAGAAATCGCATCGTATGATCCCTTCAAAATGAAATTGACAATTTTTAACTGATTGACACCCATCAAATTTCCAATAAAAAAAATTAATAAAGTTACTCACTGTAAGCTCAAACTTGGTGAAGGAGGACATGTCAATAACACAAACTGCTTCTTTACAGCACTTCACCTCTGCACCCACTATATCAAACCAGTCGGGCTTATAGAAGGTCTTACTCTGATCCAGGGCCAGTAAATCTGTGAGGAACATCTCATTAAGCCTTGTGTTTCCTGTGTCATGTTCTACTTTACTATCAAGCATGTGCTACGTCTTGTTAGTAAATGAAACTACTTGAATATTAAACTTGTAGATGATGACACAAACATTTGCTCTTCTCCATTTAAATGGCAGATTATAATTTAAAAACAGTAATGCTTTGCAGAATGTACGTGACGATTGTCTAAGACCAACTTTATGTTTAAAAGACTTTGTCACTTACCCTTCCCAGGCGGAACAAAGTACTTGGCTCGCTCAAAGCCGTGTTTCTCCATCCAGCGTGCTCCCTGAGTGTCCAAGCGGTCATACAGTGGACTCGTGCGTAACTGTCGACCTGTCTGGAAGTCCCAGCGAGGAACTTTCAATTCATACAGGAGCGCTGAGACATTTACACACAGGATTAAACATAATACAGGGATTAGAAACTAAACAAAACCCAACAATTAACATTATTCTTCACATACATCCCCCGCTCAAAAGTTTGGGATCAGTAAGACTTGTAATGTTTTGTAAAGAAGTCTCTTACGCTCATCAAGGCTGCATTTATTTAATCAAAAATACAGAAAAAAAACAGTAATATTGCAAAATGTTATTAGAATATAAAATAATAGTTTTATATTATTATACTTCAAAATATCATTTATTCCTGTGATGCAAAGCTGAATTGTCACTCCAGTCTTAAGTGTCACATGATCCTTCAGAAATCATTCTAATATTGTGATTTATTATCAGTGCTGGAAACAGTTTTGCTGCTTAAGGTTTTTTTGGAACCGCTGATACTTTTTTCAGGATTCTTTGATCAATAAAAGGTTTAAAAGAACAGCATTTATTTTAAATAGAAAAGTTTTTTAACAATATACACTACTATTCAAAAGTTTGGGGTCAGTACAACTAATACTTTTATTCATCAAGGATGTGTTAAATTAATAAAAAGTGATAGCATAGATTTACAATGTTAGAAAAGATTTATATTTTGAATAAATGCTGTTCTTTTTAATTTGTTATTCATCAAAGAATCCTAAAAAATGATAATCAAGGGTTAAAAAAATATTTGGCAGCAACTGTTTCCAACATTGATAATATTAAGAATAAATCAGAATATTAGAATGATTTCTGAAGGATCATGTGACACTTAAGAAAATTCAGCTTTGCATCACAGAAATAAATGATATTTTGAAGTATATTAATATAAAAACTATTATTTTATATTGTAATAACATTTTCAAATATTATTATATAATATAAATTTTTTTCTGTATTTTTATCAAACAAATGAGCGGGGGTGTATGCCTGAAGAAACAGACAAATTACATCCCAATAATCAAAAGCATGCCTGATCAATAAAATTCATAGAACTTATTAATCATTTCTTAATACTTAATACTTACGCATGACCTCCATTACTCGATGACGCAGGAAGGTACGGCTGCTCTGTAGATTACCAAAGCGTTTGATGTCCAAAGGCCAGACATTGGCACTGGGATATCCATATGTAATCCACTCGGCCAAATATCTAAAGAAAACAGAAGCTATTATGATCTCATTCAACACGAACACAGAAACATACAGTTGTGCTGTTTCCTTACTTTCCAGCTCCACCTGCAAACGACAGGCCTGATGAATTCATGCCGGCCAGCACAAAGTATCCATATACGCCCGGAGTCTCTCCCATCAGACAGCGCATGTCTGGAGTGAAGGACTCTGGGCAGTTCACCAGCTGCTGGACCTCACAGGTTTCCAGACTCGGCATCCTGCGCAGCAAAGAGCTCAACATGGGTTCTGTAAAAAACACAGAGCAGAAAAATATATAAAAAGGAAAAGCTAAGAAATCGTATTCAAATACTATGCTGATGACATTTTCAAGATCAACTTTTTGCATATTAGTTTTTATTACACAGTTAGGTCAGTTGTTACAGTTTATACTTTTATAACAGTTGCCGCTTACAAGTTTTAAAGTTCCAGCATCAGCTAAACAGTTCATTTCAGAGGGTCAGAGAGAAATTAAACATGGGTTACTAACATAGTAGTGAACCTTAACAACAACAAAAAAATCACAGCGTCACATGATCCCTTAAAGTTACAACAGGAGATAAATAAAACCAAAAGAGTCAAAGGAAACGAAGAGTAAAGAAGAGCAGTAAGAGCTGAAAATATGTGCAGCTGTGCTTGACTATAAACAGCAGAGGACATACTGCACACAAACACACATTACACTCACACAACAACAGCACTAACGCCTGTCACAACTCGTAATCATGCAAACATACACGTGTTTCAATGTAAACCAATCAAAGAGTCAACAAACAATACATAAGTATCCAAAACTATTTTAAAGTACCACACTGCTACACAGAAATATTAGATTCAACATAATAACATACGTTTTAAAGTAACTTTATTGGTTCTTGTGTGTCTTGTGACTTGTTGGCATATGCTATTCAGTCACAAGATTCAGTTTGGTTTTAATATTATTAAATAACCTTAAAATATAAATTGTTTTCTCTTTCACTGGAGTGATTTTAGATTACTGTACTCTACATTCAATGTATGGAAAAAAAACAGTGTGAACAAACAATGAATTAATTATTAATTATTACTAGGATGAATTATTCCATATGCATCCTCTCTTTCACAAGAGCACCACGGAGATCAACTCACCAAAGTGATCCCAATCCTCCTGCATGTTCTGGATCTCCAGCTGGTTGCGTCCCTCAGTGAAGATGGGTTTTGGGTTCTTCTCAAAACCCCCTGAAAGTATTCCCCCCTGCCAGGCCCGAGCGTAGATCCGTCCATCCATGTCTATCACAACTAGATTAACGCAAGTCATTGTGTTATACAAACAGTCTTTTATCAAATGTCAAACGTTTCTCACATTTTTATACCAAAGTGTCACAATGTGTGCCTCATAGGTCTTATTCGGGTGATTAACAAAATAATGGCACTTCATGTAAAAATAAGGTTACCGAAGCATGCATTTTCATAGAAAAAAGGTGAATTATGCGCTTTAGTTGCTGTGTGGTGTGTATCACCTGGGCTTTCTGGCTGTAGCGGCTCTAACAGAGGTTTAGTGAGCAGGTAGAAATGTTCACATCCATGTAAAGGTACCGACACTTTCACCTCACTGCTCTGACCCAGTTCATATGCCCACTAAAAATACACCATAACATGATAAATCAGACAGTGTCAGAAGCTTAAATGTTCAAAAGCAAGTGTTGATTAAGAAAAACATAATTAGTTTTTACTCATTTAACGTTAGTGATTAATTAAATATGTTTATTTTAATAAAATGGGAAAATTACCTATAGTTTTATAAATAGTAAAAGTGCAGTAATTATGTTTTTGGCACATTACATACCATTTGTATGATCATAGTTTTACTACAAAATACCACAATTAAATTATAGAAACTGTAGTAAAACTGCAGTTCATTTGTATTTACCATGGTTTCACTATAGTAATCATGCAATGTTTTATTTATTATTTTCAATGTAAGCCAATCAAACATCAAAGAATCAACAAACAATACACAAGTATCCAAAACAATTTTAAAGTACCACACTGCTACACGATAGGAAATATTAGATTCGACATAATAACATACTTTTTAAAGTAACTTTAAAATGATTGGTTCTTGTGTGTATCGTCATTTATCATTTGTATAATCATAGTTTTACTACAAAATACCACAATTAAATTATGGAAATTTACTATGGTTTCACCATAGTAATCATGCACTTTGTTTTATTTTTAGTAAAACCATAGTTCACTTTTATAGGAGAATGTTACCAACAGCATGTTTTTATCACAATAACAAGTCTCATGTATGTGTGTAGTTTTTGTAAGTCAATCACAACACAAACAGTCCCCGTTTACACCGGATCACTCAAAAATGAGTAACATTAGTTCTAAACAACAGGGATTTCTTGAAGAAAATCTTTGTATCTTTGGCCCTTTGTATAAGTTCAATGTATTAAATGTTTTTCACTTTGTTCATGGTTTTCTTTGTTGAACATTTTTTTTTATCTTAAAACCTGTATGTGGTCTAAGACATTTGGACCCTATTAAGAACTGCATGATTAATCATTAAAGAATCGTGATCTTGATTCAAACACCCATACGATTCATAAATGTCAACGGCGTTGGTGGTAGGCAGAGAAAGCAGTAGCCTATAAAACTTGTTTTCCATTTTACTGAGCTACTTTTTCATTATTCTTTTTGTGTAAGGGTTAGTTCGGAGCGTTAACGACCAAAACGCCAGTGCAACAGACAAACACGTGTGTGTACTGTATGTGTGTTTACTGTATGTGTGTTTACAAAAACCTATGGTAAATAATGCAGTGCCTTTAAAAAACGCATTCTGTGTGAACAGTCCTAATTGAGGTCTTATTATGACCCTGCTTAGAAATATTCAAATGATCAGAAGTACTGGATAAAAGTTCGGATATAAACACTAATGTCTACGTGATCGAAACAGAGCACATCACATTTTGAACGTAAATTGACGCTTCAAATAACGCATTTATCGATTACATTGTTTCACCACTAAGTGTGGACAACGACTCTAAAACTTTATTTTTCATGAATCATTCATTCAATGCTGATTCAACCAGTAATTGACCAAGTGAAATATTTATTAGTGAGTAATAAAACAAATCATTAAAACGGATTTAAAAATCATTAAAATGAAACATTTTAAATATACTGCAACAATTAATATTTAGTAAATTTACTTATAGTTGCTGTTCAAAATCGTTGGAGAATCGTGATCTCTATTTGAAAAAAAAAAAAATATCGTGATTCTCAATTCAGCCAGAATCGTGTAGGGGTGGGAATCTTTAGGTACTACGCGATCCGATCCGATTCTGGGACTCACGATCCGATTCCAAAATGATTCTTTATATAATTTTTGCAAATATGATAAATTTGCATTTTAAATAAATAAAGAGTTTTAATGCTTTTTGTTTATAGTTAGAATCTCTTTGACAGTATTCCCATCTTGAAGTTTAATTTTATTAATTTTATTTTAACAAAGTTATATTCAGGATGAACAAGTTCTGACATAGAATCGATTCTGAATCTTTGAGAATCGATTCAGAATCGTTAGAAAAAGATTTTTTCTCCCACCCCTAGAATCGTGTAACTCTAATCCTATTGTATGTAGTAGCAAATCTACAGACCAACCTGTCCAGCACAGTTCACAAAGTATTCACACTCTATAGATCCTCGGTCGGTCTCCACGGCTGTAACGTGACCCTTACTGACCAGAATGTGATTCACACTTGTGTGCTCATATATCTGAACTCCTGACATGAAAGACAAAAAAGGTTAAGAAATAGAAATAGATTTTCCCAAAGCAACTTTACCCATTTTAGCAGTACAAGCATTAGAAAAAAAGTAAAACTGGAAAATAAAAAACAACAACTATAACTGTAAAAAGAATTGTAATCAGATTATTATAATCATAGCTTTAGTCCTACCGTAACCTGCGGCCGCCACGGCAAGCGCATGATTGACGTCCGGCGATGAAACCACGCTGTCCCCTGGCAGGTGTAACGCACCTACAAGATCATGAATATTCACCAGTGGGTGGAGCCTTGCCACATCTTTGGGTTTGATGACGTCACAGCTTACACCAAGAACCCTAGAGACACAAACTATTAAATTATGTTCGATGTGTGAGGCCAGTTTTGCCATTTGCATAGGTCAGATCATGTCCCAAACACCACCCTGAGTCTGTGATATCCTCCTCTAATTCTCATCTTTTAAAAAGTAATGCCAAAGGACATGTCAACACCCTTCTAAGTGATGAAATGATCTATGTATCAGGAACATTTCTGGGTCAATTTCTTTCTTAAGATCAAAACAAGATATATTTGACCACTAAGATTTTAAAGGCATAGTTCACCCCCCCCCCCAAAAAAATCAGTCATTATATTTATTTATTGTTCAAAACCTGTATATGACTCTTTCTTCTGTTGAAGACAAAATAAGATATTTTAAGAAACGATATTGTGGATAAAGTGGTTTTGTGTGCTTACAATAGAAGTCAATGGGGGCCAATGTTGTTTGATTATTAGCGTTCTTCAAAATTTTACAAATCTTTTTTTTGTTCTGCACAATAAAAAAAGTCATACAGGTTTGGTATAAAGGTGAATAAAGAACTGTGTTTTAACAGTAGGGCTTCCCATACATACACATGTTAAACTTTCTCCAAACTTACTTGCCCAAGTATTAATGTCCCATGAGCTTGACCTTCTGTTGAGTGAGTTTCTACTGGACATACACAACATTTACTGTAATCTGATATCCAGCTATAGTGCCAGAGCAATGTCAAGCCCTGATATCTTTAGGCTGTTAAAACGGTCAACAATTCATGTTGCGAAATCAATTACTAAAAGAAGCACGTTTCCGCCAGGGTTGGGGAATTTCTTTTTTAGATTTTGAAAGTGACTTAGTAAGTTGACTTAGTATCTCATAATAACGAGAAACTTTCTCAAAATAATGACTTGGCATCTCATAATAATAGGAAACTTTCTCAAAATAATGACTTGGCATCTCATAATAATAGGAAACTTTCTCAAAATAATGAGAAACGAAGTTGAAAGTTCGACATAATAACTCATAATAATAAGAAACCTTCTTATTATTTTAAGATACTAAGTCATATGACTTACAAAATCTAAACAAATTCCATATTAAAGGGATAGTTCACCCAAAAAAAACAATTTATAATTTATAATAGAACCAATTTATTAAAAAAAACTGATTTGTTTTTTACAATGTCAATGAATTGTAACCAGCTCTGCTCAAGTTTTAAAAAGTAGGCCTATTCAAAAGTGTCTTTAACATTTTTTGTTTTAAAAAGTTTTAAGTCAAATTGTTTTATTGCCGTAACATGTAAAAGTACATCAGTGGCATCCATAATACACATAAACCAGAATACAATGATAAAATAATGGTAAAAAACTCTTGTGCCATAGATATGTGGTGGTTGTTACAGCATTGTTTGAACATAAACTGTGTCAGAGTTCAGTCACAACCCGATGCCTTTAAAAGAAAAACCAAAAAAAGCTCATAAAAGTATTTTGGTTCTGACAAACAAGGGCATGTCTTGTTATCGCAAGTCTCAAGATGCAAAATGATGAAAGGAATTTGAGAGATTTGAGAACGGAGGAAAATATCAGTAAATAACTACTCAGATGGGTGTGTTCCTGAAAGCTCACAAGCATCCTGAAACATCACACTTTATGACAAATCATGTCACTTTTATTTTTCTTTTAAGAACTAGTCAGGGTATGACCAACATAAACATCTCCATTGACATTCCTCTGAGTAAATGTTAGGAAGTATTAATCATGACAGAAGACGAGAAAGCAACTCACTTCAGTCTGGATGCCAGACGCTTCAAAGACAAGAACCGATCCTGGTTTTGAGCCAAACAAAGAGAACCAGTTCGTACAAAACCTGGAAAACACGCACAAATACATCCAGACTTCTTCCTCAAAATGTTGAAATGTCTTTAATTATGAAGTTCTGATGCATTCATGGTGTGATGGTAGTGATCTCTCACCTGTTTTAACGCCCGTCTCCTCTTCCAAGCGCTCATAGAGTGTATTTGAGTAATCTGCCATTTTACTCTCGATAGAAAGAGGTTTGGCAACACTCACAATTCCTGCACAAAATCTAGTTGTGCCGGCTCCGAGTCTGAGAAACACAAGGGTTAAAACAGAACTGTTAAAGAACAGATTAAATGATACACCAAGTACCTGTTGCTCAATAAATGAGATGCCTGAACTTGTTTTCTTTCATGCTAACAGCTCTTGGCAATTTCCACAAACAGGTAAATAAAATGCTTTACTTAAGAGTTGCATTAGAGTAAATTATTTTCAGTCGAAGCAAGCTGTAAATGCATCACACAAAAAAGTCTCTATCTGCTAGTAGCTCACCTGCCCTGCTCCAGCAGAACTATCTCGGTCCAGCCCAGTTTGGCTAGATGATAAGCCACGGAGGTGCCCACAATGCCCCCTCCACAGATGACCACACGGGCATGAGCGGGCAGGGCTGTAGACGACGAGTCTGTGCTTAAAAAACGCGCATATCTCTGCAGATGTGCGGGTCGGGCTCCAGCGTCACAGAACCAGCGGGGCAGAAGAACAGGGGACAGTGCCCTGACAGTCCACGCACCACTGTGCATGGTTCTGCCACCTCCAACAAATAAAACAACACTCATAACACACTATATACTTTTTATACTTTTATTTTAGCATTATAGATGTAACTTTACAGTCAAAACTTGTAATATACACGTTCACAGAATGTATTTTTTACCAATATGTTGAACCATCTGCTTATATTTTACTAAAGCCCCATATAAGAGTCCAGACTTCAGAAAAATATCAGTCTATGCACAACTCATATGGGTATTTAAATCACCAAATATTGACATCTGAGCTATTAATAGGAGATGAACCTTTCATAAAAACTTTATTTTCATGGTAAGGTTGACATTTGCATTAAATTGCCCATATGTTCCTAAATAAATGTAATTTAGGGCCTTTATGAATAAATGTTTTGACACACAATGGGTCCAAAAAATATAAATCACACAGCACTGGATAATAACATTAGCAGAAGAAACACATTCTCAAGTATTTTAAGTAAAGTATTCAAGTACTAACTGATTATGTTTAATGTATATGACCCTGTTGTCATGACTCTCGCATCTGTGTGTGATGTATAATCCACTTTAATCCCTACTTTCTGTTTATTATTGTTATGTAGCCATTAGCGTAAGGCCTCTATAAGGGATTTTCACCTCATAAAACATGAACAAAACGCATTTCTTTGATTTACTTTTTATCATAAGAGTGACGTGTGCCGTCAAATAAGTGAGTTAAATGAGCTGATTAAAACACCAATGTGACTCTTCTGAATGTCAAACTAAATATTAGCAAGTCAAACTGAACAACATACTAGCTAAAACACGACCACACTTTATTAGAAAACAACCTGCAGCTGCACATAAAAGATGTGAGAAAAGTGGAGGAACATACCTGCAGAAAACCGATACAAGCACTTGGATCTAATATGATATATTGATTAAATAAATGATTCCTGTGTCAACTTTACTACAACTGCAGCGACCAGCGGAGGCTGTCGCACCTGCGCATGCGCGGAACCACTTACGAAACGAGCCGTTTGCTGCCAGCTCTCAGTGACAGCTTTAAGCAACTTACTTTTTTTAACATATACTTATTATTATAACGTGCCATTTTTATGCCGTTCATGAAGACAAACATTATTTCATTGTTTTACTTTATTTTAAAATGAAAGCTATTACATTTTACTTGTAAACCACTATTTCAAACTGCGCCAAGTGGACATCTAGTCTTCTTTCATTTTTCAAGTTAACCTTGAGATACTGTAATAACACATAGTCCTTAGAAAATCAAGCAATGTTAAGTTACTTGTTAAGTTACTGCACTATTAACATTTGCAGACATGAATATAATATAATATAATATAATATAATATAATATAATATAATATAATATAATATAATATAATATAATATAATATAATATATAATGTATTGTTTTTGTTGGTACTAAATATGCGTTCCTATGGCGACCGGTTCTTAACCTGTTCTGTTATCATTGTATGTTAATGGTTATAAAAGTATTCATTATATGTTATCCAGTGGTGACCACCTCTAAACACCTAATTGTAAACCTGTATGTCTACGCATTAATGCGTTCCTGTGTTGTTGTCGGGTGACGCTCACGACGCTCGCGTTCCTCTTGCTCCTCTGAAGATCTGAACTGCAGTTTATCCTCCAGACCAGCAGGCGTCACTCTGACACTCGCGCTCCCTCTGAGACTGCGCACTGCTGATCTGAACGCTCTTCAGGGGATTCATGATACATATCCGACACTAAACATTATTTAACTTCACTTCTGGCTGTTCGTGTGTTATAAGTGAACGCCATGTCCTACAACTACGTGGTGACAGCGCAGAAGCCCACGGCGGTGAACGCGTGTATCACGGGTGAGTGTGCGCGCGTATTTATCTCCCGCGCTCGAGCTCGTCAGGCCTCAGTGCTGCAGTAAATACGACACAAACTTCAGTTTAATGCAGCCGCTGATAGATTGTGCTTGTGTTTTTACCCCTTACAGCATTAATTATGCAATGTAGACAGAAGTGTGTTTGTTAAAACTGTGCTAAAGCACAAAACAGCCTGTAAACAACATCTTGTCCTGTATTAGTCACGACATCTTATTGGGTTCATATGTCACTCTGCAGCTCACGCGATACTATATACACGCTTAGGATTTCAAAATTACTATGGTCTCATTGCAATAACCAGTTTACTCATGGTGTTTGTGATTAAAAAAGCTAAACAATCTTTAAAAGCCTTATTTATTATACTTATACCATAATTAACAACTAGACAGTCAGGTGTTAGATGACCGGTGGTGTGACGTTTACATCTGCAGGTCACTTCACATCAGCTGAAGATCTGAACCTGTTGATAGCAAAGAACACACGTCTGGAGATCTATGTGGTGACTGCTGAGGGTCTGCGGCCTGTCAAAGAGGTCGGCATGTATGGCAAGATCGCAGTCATGGAGCTCTTCAGACCAAAGGTGTGTACGACAGATTCATATGTACTAATAGATGCTATGTCAGGTGATGTGATAGAGATCATCAGCGTTGACCGGTCCAAGAAACGAGTTCTGCCAGCAGCCTTGTCAACAGATTTCACTTCTGTTGTCATTTTCGTGGCACACATGAGAAACCCTGCTCTCAGTTTCCATTAGGCCCACAAGGACCCTACCCCTGTGACACTCCAGATTACAACATATTAAAAAAACATATCTTCCAAATAGAGGACCAATAGTTAAAGAAATACATAACCTGAAAAATGAATATACTCAAAAAATCATTTACTCCTTCATGTTGTTCTGATCTTTCATGGTCTTAAATTTGAGTCCCTTAAAATTTCTTAGTCATTCAGGTTTGGAACAAATATAAATATCATGTCATTTTTAAATTTACATGAGCATAAGGTGATGGTGCCTGACTTTGGGAGTATTTTATTCATTTAAATTGACACTTCACAGAATAGCACACCCCAAAACCCCTACTTAAATCTGTGTCTGTACATTTTGTCATCCTGGTTGTTCATGTAAGATGAATCTACTGTCTAATGGTCTAATTCTGTTGTTTAATAGGGTGAAAGTAAAGATCTTTTGTTTATTTTGACTGCCAAATACAACGCCTGTATCCTGGAGTACAAGCAGAATGGAGACAGCATTGATATCATCACCCGTGCACATGGCAATGTTCAGGTACTGCTAAAAAACTAAACATGCCCAGAATTTAAGTCAATGCTGTGTTTTAAAAAAAATATAAATTAGTAATTTAATTTTATAATAATACATTTTTAATGACCTAATACCATTTTTGGCAGGACCGGATTGGGCGTCCATCAGAGACGGGAATCATTGGTATAGTGGATCCAGAGTGTCGTATGATCGGCTTGCGGCTCTATGACGGCCTTTTTAAGGTCATCCCGCTGGACCGTGATAACCGTGAGCTAAAAGCCTTCAACATCCGCCTGGAGGAGCTACAGGTCATAGATGTTCAGTTTCTGTATGGCTGCCAGGCGCCCACCGTCTGCTTCATATATCAGGTACAAACCTAAAACCCTAAAGAGTGCATTGGTTGAAAGTAAGTTTCTGTGTAAATGAACACCTCCTCTTCTGTTGTTTAGGATCCTCAGGGCAGGCATGTGAAAACTTATGAAGTTTCTCTCAGGGAGAAAGAATTCAACAAAGGACCATGGAAACAGGAAAATGTGGAAGCTGAAGCATCGATGGTCATTCCAGGTGAGATGACAGCACAAACTTATCACAAACATCTGTGACCTGTTGCTAAGGGGTGGGATGTTTCTAAATGTTTGTGAAATTTCCAGGAAATTTACCTGGAAATTTACTGGAAATATTCCACCCTTAGATAGTAAGGAGGAATAAATCTAGGTAAAACAAATTTTGCATGAGATTATCATCATCAACTTATTTGATTTCTCTGTGACATAGAGGTATTTTCTTTGACTGCACAAAATATGCTTTTCATATACATTTACTGTATATTAGGGATGCAACAATACAGTTAGCCCACGGTTCAATACGTACCTCGGTTTTTAACCACGGTTTTCGGTTCAGTTCGGTTCTGATAGCTTGACACATAAGAGTGTTTTTTGTTATTCTATGCTTAGGCAATAGGAACAGTAAGAGGTTATGGAGAAAAAATAAAAACAATTTATTGCAATTTATCATGCAACAAAATTCATATTTCAAAATAATAACTTTTAATTATCAGACTGACTTTTTTAACTGTCGTCTTGTGTGTTTAAACATCAAGTCCCTGAGCCGTTCGGTGGAGCCATTATTATTGGACAGGAATCGATCACTTACCACAATGGAGACAAATACTTGGCCATCGCGCCTCCTACTATTAAGGTAAGAGTTTGATAATGTTCCTCCTGTTCATTTTAAACTGTTATTTTTATGATGTTTAAGGTGTTTTTTATGCAAACATTATAGCAAAGCACCATTGTGTGTCATAACCGCGTGGATCCCAATGGCTCGCGGTACCTGCTGGGAGATATGGAGGGCCGACTCTTCATGCTGCTGTTGGAGAAAGAAGAGCTGATGGATGGAGCTGTAGTGCTCAAAGACCTGCGAGTGGAACTTTTAGGAGAGGTGTGTGTTTCTGTGTACGGATGTAGTTGTGATTGTGAGGGTCAATTTGTATGAAAATGTCCTCACAACTGTATGAATTAGTTTAGCTTGAGTTTGATTCCTGTCCGCAGCTCTTCTCCCTTGTTATACTTTGTCCAGGTTAAACCAAAATGCCTCTGACTCACACAGTGTGGAAAGTGTTTAACTAAATGAACACAAGAAATATCATTTTCATCATATAAAAATAATACCACACTGTTGGACACAAGGGTGGCAACTGTCAATCAATCACATTTAACAATTGAGTAGTGTCTGTAGCCTTTCGAAAAAACAGCAATCTGTCTGTGTCTTTGTGTTTTGTAGACGTCTATTGCTGAGTGTCTGACATATCTGGATAATGGTGTGGTGTTTGTGGGTTCCAGGCTTGGAGATTCTCAGTTAGTTAAGGTTGGTGACCTCGCAGTTTAATTGTTTTTTATGTAACCTCTGATAATCCTATTTCTGACTTATATTTTAATTGTCATCTGTGCTGTTTTTTGATATTCTGATATATTTTAGGATATGTCAGTTCAAGTTGTTTTTTGAAACCGCCCCAAAATCACTAAACTTTCTTTTCTCAGCTGAGTGTGGACAGTAATGATCAAGGTTCATATGTTGCCGTCATGGAGACCTTCACCAACCTTGGACCTATAGTGGACATGTGTGTGGTAGACCTTGAAAGACAAGGACAAGGCCAGGTGAGACATTATGAACTGAATTATGTGTAATTGCTGTGTTACAGCAATTTAAGTGTAAATAATGCTAGATGGAAACAATGTGAGATCCAGAAGAGAAAGGAGTATGAGGTTTTAACTATAAATAACTGCAAAAGTCAAAGTGAAAACTTCTCATTTATACAGTGATGGTTTCTCACAGTATTGCTTTGTGTGTTTTGCTCTAGTTGGTGACCTGCTCTGGAGCGTTTAAGGAAGGCTCGCTGAGGATTATTCGCAATGGCATAGGAATCCATGAGCACGCCAGCATCGACCTGCCTGGAATCAAAGGTCTGATTATCTGTCTGTGCTGTTCTTTTGCTGTTTGTTGCATATTTGTTCTATAACATGTATAACATCTTTGTGTGTTTCTCAGGACTGTGGCCTCTTCGCTCCGATTCAGGCAGAGACACTGATGACATGCTGGTTCTGTCTTTTGTGGGTCAGACCAGGTGAGAAAGCATGGGGGTGATTTTTCGTTTCACTGTTTCACGTTTCACGTTTCACTGTTTTTTTTTCTTTCTAATTAATAAAAGCCCATTTACAAATATACTAACAACTAAATCAAACAGAAAAAGATTATTGTTTAGTATTTAGAAGTGACAGTAATGCGCTTGTGCCCATCTATTGTTTACACACCAACATTTACATTACTGTCACGTGTCTGTGCGTGTGTGTCCAGGGTGCTGATGCTGAGCGGAGAGGAAGTGGAGGAGACTGAGCTTCAAGGGTTTGTGGATAATCAGCAGACGTTCTTCTGTGGCAATGTTGCACACCAGCAGCTCATTCAGGTGCAGTCGCGTACATCTGCAGTGTACTTTCTAAGAGTGTTCGGATAGCCATGTTTACGTCTGTTTGCGTATGTGCAGATCACATCTGTTTCGGTGCGGTTGGTGACTCAAGACAGTAAAGCTCTGGTGAGCGAGTGGAAAGAGCCTCAGGGCAAGAACATCAGCGTGGCGTCCTGTAACAGTACACAGGTGGTGCTGGCTGTGGGCAGAGTTCTCTATTATCTTCAGATACTTACAGGAGAACTCAAACAGATCAGGTACAAACATACAAACACACCAGGACATCTCTGTCATTTAAACATAACATTTTGTAAACTGAAGCACAAACATATAGGATTTTTTATATATGATGTTATAAGAATACAGTATGCATAATGTGAGCTTTCTCATCAGCAGAGTACCAAACGTAAATGCATACAATTTGCATTCATTTGGATCGGAACTACCTGTCTGTGAGATGTTGTAATGGTTTTTTGTGCATTGCTCCACAGCTCTACAGAGATGGAGCACGAGGTGGCGTGTTTGGACATCACTCCTTTGGGTGACAGTGGAGTAGAGTCCAGCATTTGTGCCGTGGGCCTTTGGACAGACATCTCGGCACGTCTGCTCAAGTTACCCTGCTTCAGCCCGCTGCATAAAGAGATGCTGGGTGGAGGTGAGACCTCACACATATGTGAACCCTGTCTGTAAAAACCAGACTAAAGTCTCAAAATAAAATTCTGAGATAATGAGCAACAAAATTTGATATCACCTATTAACATCATTATGATTTCAATCTTTGACATTTCACTACTCTGTTAATATTAAAGATTTTAAGGTTATATTTTCACAGAATGATCTTTAAATGATGTAGAGTGATTTTATGTAGAAAACCGTAAATAACCAAAAATGAAGGTAACACTTTACAATAAGGTTGTATTAGTTAACGTAAGTTAATGCATTAGTTAACATTAACTAACAAGGAACAATATAGTTTTGGAGCTTTTATTAATCTTTGTTAATGTCAATTCAGATATTCATGTTAGTTCATGGTGCATTAACTAATGTTAACAGATACAACTTTTGATTTTAAGAATGTATTAGTAAATGCTGATATTAACATGAACTATTATACATTAATAAATGTATAATAAATATTGTTCATTGGTATTTTATCTTAGATAATGCATTAGCTTATTGTAAAATGTTACCAAAATGCCCAAAACTGGGTTTTCACAGGCAGGGTCACATATAGCTTATACAATTCTAGTTTCTTTAAAGAGCAATTAAACAAGTACGATCTTAGATACTAAAATATTAGAAAAGTCTGCTACTTTTATATTTCTAAAACTAGTTGTGCTCCTGGATATGGAGAAGGGGTGGACATTTATTAACAATATTAAATTTGAATATTAGAGCTCATTAAAAGCAAAAATGTAGTTATTTATATATTTTGATTATTCAACTCATGTAGAGCAAAGGAAAACTGTACATAACAGAACATACATTTACAGTCGGCACATGGTTTCAATTCATAAACTCATTGATTTAGTGAAAGCAAAGCCAATCCGTTAAGAAAGACGATATGATTGGTCAGTTTTACTGTCATGCAAACTTAAAATCTCGTTAATTTACTCATGCGTGTTGTTATGTAATGACATATCGTCTGCGCAGCGCTGCAGAAAGTTGAACAGCCTTATAAAGGAATATTGAAGTGTTTTTAGATATTATTTTAATCATAGTTTAGATCCTTAAGTGACTAGTGGGCACTGAGGACGTCGCAGGGAAAACTTCGCAATGGTCAAACATGAAGCATTCGACCCATGAACAGCACAATAGCGACCTCTGCTGCCTCCCTCAATTACTGTACGATCTTGCAGTTATCATAGCCATTATTAAACGAAACACACGTCATAATGTACTGCTGGTACAATGCCACGTCACGACCCAAGACGCAGACAGAATGAAGATTTTAAACGCGTCGAAATCGGCACGAAAGTGACCCAATTTCCACATACAGCTGTTATTAATGGATACTAAAAAATGGTCAACAGGAATGTCTTTGTTAAAATCTCAAAAAATGTTGTGTAGGTGTTTCATTACCCTTTAAAGGAGGGATGGGCAAACTCGGTCCTGGAGGGCCGCTGTCCTGCAGAGTTTAGTTCCAACCCCAATTAAACACACCTGAACCAGCTAATCAAGGTCTAATTAGGCATACAAGAAACTTTGAAGCAGGTGTGTTGAGGCAAGCTGGAGCTAAACTTTGCAGGACAGCGGCCCTCCAGGACCGAGTTTGCCCATCCCTGCTTTAAAGGATTCAGTGGATTATTCATGGGTTATTGTGCTAAAATACAGAAAAACTAAATAAATCTCGGTTTAAGCGTTTTTCATCTGAAATTTTTTATTTTCTGTTAAGTGTGTATTTCTGACTGATGACTGTGTGTTTTGTAGAGATCATTCCTCGCTCTATCCTCATGACGACATTTGAGGGCAGTCATTACCTGCTGTGTGCTCTGGGAGATGGAGCACTCTTTTATTTTGGACTAGACATTCAGACAGGTAATACAAAGCACACATACTGATCACATTTTAACTTCCGTCTGGTGTTTATATCGAAAAATGTTGATAAAGTTGAAATGTTTCCTGTAAAGTTTGCTAATTTAAGCTAGAATTTGGTCTTTGATTATGGACCTTTACATAATAGTTCTGTTAAAACACTTAAGGCTTTTAATTTAGTTTGTTATGTTGGTCATGATCTAAAATGAGCAGACATTTCTTTTATTTATTCATGTCATGCATATTCTGTTCAGGTGTTTTAAGTGAACGGAAGAAAGTGACTCTCGGCACTCAGCCCACGGTTCTGCGCACGTTTCGATCTCTCTCTACGTCCAACGTGTTTGCGTGCTCGGACAGACCGACCGTCATCTACTCCAGCAACCACAAATTGGTCTTTTCTAATGTCAATCTGAAGGAAGTCAACTACATGTGCCCGCTCAACTCCGAGGGCTATCCTGACAGGTATCACATCACACACGGTCGTGTATGGTGATTTATAAAAAGCACTGTATAGATTAAAGCTTTCATGACATTTGTTTGGAGCAGAACTGACATTTGCGATTACTCGTTGATATTAAGATATATTGCTTATCCACGAATAAGTAACATTATTAATGACAATATCAATAGTACAGGATTAAATGAGTGTCGCTGCCAACCAGATGATCTGTTGTGAAACCGTTTCTTTCATTTCCTGTTTCTCTTGCAGTTTGGCACTGGCAAATAACAGCACTCTGACCATCGGCACCATTGATGAGATCCAGAAACTGCACATCAGAACTGTTCCCCTCTACGAATCGCCCAAGTAAGTCCGCTACACACCTACAGTCGAGACTAATTTAACCATATATAAAGGTTTAGGTTTCAAATATTAATTTCCCAGACTTATCTAAATTATTGCAATTTGTCATTTAGTCGGTTTGTTTGGCTGTGTTGTTTTGCAGGCGCATCTGTTATCAGGAGGTGTCTCAGTGTTTCGGAGTTTTGTCCAGCAGAGTTGAAATGCAGGATGCCAGCGGAACCACGGCAGCCATGCGGCCCAGCGCTAGTACACAGGTGTGTGTTTACAAAAATACCTTTGTTTACATTTCACGTATTTACTCAATGACTGTAGTAATGTCATTGAACATTATCCAGTGATGTGTCCTTATGGGTAGGCTATAGGGTTGGACCTCGTAAGAAATGTTTGGGTTCTGATTCCGACCAAATTCTGTTTCCGGTTCCAGTTCTGATCGAACGATTCCAGTTCAGATTCCGTTTTCATTAAAAAAAGAAAAGTATGATATCTATATACACTGCTCAAAAAAATAAAGGGAACACTTAAACAACACAATGTAACTCCAAGTCAATCACACTTCTGTGAAATCAAACTGCCCACTTAGGAAGCAACACTTATTGACAATCAATTTCACATGCTGTTGTGCAAATGGAATAGACAACACGTGGAAATTATAGGCAATTTGCAAGACACCCCCAATAAAGGAGTGGTTCTGCAGGTGGTGACCACAGACCACTTCTCAGTTCCTTTGCTTTCTGGCTGAAGTTTTGGTCACTTTTGAATGCTGGCAGTGCTTTCACTCTAGTGGTAGCATGAGATGGAGTCTACAACCCACACAAGTGGCTCAGGTAGTGCAGCTCATCCAGGATGGCACATCAATGCGAGCTGTGGCCAGAAGGTTTGCTGTGTCTGTCAGTGTAGTGTCCAGAGCATGGAGGCGCTACCAGGAGACAGGCCAGTACATCAGGAGACGTGGAGGAAGCCGTAGGAGGGGAACAACCCAGCAGCAGGACCGCTGCCTCTGCCTTTGTGCAAGGAGGAACAGGAGGAACACTTCCCTCACCGATAGCTACAGACCTGTCTCTCTCCTCCCGTTCATCTCTAAGACACTGGAGCGAGCTGTTTTTAATCAGATTTCATCCTACCTTTCTCAGAATGAACTACTGGACAAACAACAGTCCAGTTTCAAGAGCAACCACTCCACAGAGACTGCACTTCTGTCAGTCACTGAGACACTCCGACTGGCAAAAGCCGAGTCTAAATCATCTGTTCTCATTCTGCTGGATCTTTCCGCCGCCTTTGACACGGTCAACCACCAGATCCTACTGACATCCCTCTCATCGCTAGGGATCACAGTTACCCCACTCCGATGGTTTAAATCCTACCTCTCAGACAGGTCCTTCAGGGTGTCATGGAATGGGGAGCTGTCTAAAGCCCATCCCATGGCCACTGGCGTTCCTCAGGGATCTGTTCTTGCACTCCTCTTCTCCATCTACACAACATCCCTGGGTCCCATCATTCAATCACATGGCTTTGATTACCACTGCTATGCTGATGACACCCAGATTTTCTTCTCCTTCCAGCCAGATGACCCCACAATAGCATCACGCATTGCAGCCTGCCTGAATGACATCTCATCTTGGATGACTAAACACCACCTTCAGCTAAACCTTGCCAAAACTGAGCTCCTGGTACTTCCGGCCACACCGGCAATGCAACACAACCTCACAATTCAAATTGGCAACACAACCATTACACCATCTAAATCAGTTAGAAACCTTGGTGTAATCTTCAATGACCAGCTGTCCTTTACCGAACACATCTCAAGGATAGCACGGTCTTGTAGATATGCACTTTACAACATCAGGAAGATCAGGCCATACCTCACAGAGCACGCTGCCCAACTGCTTGTCCAAGCCATGGTAATCTCCAGACTGGACTATTGCAATGCTCTTCTGGCTGGTCTTCCTGCACGAACAATCAAACCACTGCAGATGATACAGAACGCTGCAGCAAGACTTGTCTTCCAGGAACCCAAAAGAGCACATGTCACGCCACTCTTCATCTCTCTCCATTGGCTACCGGTGGCGGCCCGCATTAAATTTAAATCATTAATGCTGACATTTAAAACCATCACAAACTCTGCACCCTCATACTTTAACTCTCTTCTACATACCTACAACCTACACTCAACGAATGAACGTCGACTGGTGGTACCATCACAGAAGGGCACTAAATCTCTCTCTCGCTCTTTCTCCTTCTCTGTTCCCGGCTTGTGGAATAATCTCCCTAACGCAATCCGGTCTGCCACATCCCTCATCTCCTTTAAAAAAACTACTAAAAACACACCTTTTCCACGAACATCTGACAGCATAAAAAAAAAACTTTTCCTTCCTCTACAGGTATTTATCTAGCACTGCATAACATTGTAAACTTAGGAAAGCACTTCTTTGTACTATTGCTGCCGCTTTTGATGTATCGCTTCATTGTCTCCTAATATTTGTAAGTCGCTTTGGATAAAAGCGTCAGCTAAATGCCTAAATGTAAATGTAAATGTAAACACTGCCAGAGCCCTGCAAAATTACCTCCAGCAGGCCACAAATGTGCATGTGTCTGCTCAAACAGTCAGAAACAGACTCCATGAGGGTGGTATGAGGGCCCGACGTCCACAGGTGGGGCTTGTGCTTACAGCCCAACACCGCGCAGGACGTTTGGCATTTGCCAGAGAACACAAAGATTGGCAAATTTGCCACTGGCGCCCTGTGCTCTTCACAGATGAAAGCAGGTTCACACTGAGCACGTGACAGACGTGACAGAGTCTGGAGACGCCGTGGAGAACGTTCTGCTGCCTGCAACATCCTCCAGCATGATCGGTTTGGCAGTGGGTCAGTAATGGTGTGGGGTGGCATTTCTTTGGAGGGCCACACAGCCCATTTAGTCCATTAGTTACCGAGATGAGATCCTCAGACCCCTTGTGAGACCATATGCCGGTGCGTTTGGCCCTGGGTTCCTCCTAATGCAAGACCATGCTAGACCTCATGTGGCTGGAGTGTGTCAGCAGTTCCTGCAAGACGAAGGCATTGATGCTATGGACTGGCCCGCCCGTTCCCCAGACCTGAATCCAACTGAGCACATCTGGGACATCATGTCTTGCTCCATCCACCAACGCCACGTTGCACCACAGACTGTCCAGGAGTTGACGGATGCTTTAGTCCAGGTCTGGGAGGAGACCATCCGCCACCTCATCAGGAGCATGCCCAGGCATTTTAGGGAGGTCATACAGGCACATGGAGGCCACACACACTACTGAGCTACACTACTCATTTTGACTTGTTTTAAGGACATTACATCAAAGTTGGATCAGCCTGTAGTGTGTTTTTCCACTTCAAGTTTGAGTGTGACTCCAAATCCAGACCTCCATTGGTTAATAAATTTGAATTTCATTGATAATTTTTGTGTGATTTTGTTGTCAACACATTCAACTATGTAAAGAACAAAGTATTTAATAAGACTATTTCATTCATTCAGATCTAGGATGTGTTGCTTAAGTGTTCCCTTTATTTTTTTGAGCAGTGTATATAAATATATATATGCTGATGTCACACTTAAAAAACAGAACCCAATTAAATTAAAGTAAATTATAATTAACTCAATGACTCAATATAAACTCAATATATTAACTCAATATAAGTAACAATGATATTTGTGGTAATTTTTTGCAGGTTACATGTGTTTTGTAGTTGTATGTATTAAATCGTTTAAGTGTATGTTTGTGTGTTCAGGCGTTGTCCAGCAGCATGAGCTCCAGTAAGTTGTTTCCCAGCAGCACTGCACCTCACGAGACGTCTTTTGGAGAGGAAGTGGAGGTTCACAGTTTACTGGTGGTTGATCAGCACACGTTTGAGGGTATCTGTGGTCTTTATAACATGCACATACACGTATATTATTTAACATATCTCTATACACAAATATGCAGTTTAAAACATGAAGTGTTTTCTGTGCTGCAGTGCTGCATGCGCATCAGTTCCTGCAGAATGAGTATGCACTGAGCATGGTCTCCTGTAAGCTGGGCAGAGATCCTGCCGTTTATTTCATAGTGGGCACAGCGATGGTCTATCCAGAAGAGGCGGAGCCTAAACAGGGCCGCATCATCGTCTTTCACTATACAGATGGTAAGAGAGTTTTCAAAGAGAAAATCCTGAAAAAAAAATTATGTATATGTAAATATATAGACTAGACTTTTTTGTCAAATTCATGTTGATTTGGGCACTTTTTGACATTTAGATGAATATAAAAGTGTCATAACCAACCTGAATTCAGCCTAATTTTTGTATATGCTGATGCCACACTTATGAAAAATAAGCAATAGTTCAGATTTGAATAATGTTAAGTGGAGAAATCAGGTGTAATGTGATAACATTTTTCTGTAATACACAGACAAAGTTTACAAAACTTTATTATCATTAAACATACGTTTCAAACATATTTTTAAGGTTTAAGAAATGTAACCGTAAACAATTTTCAAGTTACAAATAATAACATTTTCTTAGGGATTGACCATTGTACATTGATAGGGTGAAGAAATCTTGACCATGGCAGTTTTACATTTTTTGCCTCTTTATGGCAAAGTTTTTCTTTATACCTTCCATCAGCATTTTTGACTGATATGTTCTGATTGTCTTACTGTTTAGAATGTGAAAAACATAATCAGCATTGCCAGATAGAGCTAATGGTTTCCAGCCCAAAACCTGTTAGAAACCCGGCGAAATGCACAAAAAAACGTCCAAAATGTTTAAGCAATAAACAAAAGCATTCAGAGTGCATTCTGCGTACCCACACAAGACGCCACACAATTTAGCCTTAAAATTATTTTAGGACAATTATTTACAGACACAATGTTTATTTAAAAATGTATTTATTTTTTAAGTCATGTTTATTTTTCTACGCCAGGTGTGTAAGAAACAATGCCTAAATTGTACATTTCGAAAACAAAATGCTGACTATCTCGCAGGTGTTACGGAACGTTGAGCACTGGTGTACTTAAAAGTGAGCTTAAAAGTGCGCACATGACAAACGAACCAAAAACAGAAGAAACAATGCAATATAATACGAATAACAATAGTAAACAAACTATTTATTTCACTTTTTGAAATGCAATTTAGCAGCTAATAATTATTTAAAAAAACCTTACTGAAGCCTTTGGCAGTGTTCATCTTGCTAAATCGTTATTATACTTTATTGTTCAGAAAACATACGAACTGTACATTACAGGTCTGCATGATTGTCATTTAGTAGCACATAAGGTACACTGTATCAAACTCGGAAGGTGCCAGATTTGGCGTGTTGAAATTATTTTACCTTTAAATGCTTATAAAATGTAATGCCTAAAAACACTGAACGTAATACAAAAGTCATTGTCAATTTGTTTTTAATGCTTTTGAGTAATGAGTAATTTATCATTATATTTTTTGCTTTTTGAAATCATGTAAATTTGTATTGACATTGTCTTAATTTAATCGGAATTTAAATGTTTAATGACGTTTATGTTGTGTGCATTTTCAGGTAAACTGCAGACGGTTGCAGAGAAGGAGGTGAAAGGAGCCGTTTACTCGATGGTGGAATTCAATGGCAAACTACTGGCCAGCATCAACAGCACTGTCAGTTTACTGTGGTGTGATTTATAACGGTTAAATAGCTGAAAGAATGAATCTCACACACTAAATGTGTGTGTTTGCGTGCAGGTGCGTCTGTACGAGTGGACAGCAGAGAAGGAGCTGCGCACTGAGTGTAATCATTATAATAACATCATGGCTCTGTATCTGAAGACTAAAGGTGACTTTATTCTGGTGGGTGATCTGATGCGCTCTGTTCTGCTGCTGGCATATAAACCCATGGAGGGCAGCTTTGAGGAGGTCAGGATACCTGTTATTTCTATCGTTTTGATCCATCGCTTCTAATTAGAATAAAGTCTCATTTCTTCCTGCTGCTTTCATTTTGTCAGATTGCACGCGATTTTAATCCAAATTGGATGAGTGCCGTAGAAATCCTGGATGACGACAACTTCCTTGGAGCGGAAAATGCTTTTAACTTGTTTGTCTGCCAAAAAGACAGGTAACATGAGAAGTTATGTAATCATATGCCATGTATAAGCGTCTGATGTTTGTAACCACAGCAGTGCAAATGGCGTCTCAAATCACCATCTATGCTCAGCGTAGTTGCACTTAGTCATTGTTTTATAGTCAATATTTATCACAAGGCTACGCCATAAGTAAGGTTTGCTCCTAAATTTCTCAGTCAACACCGTTTGATGGCGATCAGCTTGAATTTCTGAATGAATGCAGCATGACAGAAGAGTCACATGAGATACTAACCTCCAACGCACATCATCTGATTATATAATGATTGTCTGTCCACCAGTGCTGCAACTACAGACGAGGAGAGACAACACCTCCAGGAGGTTGGCTTGTTTCATCTGGGAGAGTTTGTCAACGTGTTTTCACACGGATCTTTAGTTTTGCAGAATCTAGGCGAGAGTTCCACTCCTACTCAGGGTTCTGTGCTGTTCGGCACCGTTAACGGAATGATCGGTAAAGTTTCTGTTGTGTTTACTCTCTCTTACTTTTACTCAATCCTAATAATTATTGTACAATATGAGTCATTGAATAGGCTTGTAGATGTTTAAAATGTGTGTATTCCAGGTTTGGTGACATCACTATCAGAGGGCTGGTACAGTTTACTGCTGGATCTCCAGAACAGACTCAACAAGGTCATCAAGAGTGTCGGCAAAATCGAGCACAGCTTATATCCTTTAACAGAAACCTCTGTTCTGAAATTTCTGTATCATGGATTTATATCTAATTAACACGCTTTAGCGCATAAATTGTGGATTTTTATTTTTACCCACGTTGCCGTCCTTGACTCTCGTGACACTTGGAGGTCGTTCCATACAGAGCGTAAGACTGAGCAGGCCACAGGATTCATAGATGGAGATCTTATTGAGAGCTTCCTGGATTTGGGACGTGCCAAGATGCAAGAGGTTGTCAGCACACTCCAGGTAATATTACTTAATCCGATCAAGTCCGTTTTATTTCACTTAAAGTCAGTTAAGAGTATCTAATGTTCATGATGTACACAACAATATGCTTAAATATACACCGGATCATAATCCTTATTAAGGTGTCATTCTCTTCTGTTGTATCCAAATTTATGGATTTCAGATTAACTTTCCATGTGAAACTCGTATGATTTTCTCAATGTTCCAGATTGATGACGGTAGCGGAATGAAGCGGGAAGCTACGGTGGATGAGGTCATTAAGATTGTTGAAGAGCTCACGCGGATCCACTAATCCGCCCAAGCGTTGCAGATCTGTACATAACTATAAATAAGTCAGAGGGTTTGTTGGATGTGAATGCGCTTCACTAATTTCTTCTACCTTTACAGCTCACAGGCGATAACACGGCATACGCATTTATAGTGTTTGTCAGCGTTTAGGAATCATCACTCTATCAGCACTCTTGTTTGTTTTTTTTTCAATAGTTTTAGTGAAGTGTTTGTCGTTGTGTTTCTCTGTTCATTTATTTTAATAAAGTTTTCATCAGTACATTTGGCCTTATGCTTTTTATGAAGTGTGTATATGTGAGGAGTTTAGTACAGCTCAGAAGGCTGTGCGTATGTATGTACATTAATAGTAACATTATGTTTGTGCTGTGTGGCTGGAGGAGAACTAGCCACCCCGTCCAAACTTGGTCTGTTCATACTTTTCGTACATCCTTTCCATTTACCAAATCTTCCGGTGAAGTATTTTTAGAATTTTAAGCAGACACAATGACACATACAAGCAAGATAATGACCGTCAAAGGCTATTCTGATGCTGCTTTTCTTTAGGCTCAATAAAATCCACCATCAAAGCAGCTTTAAATCATGTGCCACGAAAAACTTCATGTTTTAGAATATCTAAACGTTTAATTTCATATTTCTTTATTTGAGATTTTATATAAAAAATCTTTTGTCAGCATTAAGTATGTTTAGTCATTTACGTGTAAGATTAAATAAAACCAGTCATTTAGATTTCAAGATATATGCTGATTAAATTTCATTCTCGTCTAAACATCTTGCCGCTGAATAAATGGGCAGGCTAGATATCTGATGTGGAGATTTATTAATCCAGCATGACGTTGAAGTGTGTTACAGAAGAAATGAGAATACATTATTAATCAGCTGATTTGAGCTGTAATGGAGAATGGAAAGACACATGTTTTATGGAGACAAATCAATATTTATACATCTGTGATGAGTTATTTTTATGTTATATTTATCTGTTGTTTTATAATGATCTCGGAGTGACCAGATATAATATACAATAAAAACTGAAACATTGCATTTCAAATTGCAATCATAAATACATCCACATTATGCAAAAGCTTTATTATTCTTATATCAGGTCATAAACACAAATCTCCTTATAATCAGACATTTTGTTCAGGATGGAATTACAGCATAGTTTCTTAAAGGAATTACAGCATTAAAAGTATTATAGCCTTTGAAACAATGCCATTTCAAATAGTAGTTTCATGATACCATCACATTGTATGTAGTGTGCAATTACCATGTTGGGAATAAATTTTGCATTCTTATGTGGTATAAAAATATTTTACTTTTGGCAGTCCAATCATATGAACTATAAAAGAGAAGATCATTGTTAATATCCTACAGTGTGCTCTGGCTGTATACTGTACTTTTGGCCAATGTACAGTAGTAGATTATTTGGTTATTACATAAATATAAGACAATTCACATTCAGTATTCTGTCAGTACTCTATTTTAAATTTCCCAGTCATTATAAAGCATTAAAAATGATAATTGTATCTCCTTTGTTACAGCACAGACTTTGTGCATTGCAGATGTTCTTCATTTAATCTGAAGTGTTTCTCCACAAATAGAGATTGTCATCAGTTATCGCAATGATCCAAAAAAAGTATTTGAACGGTTAAAAATGTTTTCAATTTCATTTCACAAAATATCAAAATCAGGTGTATTGTAAAGATGGACTAAAATTACATTTTTTTAAAAAAAAAGGTTTAAAATAAAAGACAAGAAATATTGTACATGATACTGTGTTGAAAGCAGTAATCTTCTAGGATGCTGTGATAACCTGAAAACCATCTGCCATTGTAAAAATAGAAATGTGAAATGAGTTGTCTTTAAATATTTTAAAATGGACTGCAATGACTTCAGACATTTTTAAGTGTGGATTAAAAAATATGTGTAATTTTTATAATCCTAAGGTATTGTATTGTGTCCTAGTTTACTATGCATAGTCAACTATAAGTAAGCCATTCTTTAAATGACTTCCTGAGGACTGTTTCTGATCCTGTGGCATTTTCACAACATAGCTCTTTTTAACCAGGTCACTGTCGGACACTGTCGTATGAAAATCATGTGTGATTGCAACGTGTTGCACTTCTCTTTGCTGTCTGTATTGTAACAGAAATTACTTCAAGAGTCCAAATATAACAAGGGTAAATTGTGCTCATATGTTGCTTTTTTACTGCATTGAAAAAAACAACTTTAAATAATATAGCGTAAACATTTACGTTCTTTAAGTTTGTTCTTGTTCCTATATCAGTTCTTAATTTTTTTTAAATGTTAATCACTGCTTTTACTTCCAAAACTGACCTCCAATTGTTAAAAAGTACAAGTCAGATATACAAAATTGTGATCTTAATATCTCACCTTTTAAATTTGAACCCACCCCCTTTCTGAATAAATATAAATGACTGTAATGCATATCATGTGTAATAATGTGAATTTATACAAGTACAAAATAACGACATTAGTTATTAATCTCTCTTTAACACTGCTCCAAGATTATTACATTGGAAATAATATTAATAGTAATAATAATTTATCTATAAAATGATGTTGTATACATCAATGTGTTAGTGAAACGCTGCAGTTAATTGTTACAGCGATGTATGAGTGAAAGACAATGCGAGCACACAATCAAAAACTAAAGAACACAATGTGTGTGAGCTGAAATGATTTGGTCCTGTCTGTGTGGCAGTTCTGGTATCGGCCGTGTCTCTATGCATAGAATGTGTCCACCTTCACTGCGTGACAGAACATAGTCATGGAGAAAACCAGCCCAAGAATCTGAAAACAAACACACATGCCAGTTATTCGATCAATACTGCCTTTAATACATGTGATAGTGTATGTCTGTGTGTGTGTTTAATACCTGCGTTAGAGCCAAACACAGCGCAAAAATCCACAGGGCCACCAGATTTTCCTGCAACCAGCCCTTTACACGCTCATAGCACGGCTGTCAACACACAAATGCACATCTCATGCTTGTTACATAATAAAGAACATATGGTATAACTTTAGATTGATTTGTAACAGTATTTGCAGCTGCAGAGCAGCTGAACAGATCTATTAGATATGATGCTACGCAAATTTGCCTGAAGAAATGATAACATTTGTCCATATCTGTAACTTTGAGGTCACATATATTGTGTTTTTCATTATTTATGACATCATCTCAGCCATTATTTTAAATAAGCTATTTTACGTAACATCTGTTTAGATAATCACAATCACAAAGCTCAACTACTAAATGCTGTACAATGCTACCTGCACGATTAGTGACTGCATTTATGTTTTGTGAGAATTGTTCATGCGTCTCCTGTTTGTCTTAAAATGTTAAACAAAATAAATGTGCTTAAGGTAAGGTTCTTCTCAGCCATAGAACGCCATAGAAAAGCTTTCTGTGAAAGGTTCTTAAAATCACCATTTCTTTTTTTTTTAACATTTTTATAGTCGAAATAACCTTTTTTCACCACAAAGAACCCTTTGTGAAACAGAAATGCTTTTCAGATGTAAAAGGTTCTTTATGGAGGTTCTTTATTCAGGCCAAATTGGTTCTTCTTTGGCATTGTGCAGCAGCTTTATTTTATTTTCTTTGCTTTTCCAGCAGTGACTATATGACGCTGGCTATATGAACTCAACTATTACAAAAGATGCAAATATCACTAATAAAAGTCAGGCGTATAGGGTTAATTATAATTTTGTCCTCAAGGGAAGGGCATTACTAAAAAAGATTTTTGTTGTTTAGAAGTACACTAATAGAACACTTGAAAGATATTTTTTGTGGTAATAGAGAAGGTAAAAGTGTGTTTCTTACAGCGGTCCACCAGGTGCCAGGATTCTCCAGGCCACAGTTATCACTGTACTCCAAACAGCAGGAGTCAGGCACTCGAGTGGCATTATACACATAAAACCAGTCTGTGTGATTCGTCACTCCACAGCAGCGAAACTAGAAACATCACACATACACGCACAGATTAACTGACGACCTGCGAATAATATTTATATTAACGTATACATACTTTTGTTTTTATCAGCATAGTTTTAAGTGAAAAGTTAAGATGAGTATTTGATATCAGAT
Organism: Beaufortia kweichowensis; assembly: GCA_019155185.1. Classification (NCBI taxonomy): domain Eukaryota; kingdom Metazoa; phylum Chordata; class Actinopteri; order Cypriniformes; family Gastromyzontidae; genus Beaufortia; species Beaufortia kweichowensis. The sequence goes on along the minus strand of CM032802.1, from coordinate 15,637,252 downwards.
AAACCACCATCACTATCAAAAATCTGTCCTTCCTTTCATTTTACTACACCAAAACTTACTGTACTTGTGTAGTTATTGTGCAATACTAAAACAAAATGAGCTCACATCAGTTTGGACGATACTCCAGGCGTTGGTCAGACCGATGTTTCCCTCTGTTCCAAAGAGCTGCAGACCTTTCTTCAGATCTCTCTGAGCATATGCATCAATCTAGAACAAAGCAAACAAAAGCTCATTGATCTGGTGTGCTGTGTATATATTTTGTAACATCTGAAAGCAAAGGAGGTGAGTTTATCGAGCCGTTCTGAAGCGTTAGGATTTAAATGTTCCCTTTGTGCTGGGGATGATTTTTTAACTTCTAAGACCAATGGAATTCATGAACCAATAATTTATTTATATCAGTGAGCACTGAAAATTGGATTTCTCGTGATCTTACCCTTTAGCAACCTGACTGAAATTGATTTGTTTTTGCAAAGTTCAATTCTGAATCAATTTCAGATGTAATAGCCTACACCAGATGTCCTTGATACATGAATCAATCTATTACATTGACTTTGCTTAAATTACAGAGCCACTGGCTTTTCTGTGACATTACTTAAACATTTCATTTTACATAATGTATACTGTAAGTGATACTGTAAGTGCTCATATAGACTTTATGAGACTTTTATTATTAATCACAGCTGCATCAAAGGTAACAGACATAAACATACTGGTCTCTTTCAAAAGCCAAGAGCTGATGAAAATGTTTAAATTATTTGTAAACCGATCTTTCCTAAATTATTCATTGCAACAACTTACATGCATACTTGCTGGTGTTTTATAAATGAAGCCCATGGATTGCAAAACATGAACGCGTGAGCTGCTAATGCTACAGAGCTCATGAATGAACAAAGCTGTGCTTGTGTGAAATCATAACTGCTGGGCATGAGGAACATGCCTATGTGTGTACTGGTTTGACGTACATTTTGTAATAATATAAAGTGTATTCAGGTTTCACAATCTCCTTAAAAATTGTCCTAGCTGTAGGTAATGCAGGAAACACAGCAGATCAATACATTAAACGCACATGTCTGATCATGCGTCTGATCCTCATGACCAGACCAGACATCTGAATTTAAAGACCGAACTCATTCATTTTATCTTATCCAAAAAAACTGCACAACATGTAGGTAAATACGTTTCAATATGTAAATCAAAGAAAGCAGCTGTGAATTAGCTCTCAGCACATATGCATTATTAAACATGCATATTTTTAACAGATGCCGTAAACAAAGTCAGAAGACGCAGATGTTCCACAAAAAAATTGTTTCACATCTTCAACATTTAATCAAATTCTCAGAGATTATGGAGTGTTATTTTCTCTTCTTATATTAGTTTCCTGTGAAAACCGGCATGAATCATATAAACAAGGGATTCGCAGTCTTTTCCACAGAAAAAATGAACTGCACTTTCGTCAACAGTCAACCAAACAGGCCGTTAACAATGAATTATTCAACGCCACGAATGGCGAGAAACCGGAAAACTGGAATGTAATCTAAACTTCTTGAATTCCAATTGAAAGCTTCACCTCAGAAGAACAGGTTTTCTGACAGTTTCTCACACAGGATTCGGGTCTAAGGCATGCACGAAGAAGTGCTCACAGAGCTTTGAGAAGTAAATGTGCATTAAATAAGCATCACGTCGGGGTTCGGAGCACCTCCTGACAGTTTTCGTGACGGACAGCGCTGCAGCGTTTCAAACACACGTTATCTGCCTCTGCGTCCTCTCCTTTATATATCAGCTGTCTATTATATATCTCCGTTATTTCTTTCATAACACTTCTATGAGCCCTCTGATAGAGGTAATACAGTAATAAAATCATAAATAATAAATAGCAGAAATACAGGAAGTAATAGAGGGAGGACGACAAGGTCTCTACAATTTTAACCATGTAGTTTGAAATCATCAGTACTGAATATTGGAGGAAAAGCTATACAGGGGAACACAAAATGACAGTATATACTGCATGACTGTTAAGTCAGTGAACAGTATGCTATGCAGTGTCGCTGCAGTATGCATAAAATGTTCATGTATATACAATGACCTCTGGAGGTGTTGTTGACCCAAAAGATGTCACGGCAATATGTGCTTCGAGGACAACGGCCAAGTCGAGCTTTGGCTGTAACACAAGCAGACGTCAAAAACTAATGCAAATGCCCTTTTCAGTCAGCTCAGCAATGTAATATAATATAATCCACTTTGCATACTGTACAAAGATCTCACCTAGTAGATAAAGCACAAATTGACGTTAAGGTGTTAAGGCTGTTTATGACATCAAGCTTTTTTACAAGCTTTAAATGGTTTCCAAGATAATTTAAACTTTAACTCCAGGCGAACTGCACTATAAATGACATACAGTATATAGCGGATCCTTCAAGAAACAAAAAAATGTAAAAGCCTTCTCACAATGTTTCTATTCTTCCCTCTTCACACACTGATATGTGTCTAGTTGGGATTTCATTTGAATCATTGATTTATTTCCATCTTGATCATTCCGAGGGTTTCATTGGGCTTTTTGTAAAACACTGTTTGTAAGCTGTTGCTTTTATTTAAGATGGATAGATTTTGCACTTACCTGATCTTGATAAGCAAAGAAGAGAATGATGAACAGAATCTCCAGCAATAAAATCAGAAGCAGCAGGATGAAGAACTGCAGAGAGACAACAAGACAGCGGATGAGGATATATGTGATGGCACACAAGCGTGTCTCATCAGATATCATGGATATTTTATGAGCCTGTGAAGACCTTCATTAAAAAAATAAAACAGACTACAGCCAAATTTTGATTTACCCACAATGCACCTGCTTTTCATGATCCTGTTTAAATGATTAATGGCCTCAATATGCCTTACTATAATTTCATGTTTAAAGATGACCTTGTTGTATCATTGATCTTGTAATAGCCCTGGTGTGGCTCTGAAACTCACTATAGCTCTTAAGCTATATCACATGATGTTAACGGAGTGGATTATACAGTTTTCATTCTTCCACACAAACATCTCCTATCAGATGTGCAAGAAATTACATACAAGATGTTTTATCAGATGTACAAGAAATTAAACTGACACACACACCGTGAGAAGAAAGAGCAAAAAATGACAGTTCAACTCTCTTTCAAGAGCCCAGCTGACAGAACTCTGCACCAGTAACCTTCAAAAGAGCTTCACACAATGCCTTACAGAAATCACAGATGGTAAAGTATAGGATTACTCGTGTTTTTGTGCCGTTTATTCTCGTCAACCAAAGGATGCTACCATAAGGTTTATTTTTGTCTGTCAATTTTTCACCTCCATTTCATCAGAAGCTATACACACTGATCAGGGTCAATGTGGAGCTATTCTTGGTTGCCACAATACACACTTGCAACAAAATAACGTATATAGGCTAAACTGGTGTGATGTCAGGACCAGACAGTTACTAGTTTGAGTAACCGGATAGCAAGGCACTTAAGTGCTGGTTTCTCCGGGGCTTTAAATCACTTAATGAATGAAAGCATTTGCTAAATGACTGAATTCCATTTTCCATCAATATGACTGGATTTTGCCATAAGAATATTTGTATTTTAGCCATTTAATCTAAAGTACAACTTTGAATAGATCAAACAGACCGGTTGTTTCTTTGATCCATTCGTCTGGTAAAAGCAAGTAATATATTACTTTTAAATGTAATACACACACAGTATATAGATAGATAGATAGATAGATAGATAGATAGATAGATAGATAGATAGATAGACAGACAGACAGACAGACAGACAGACAGACAGACAGACAGACAGACAGATAGATATAACGTAAAGATAACGTAAAGATAACGTAAAGATAACGTAAATATAACGTAAATATAACGTAATATGTGGTCTCTATATATTAATTTAAAAAATATAAAAAAAATATATATATATATATATATATATATATATATATATATATATATATATATATATATATATATATATATATATATTTTGGAAAGCCAGAGATAAATGGTCTATCAACCAATGACAAGAACAAGGTCATCATTGATGAGGTCATCATTATATCCCTATCACATAAATATCAGCATATACAGCAAACATCATCATCTCCCATGTGGACATGAGAATGTATTATCATAAATCTTCTTCTTCACACTGCAGACTGCAGGCTATGATAGTCTCTGAAATGATTCCTGCTCAACTCAACAGCATAAATCCTTCCATTATACATTCATAAGACTACACCCATATTTGCTGCACTTTTCTAATGGCGCTATACCACTAATATTACAGCTGTGCAGGGGAAGAGATATGATGGAGATATGACCCCTGAAATTACCTGGACTTAATCATGCCAGCTAGAAAGAACAGGCAAGAAAACAATTCAGTTCTGAAATGAAAAAAGCCTGGAGCAGGAGCTCTATAATGTATTCAGGACTTTTTTTAGATTATTGAATGCACATTTGCATGACCGGTTGTTAAAATGTGGGCAGTGAGGTCATCAAACAAGTATTTCAGTTAAAACAGCCAAATATGTGACAAATCTTAACATAGTCAGAATTAATCTCCAAGCACAATTTTCATTTTATGCAAATGTACTTCTAATGTCCTTTTCCACACTGAAAAGGACATTAGAAATACAACAGACGTGCAAATGAGAATACTAAACACATTCATATAGGCAGAGGTTGCACTACAAATGATCATTATCGCCTAATAGACTCAATTGTAAAAATCCCATCATCTCCTCTGCTTTATCTGTCTATTTTATCTAAGTTATATTCTGATAATTATCAACATAAGAAAACTATACAAAGGCATTCCCTTCAGTATACAACAGACTTGTTAGGATATTTCTTTTTCTTGTCTAAAATTATTTTATGTGTAAGATGCTTTAATTACTGTAGTTACTTCCTGTTGTAGTTTTATTATAATTTCCTGTAGTCCTGCCTCTGTTCCACACCAGATGCTATGCTGTACTTTCTGAATTTCTATAATCAGTCTCTCCTCATCCATGTTTGATGATTAATATTTATAAGGTGTGAAACTTTCGGAATGAGACCGTTGTGCACTTAGAGCTGTCAGCTGTGACATCGCAGAAGTAGAAACTGTTTCTAAAATAGAATCCACTGTTGTGCGTCACGTATCATTGTCGTGGCTGGTTAGGACAAAAACTTAAAGTAAAATGGAAAAGGTACCTTTTATCGTGTTGTCGCGTAGTGTCTGGTTAGGACACTGTTAGACTGTTTTTGAATACTGCTTCATTACCTTTGTGTTCTTTGTATCGAGATATTATTCGTCTATCATTTAAAAAATACAAAGACTGCAAATACAAAAATTTATAGCAAATACTACAAAGACTGGGATAAAATAAAAACACAAATGAACTGTAAACCTTTGTGTTATCTGGGTCTAATCATGGTATTTTGCCATTCATTTTAAATTATAGAAAATGTTAATACTGGCTATGGTGGGATAATATTAATATTCACAACACACAAACATATACAATCCAAACACACAAAAATGTTTATTGTCATTTAACATTGTTGATAATAATATACTGTGATAAAAATGTTGCCAATCAGTCTGTCAGAATCATGAATTATAATTATTGAGCCTGAACTCACTCGAATTTGTTCGAAATTTACGAGTTGGCTAATTTGTACAAATTCGTACAATGTAACGCGTACAAAAAACGTACGATTACTAGAAAAAAGCATCTATAAAGCCCCACCCCTAACCCCAACGTCACTAGGGAGAAGACAAATCGTACAAAAATGTACAAATGAGATCGTACAAATGAGATCATACACATGAGATCGTACAAATGAGATCGTACAAATTCATATGAATTAGCCAACTCGTAAAATATGTACGATTTCCGTAGGATTGCGTTGAATTATTTGTAGTTGAACATCAAAATGCAACACATCGGTCATTTCTGGGTTTAGTTTTGTTAAACTCAGCTATACACTACATCTTGTGGTCACCAAATGATAATTGATAATTGATATGATAATTCTCTTTACTCATTTACTGACCGGTCCTTAAATATTAAGTAAAGATGCTCACTAAAGCCCCCTGGACACCAAATTGTAGACATGAGTTCAGCTGGTAATTTGGGTCACATTAAATTAATCATTGATGAGAGCAAAAATGTCTAGTCAGAAGTGAGTATTCTAGTAAAGGTAATGACAGGGTCACAGAAAGAAATACTACAGTATATGCTAAGAAGTTTGTACCTGCTGTTGATTGTGTTTTGATATGTTGTGATTTCCACACCGCTGCTGCATTTACCAAATGTATTATTATAATTTATTTTATTATTATTATATTTATTATTATTATAATCTTGAGCAAAATGGGTAATGATAGGACACTGATAAACTATAGACCCATAAAGACTGTAATTATCCAAAGCTGCTTTGAGGAAAAGGGGAAAGAGGCACTCTGCATTGCCCTTTATGCTTTTAAGTATGCAAGCGATCTCAAACAAAACAATCCAGTTTAGATCCTCTGAGGTTATGACAGTCTAATATCTGCATCTGTCAAGGGCAGCTCCCATACAGAATGTAGGTCTCACTGGCCCCTTAAAACATGCCCTTCAAAACTATACATGGCCTCACATTGCATTCCATTCTTTATACCTATTGATTTTAAATTGTTATTTTTATATTATTTGTTATTATTAAAATTGCGCAAATGGATTCCAGCCCGACTTTGAATCAACTCGTTAAGCAGAAGAAATTTGTCATGCAGTTCTGTGTACACTATTTCTATATCTCCGAATGAAATAGTTTTTAGTGTTTGTTTAGATAAAGATAAAGAGTAAGAATCTACTTTGTGTGAATCTACAAATTATGTTCTTGCTGAACTGTAAAATTTAATTTTTGAGACAAAATTACTATAAGATCAATATACAACAGTAAAACTTTATTTATTTTATATATTTAAATATACTTTACCACTGCTGCAACATAACAGTAACGAAAGTAATAAAGACACAAAACAACATGCAAATTTAACTTATATAGTTTATGTAGCTTTAAATTTAATGGGAGTTTAAAATGAGTTTATTATGGTTTAAATATGTTCACAGAAATGTATTTTATCTTATGACTATGAAATATGATAACCTGAATAAAATAGAACATGATCAAATAAAACTTTATTGATAAATATTTAATTTGTTCTACTAGAAATACTGTGTGAAGTTTTTAATTTAAAAGTTTGTCATTTAAATAATGTTATTTGTGTAATGCCATTCAAACGCTGTACATTATTGATTGTGTTAGTATGAACAGATTAGCATAAGCAATCTTGTGTCATTTTTGTATTCTTTGTTTATTCAAAAATCACATTATTGATTGTGTCAGTATGAACAGATTAGCATAAGCAATCTTGTGTCATCATTTTTGTATTCTTTGTTTATTCAAAAATCACATTATAATTCCTTGATAATAGCTAGTGATTGAGAAGGTCATGTTAGCTGTTTAACTTTCTTGTGTTATTCATGAAACTACTGTTGAATTCATTTAGCGGTGGATTTGGCATTACGTTGTTGGAATGTAAAATGGGATGTTTAACTGGCATTAACTCTTTATGCTATATTATGCATCTTTATACTGTGGGAAAAAGAAAGATGCATTTTTTAAACCAAACCAAAATCTCTTTTGTTTGGGCCATATAACACTTATATAATCACAACATTTATCTATATAATCTATTACCTATTATCTATATAAAGTATTATCTTTTAAATTAGACATTCTCCATGCATTCTTACTTAAATGCAAACTAATTTTCAACTTCTCACACTTTTTAACTTTTTTTACTTTTTTACAGTGTACACAACTAAACCGAGTAACAAAAGAAAGTTGAAATGTTGTAGGAAATGAAGAATAATAATTGAATTATGTCATTGCTTTTAAAGTTTTGGACTTGGTTTTGGATAAGTCAGAGTTAACCTCCAGAGGCATTTGTTACATAATTAAAACAGATTTTGTATGTATTGGTGCAACAGAAATATTAAAGTCTATTTCATGTTTTCAGAAGCTTTTCAAAGATTGGTCACTGGCAAAAATGTCTACTTTAATGTAATAAAATAGTTGAGAATGAGAATCTGAGAATAGTTGAGAATCTGTGCTAAAAGTATCTAGGCATCAGATACCTAAATTCTAGAGAGGCCAAACTTGGTGGGATAGTGAGAAATCCAACTACAGGCAAAAAAAGTTATACATTTAAGTTATACATTTAAGCAATCAAAAAGAGTTTTAACATAATATCTCACAAATAATTGTATGCGTATGTTCGCTACTTTATCAATGGATCTGTTTTTTTTTCAATTGTCCAGTTACAGCACTATTTTTTATTTTACTGATCCTGATAATTGTTTCTTATGGCTATAATTAGTTGTTACTTCTATGGTGTTTGGTAGAGATTGTGAGTTCTCACTGTATGGAAAAGAACAGACAGATATGGAGGATTTTACTACAATCTGTTGATCTTGTTAACCTGTTCCCCAGTGAAGTGGAAATGTCACAAATGATATTACTTAACCTTTCCAACTTTTCACCCACGGGTGTTAATTTGAATCTATTAAACTCGATGCCATTTAATGTCACTTTGACATTTTTCAGTTAAGCTGTGAGTAGAAACATTTTTATGCTGAAATTAGATCTCTATATTTTTTATATTAATTATTATATTTTAATATATTGTTATATTTTAATATTTGCTTTACTATATAAACATTTTTTACAACGTATTTCATATTAAATGCCAGCAAATGAGTTAAACCTCCAAACAGGATGTATTGTTTGCTCAGCTCGTCAGCTAATGTTAAGTACATTAGTTGTTTTTTTGCAGTTTATTTGCTTTACTGTAGAATATAATTATATACTTACACTCAGGAGTAATGGACGATTCTCTTTGACCGCACCCACACACCCCAGACAGCCAATCACCATAATGATCCCGCCGACAGCGATGAGGAGATTGGCAGCAGAAAATGATGGCAGTGATGATGAAAGGGTAGCAAAGTTTCCTTGGGTAATGGACAGCCAAACTCCTACTCCAAGTATCCCACAACCCCCCAGCTGCAAAAAGCACAAACACAACATACTGAACTAAGAACTCATGGCATGTGGTATGAAAACAGGGCACGACATTAGTCAGAGATGTACTTACCAACACCTTTGCTTATTAAAAAATGTTATTTAAATGTTATTAATTGTGCATTTTTATTTTTGCAGTATACCAACAGTAAATGGATTCATTACAATAAGCTGGATATTATCTGAAACAGAGGTTGAAACAGTGACGATCATACAGATGTGCAAATGAGGACTGTACATACAGTAAGGGACTTAATCACATGCTAGATAGAGATACATTAACATTTTAATTTACATTTAGGCATTTAGCTGAAGCTGTTACCCAAAGCGACTTACAAATAAAGATATATGGACATTTTATTGAAACTTTTTTATATAACTATATTTATTTTAAGAGGCTATCATTTATGGAACACAATATTTGGTGTTTATTATGGTTATATAATAAGCATTCTATTAATAATGTTTTTATTATAATACTTTGAAATTTCTAATGAAAACTGCAGTAAAAAGGCACCATATTCTTTTTGTGTGTTTCCAGGGAATCAGACCCGTGATCTTTTTGCTGCTAATGCAATGCTCCACCGAAAGCTACAATAGCACATCAGCAGATGGCTGTTCAATGGGTCTTTTGAAGACTTGTGCAGAGGAGCTGACTCCAGCGTTGTGCTCCATTTTCCAGAAATCAATAGACTTACAAATCATCACCGTGCCAGACCTGAGGAAAAGCTGTCAAATGTGCACGATGTTCTGCACTGACATTTACTGTCAAGAAATGTCGAGAGAGGTTGGTGGTGTCTTGTCTAAGGGTTGAAGTTAAGTCAAACCTTCACCCTCTCAAGTCTTCATACAAGCATGGGTGTACAGATCACTACGTTCACCATGAATCAGATGTAATATTGCAGAAAAAATCTGCTGCAGACCATCATTTATTTGGCAATTGGGCACGGAAAACTATTGTTTTTGTGCAGTTAAAATATACAATAAAGATGAAGCTTAATCATCTGGTTCGAAGATTCTTCGTGTTAATAACTATCCATTTCTCCAGGCAATATACTGTATGAGCCAGGTGTCTTAAGACAGGCACAGAAGAGAATAGAGGATTCCACTCATGTTCTCCGTAATGAATTTCAGTTACACCCTCTCTGGGAGAAGATTTAGGGTCCCCGAGTGCAGAATAAATAAGTTCAAGCACTCAATCCTGCCTGTGTCTATTAGGATATCTAGCAAGATTAGTAAGTGATGGTGGTTGTATGGTATTTAGCGATGTTTGTGTGCATGTGACCTTTACAACGTGAATGTCAGGTCAAGAATTTTCTAGTGACAAATCAAGTCAAATCTTATTAAAACTAATGCTCCTGCATGCACAATGAAACCTAACTGGTAAAAAACAATCAGTGTTGTGTTAGAACGTTACACTGCTTTCAAGGGATACTTTTATATCAGTATATGTGTTCCCTGAGGTGGATCTTTGTGCTGCTTTACCAATTAAGATACAGGAATCCCCAATTATCACACAGATTAAATCCCACAACAGATTAAAGCAAAAATCACTGTGGCATCTCCTGCTGCTGGTAGAGATGATAATTGAGTAAATGCTTATATAGGTTGCATTTGAAAGAAAAGACAAAACAACATATACCTTCATATAGGTTGGAGGATGTGTTTGTTAAAACACAATAAACATGATTTCTTACACACAACATTGCTAAATCCTGAATTGAAAATCATTTTCAAATCTTTATGTTCACCCAGCTAAAAAACTGAAAGTCCACCTACTTGTCGACAAGAGAAGAAGAGGAATAGATTAGTCCTGGCATTTGCCAGACAAGTTATAAATAAAACGTATTGTTTCCTGTTGCTATTAATTTAGCAACATGTTTCTCCTTCTGGGAGACAATAACACAGGACAATAAAACAGTAGGTGTAGATTTTTAGGTTGGAAAGTCATCCAGACCTTATTTTATTCTAACACAGAAATGTAATGTTGAACTACTTTAATTTACAAACGAGTCACTTTTTGCATAGCGTTCTGGGGTCGCACTATTCTGCAAAAACGAATGTCCGCCGGTGTGCCCGAAGCTCAGTGGGTAGAGGATTGCAATGCAAACAATGTAGGTTTCATTCCCAGGGAACACACATACACACATAGTGGTCCGATGTATGCAAGTTGCTTTGTATGAAAGCGTTTGCCAAATGCATTCATGCACCTCAAACATAATCTCTGACACTCTATAGGAACTTTTTCACATGTGCTTTAATATGCATGAAGTAATATTAACTGAACTCAAACAATTTAGTTGAGAATTAATGTTTAGTATACTCTGAATAATTGACTAAACCAACTCTAAATTATATGTGAGTACAACTCAGTATATATAAGTATCACAGTACTCATACTTATTGGTTTTAAAACTTAAATGGTTTAAAGGCTCAAATAGTTGAGTTAAGTTAATTTATCGGTTTTGTTTCACTTTTTGAAAAAAGAATGATGTGCTTTTCTTGATGCGTTGATGTCATTTTCAGTAAAACAGGAAGTTTAGACAGGACATATTGACTGGCTTTCCTTCTTCTAAAAGCCAATAGGATTTAGTTTACTGATAATACCCAATAGGAGTTTTTTTAGTTTCGAATCTGAAGCGCAGAATGATGTCAAAAAGTTATTTATCTATACTGGCAGAAGTGAGAAAGACTGTGAATGCTTACATAATGCTTATATATGTTTTGGAGCACACCAGCTCACATTTATTCTTAAGGCTAATATATTCATACTAAAAACCAAAAAAATCTTTTTTTTTATTGTGAGCTTTAAGGATACATAATTTGTAGCTATGCTGTAGGTGTCTATTGTTACATACATACAAACATTTTATATGAATATTTGGTAAATTACTGAACACTCACTTTTAAAATGCTTTTGCATATTTAGAAAATGATTCACACTGTAGTGATTTGTGATGTTGTATGACTGGACTTTGTAATTGTGTTCCTCCTCAAGGGGTTCTGGAGTCAATAAAAGCATGCAGAGCCTTCGCCGTTATAAAGGTTGCAGTAAATATTCCAGGCAATGAGTTTCTGTTTCTGAGCTGCTGCTGACAGTCTATGATCTTTTTCTTATATCAGTGCATGTCAGCCGCTTACAACACTGTCTTTTTATCTGTTTCCTGGCAGCGTCGCCTCAACTCACAGAGCAATCACACCTCGACCCATCCGAGAGCCGACATCCACTGAGATTCCCGCCCTAAATAATGTAATGTTGCTTTTTGAACACAATGATCAAGCCACTAAAATAAATGCAACATCTTCAATACTGAGAAAAACATGTATGAATTATGCTTCCAGAATAACTGGACGTGACAACAGCCTGAGTACTTGGCTATTTGGATTTTTTTGTAGGAGCATATGAATGACTATTCATGGCCATTATTTTCTTTTTAACATAAACAGCATGCAAAGTAATACATTTGGGACACATCCCACTTTGCATTTTTGCATTGTTCGGTATGTAAAGCATTCCTGCCCACCAACAACAGACGTGTAAATACAAAATTCACAGTATTTGCTGTATTGGGGCTGTGCAGCCATTATGTGTATCCGTGTTTGTATATGTTGCAATGACATTTTACCTGTTTCTATATTTGTATTCAGCTGAAACCGGCGATGCCACAGCTTAGACTAAATAAATTGCCCAGGTTTCAGGCTTCACTTTATTTTAGAAAACACGATTAATCTCTTTCTCTGTTTGCTACACATGGTAATGTTTTCCACATGGATTGTTTGGCCTGAGTGATATCACATTATCATCTGCACTACAAGCCTGTGTCTGTTGAGAAACGGTACATATAAACCTTTTCATATAATGGAAAACCCCTGAGCCTCATGTGTTATGCAGGCCATCTTGATCTATTCATAGCATCTCCGTTACTTCCTGCGTCTCCTGCTGCTCATACACCTGTTTCTCCAGCACCTCTCATTTTCTCCTTTCCTTCTCTGTCTCCTCTCTCACATTCATTTATTCTTTTCTTTTATGTAATTCACAAGTCCTCTTTTGTTTCCATTAACTTGTCATCTTAGCGGACAGCAAATCGTTGGCCTCTGCTAACATGTTTATGCAGGTGTGGAAACGTGTTTTTCTTGCTGATTTGGGTCACCTTGTACCCTAGAGCCATACGCGCTGCAGATACATGATGCTCAATGCTGCAATAGACACTTATATAGACACAAGTGACTTTCTCAGTAAAAGTTTACCTAAAAATAGAAATTCTGTCTCTAAAAAATGTCCATAATTTTTACAGCAAAATACTGTAAAAATGCTACAGTAAAGGCCGGTTAACTGATTAACTGTGAAACATATTCACATATACAGTAAAAACTGTAACAGATTTAACAAAACATTACATGTAATTATACTGTGAATAATGTAAAATATAAGATTTGTAAATGGTTTTAATTATTTTACAGGGAAAATCTGTATAATATTCAAGAAGATTGTACACACTCTTTTACAGTAAAATAATGTTAAAATTACAAGTCACACTAAAATTTACGGTGAAAAACTGTTCCCATAATTCTCTGCGCGACTCTTAGCATTTGATGATATTTCCTTTCAAAAAGTAATGTTTTTTCTTATATTTCTTACGGATAACGTATATTAGGGTGTTTATGTTTCATTTAATGTTATTTAATTAATGTTCATAGCATTTTTTCATAGCATTTGTCACATGTTTTACCCTCATGGTGATTGTTGTTTGTGTGTATGACACTGCATGGGCACCATTTCTAGACAGCTAATAAGGCTTTCTATGGAAAGGCCACTTGTGATGAACTCTGATTCCTCATATAGCCATCCATTTAACTACCTGTATTAAGTAGTTTTTTAGTAGTCAGATTTGTGACAGTTATATCTTGTATATCAGTTCATGAAAAAAGGGTTAACAATTGTAATACACACAACACTTTGTGATATATTATACGGTTAAAAACTGTAAAATATACAAAACATTTCAGCAAACCATAAAACTTTGCTACTATATTTAAAAAAAAAAATTTAACTGTAAAGTTGTATACACTCTTCCTGTATTTTTCACAGAATTTTACAGAAACAGCTAATGTAAAAATTCAAATTCAAAGTTTTTGTTGGATGTTGCATAGCTAATGTCGAAATAATCTTCTAAACATAAAAATATATAATACACAAATATTGTCTATAATAATACTTTGATGAAACCTTTAACCCATGCTATTCAGCAGTGAACGGATTAAATGTATTTAAAATGATTCGTTTTACTAAGCTTGTCACAATTAATTCAATTGGATGCAACTGCCTTCGAATCTGCAACATGATTACGCTGTTTACCATCCAGATAAGCACCAAAAAAGTAAACAGCAGCTCTTTTACTTTCTTTAGAAAGTAGTCCCGTTTTTCACTTAGCTTGCGTGTTATTCTTTATTGTGTCATCCTTGTACAGCAAAGATAAGAAGCTGCAGTAATGTCTTGATCCCATACTGTCTGCATTCAGTTTTACAGGGAATTCTGTGGCATGTGTGTTTTATTGACTAGGCCACCTGCCCGCAAGCTCTAAATCAACCCTTTCACTCTGGAGACAACTTGGTCTTTTGAGTTATTTGATTGGCTAAGGATAGAGTCATGCTGATGCCAGCGTACTCAAAAGGGACATTTATGTTATTAGAAATGGTCTGGAATGTGTAGTTCATTTTTTCTTGGGCACTTATTGAAGACATTTTCAGTAAGAGCATGGAGCTATTCAGCAAAATTGCCATCAGAATTCAGTGTTATAATATCTGACTTTCTGATGGATGACATTCATTCACTGCTAAACACAATATCCTGTGCAATTTCCCCCTAATTTATTTCAAAATCAGGTTTATGACATGGAACCCATGGTCAATTTATTTTTTGCTTCCACTATCCTTCCAATATTGTGATGCACAGGAGGTCTGCAGAGATTGTTTTTTCCATTTAAAAAATAGAATGTAGAAATGTTGTAATGCAAGGTTTAAGTCTGATGTGTAAGGTTTTTAGTCTGATTTTCTTGCTATGTTACATGGGAATTCTGCTTAGTTGACATCTAGTATCTCAATTTGGATAAGCAGCTTTCCCAACGCACACAAATCTCGGATCCGAAAGCATCAAACATCCAGTTGGTTTCTTTGGCACTTGGTTGCCAAAACTGACGTTTTATGGGTTAGAAGATTTTGGACCCCACTGACTTCCATGGCTTAAACACAGAGGTTTCAAATACAGCCCCCCCGGTTAGATGGATATTTTTACATCTTGAATTTTTGCAATAATTTGTCCTCTCTTGTTTCCTGTACTAGATTCCCTGATATAGTTATTGTACATTTATGACATAAAAGAAAACAGAAACTGCCCTGAAGGCTGTAAAAGTGTGACAGCACAAATGCTAACATGCAAACATATAAACACTCAACAGAAATAATGAGCTGTATTTTGTACTAGTGTTGCTGAGAAATATTTGAATGAAAAATAGTTTCCATGGCAATACTGACAGGGCTAGCTTTGCTAAGGACTAAAAGAAATATGAGATGCTGTATTTTGTAGGCCATTCATCAGGTATTATCTCTATATTTAGATTTTGGGATGAGCCTCTGCTGCTTCATGTCATGTTTTTGTCATATTTATTATCTTCACTTTTATGACCCTTCAAATATGGGCCCCAGAATATAAGCCCTAACTGAGATTAGGGGAAGGGAGTGTGGACCCAAGCTTATAAAATAAATAATGTGGTATTGTGATTCAGTATTAATCAAGTTTTACATTTTTATAATTTGTATTACCTTACTTCTAATAAACGCTGTCTGTTCTGTTCTTCTAATAGAATTATTTCCTACCTTTTAAGTACAATTTACTTGGCTTTACAAGTCATTCAACTGTTTTTTACATCATTTTAACATGTCAAATTAAGCTAACCAGATAACTGTCACAGCAGAAATTGACATGAAAATGCACTACAAAATCTGAACTACATTTCTTTAATTTTTAGATGTTAGATATTTTTAGATATTTTGATTTTAGATATTTTTATTTTTAGATATATTTAGATAAACATTTTTCAATTCTTTAAAAAATAATTGTAGTAAATTGTTTTTTACAAATTACAATAACATTTTTTTTATGTTTGTTGTTATGGAAATCACCACGAGTCTTATACCTTTCCATCAATTTATAGTTTGTCATGATTAGATTCAAATTCAACTATGAAATATTAAAGTGAATAGGGTAATAACAAAAGTGTTCCTCCTGAGGAACAGTGACAGGTTAAACAATAATTTAAAAATGTTAAATTATAGCAACTCACCACTGGCCAAAATTTAAAATAGTAGGTTGAAATGACTTAGTTAATAACCAAGTTGATTGTACTGAAGTATTTAAGGCAGCAAATATTGTTTTACTGTGCAATAACTTATTTTAAAAAAATATGATATTAGATATTTATTGTAGATGTGAGCATGTTTTTATGGTCTCTGTTTCTGTGAATGTTTCTCATTCCTATGAGAATTAATTAAGTGAATTACAGTGAAATTATATTGTATTATGAATATGCTTATAATGTGTAAGCAGAGGTAAAGGAGACCAGGGAGTGTTACACCCTATAGTTTATCAAAATCACTTTCTAATATGACCACAAACCTGTTTATACAGTAATCTGATTTAATTAAATTGTGCTAAATGACAAATGAAAGAATTATGTGAATCTTTGTTCTAAAATTATTTATTATTATTAATTAATACACATAGCCCTGTCAGACTATTCTCTATATATTTGATGTATTTTGTGGGTAATTTTATTTGCTACTTTTAAATAATAAAATTAAATAAATACATTTTCATTCTTTAAAAAGTGTATTTTAGAATGATAAATGATTATGAAATTATTTTACATTTTTATTAATCATTAATGTTTGACATTTTATGTAAACTTCCATTCTGTTGATGTACTCAATTTTATATATTTATATATCAATAATATAAGGTTTTGTGAGTTACATTTACAGTAAAGTAAAATCCTTGAAGAAGAGCCAATCAATACAGCCATTCTGTTGTGCATTATTATCTTCACCAGCGCCAAGAAATGTCTCCAGGTCGTGGGCAGGGGTCAGGGACATCTACCTGCCATTCCCCCCACAGCTGGACACCAGATCCTTCCCATCACCTCTTATGCTTTCAGCTTTCCCTTCTTTACAGGAAATCACATGCACTTCACGCAAAACATTACATTATGTTGTTCTAACGTTGACCTAGTTTTTTACATTGGCATGTATTTATGGCATGTATTCATGGATTCATCACACTACTGTATTGTTTACCAAACCAGAATTATGGTAGAATAATGGTTTAATCAAATAATGGTCAATTAATGGTTAATGGTAAATAATCAAAATATAGTATAAGAGTATCATAAATCATATAAGAGTATATAAACAATACATTATTTTAATATTTGTAAAAAAAACATTCAATATATTTTTTATATCACACAACCATTGACAACCAGAAGATTAGGAGCTCAGACTCTGACTTTAGATTCCAAAACAAATGCCATTTTACAGCATAACATTAAAGTATAATGCCTGCTTTCTCTGCTGAAGTTTCATCTTCAAGGTCAAACTGCTCCATTGAGACAGAAAGAATATCAGATACATGTATAACATCTCAGTGTCTACGAATCCTGTGTTGAAGAACAGAGCTATGATCTTTAGCAACACATTGTGTTATGGCAGTGAACTTGCCTTGTTTACTTTTGTATTTTGTCGCTAATGACTCTCTATATCACATTTACTTGAAGTAAAAAGTGCAGACAGACATAACATTAGGCAGCAGAGTATAATTACACACCACAGGGGAAAAGTAAGCATTCAATGTTCTTATTCTAGGTTGGACGCTGCAGAGAGTGTGTTTAAGAAGAAAACAAGGCTTGCCTCAGTTTAGTGTGGACAAAACAACCACAGTTCAACCGTGTTAATATTCATTACACCAACTCAGTGTGGCAGCAGAACTTTGTGTTTCACCTACTAAGAAAATAACTGAGTCCTGAATATGAACGATACGTTTACCATAATCAAACGATTATATACACATTCAATTACGTTTTGATTACGTTTACCGTAATCAAGTGTGTATATCTGACTTCCCCACTACACACAAAAAAATGGTGCACTAAAAGTGGTTCTTTGCATAAGGGAACCACTTTAAGTGCTATAACACCATCTTTTAGTCAAATAGTGCTACATAGGACCATTGGTGCCATAAGTGCCATATAGCACATTAAACACTCCAGAAAAATGCTGAAGAACCATACAGGTGCTTAACAGATTCTTTATTTGGTAGTGGTGTTATATAGCACCTCTATTTGTTCTCTATAGCACTTAAAGTGGTTTCTCTATGATTATGAGCAAAGAACAGACTTTTAGCACAGAGTGTAGCACAATACACTGTAAAAAAAAATCTGTTGTTTTTACGGTGAAATACCGGCAGCTGCAGTTGCCAGTAACTCTTCGTTAAAAATATAGGAAGCATGTATACAATTTAGCAGTTAATAACTGTAAGAAATATGTATATATTACAGCATAGTCTTCTGTATTTTACAGTTCTTAACCCTTAATTTCTTTAACTGGTGTACAAGATAAAACTGTTATAATTCTGCTTTGTGTCTTTAAATTTACTCAAGTTTACCACCATAATACAGGTAGTAAAATGGATGGCAACATGACGAAGCAGAGTTCATCACAAATGGCCTTTCCATAGAAAATATTATTACCACTATAGAAATGGCGCCCAGTGTCATGCACACAAACACAAATCACGATTAGGGTAAAACATGTGACAATTAAAAAATGCTATAAACATTGACTAAACAACATTAAATGAAACCTAAAACACTCTTAATATACACATCCAGTAATAAATATTAGAAGAAACATTACTTTTTGAAAGGAAATATTAACAAATGTAAAGAGTCGCGCAGGGAATTATGGGAATGTCCTTTAACAGTTTTTCACCGTAAATTTTAGTTTAACTTGTATTTTTAAATTACAAAAACATAATTTTAACATTATTTTACTGTAAAAGTGCACGTATAATCTTGTTGAATATTTTCCAGATTTTTACTGTAAAATATATGGTAATTCAAACCATTTGCTTTTAAAAATCGTACATTTTACATCATTTTACAGTATAATTAAATGTAACGTTTTGTTAAATCCGTTACAGTATTTTACTCTATATGTAAAGGTTTTTCACTGGTAATCAATTAACAGGTCTTTACTGTAGCATTTTTACATTATTTTTCTGTTAAAATTACAGACATTTTTTACAGTGTAGGCTTATAATTCATCAAAATCAAGTTTTACTTCTATCAAGGCAAAAGGTCGATTTTGGAGAAAGGCAAAGTTAGTGGATGAAATAAAAAACAGTGAAAGTCTAAAATGTAATAATATTACTGTATTAAATACAGTTATAACTTATAGCTTATTGAAATGCTTAAATAAACACAAAGAATAAGGACCCCAATCTTAATGTTTTCAGCAGACAATTATAGAAGTGGCAAATATTAGGACAGGGAGTTATTAAGCTTGATTTGTTATGTGGTACACACACAAACAGTTATTTTTGCCCTGTAGTACCGTAAAAAAAAACACCAGAGAATGAAACCATGAAAGAAATTCCTTTGATAAGGAGGACAAAGAGTATAATACAACAGAACAGAGACTTAAAGGACTATCTCACTTAACTTTTCCCTATGCTCTTCAAAACCTGTATGATTTCCTTTCTTTCACGAAACACGTCAGGAGAAAGTCTGACAATCTTTCTATACAGCAGTTCATAGTGACCACATGAACCCGGTTATCTTCTCTGCTGAAACTCCTAGCATACATTCATGTTCAGATTTAAACATTATTTATTGTGTTGGTTTGGCATTACTGATCACAAATGAAACACTAAATAAATATTTAACCTTATAACTGTCACCGCAGAAATTGAGTATACACATGAAAATGCAAAAATCTGAAGTATAATATTTTAATTTTTAGATATGAGATATTTTTTCAAACATTTTTAAGTCTTTTTAATTTTTTTCATTTTAGGTATTTTTTTAAATTACAGTAACTAACCATTTTTAATACATTTTTTGTTTATGTTTATTGTTATAAAAATTTGTCAAATATTTCATCTTGAGTCTTATACCTTTCCATCATTTTATAGTTTGTCATGATTAGATTAGAATTCAACTGAGAAATATTAAAATGAATAGGGAAGTAATCCTCCTGAGGAACAGTGTCAGTTAACATGTTAAATTCAGTTGAAATATGCAGAATGGACAAGGAACATTATGAGGACAGTGTTTGTACAGTTTTGGATAAACTATTCTTCTCAAATTTAATCTTTCCACAGTGTGGTACAGTAAACAGTATATCTCAATGCTTAAAACAAACACAGAAATGTATGGAATGTGCACTTACCCAAAAGAGCAGGTTGAAGAAAACCATCCCATATCTCAGGGCCCTCAGGCAGCCCTCGGCCATCCTGCAGCGTCGCAGCTCTAGGAGGAAGATGAAGGACAGGTCCAGGTAAAACACCACATATTTTCTGCCCTGTGCTGTGGTGTAGCTGGCTTTAGCTTTTTTTGACCCCGGTGTCGTACGGAGGCCAAAGACAAATGGGGTGCTGTGGTATTCATACTCCCCGCTGTAACGTAGAGGAGGCGAGCCTGACTTGCTGTCTAATGAGGGACTGCGGCGATACGGAGTTTCATCTGTGCTCGAGCGACGCATTTTGGGGTTGGGGGCCGGAGCCGGGGCTGGAACCCGGACCCCCAGGGGCCAAATGATCCCCACTTTGACGAGACTTGGCCACTTCACAATAACGAAATGTGATAAACCAGCAGGTAAAAGTACAAAATCACTGTCTTTAAAACATCATCATATGGTTTTTCGCTGAAAAGTAAAATGCATTTTTTAACAACAGATACAACTGTCTTTGATCCACAAGCCAGACGTTAGGAAAAGACATTTGAGGAATAAATTCTCAGTGACAGAAAGGTCCGACAGGGGTCCAAGCGCAGTCCTTACCAGCATTTAATCATAGCTGAGCGCTGATTCAATAACTTCTACACTCCAGACTTGCATCAGTAATTTAATGCAATGCAATCATACTAGACCTTCATTGAATTTGCACATGGATGCAAAGCAGTTCACCTCCTTAAAAACATGCACTTGACAAAATTTTAAATACACATGTGCCAGCACTACTATTTTTGGCTTAGCCTCCTACAAATACCTTGCACACCTGAATGGTTGCAGGCAGGTAAGTTGAACGCAGGCAATAGTACACAGAAATCCCAAACACTGTTGTAGCTTCAAAAATCCAGTATTTTCTTGGCCTCCTCAGCAACTGACAGATGAATACAGATGAAAAGATAAACTGACACGCCGAGCTGTTTAATGCACAGAGACGTGTGCTGTTTGCTCAATCCAGATGCTTCTGGGCAGCACATGCAAAGAATGCATCAATGCATCATCTGTCCCACCTGTCCTTCGTCCTGCAAACCTCCCTCTAGTCCTTTTTTCTTCACAGTCGCCTTCTCTTTATCCCGTCTACCTTTTTGGCTGTATCTTGATGGGTCTCTGTTTTTGTCCAGAAAGATGTGCTGTAGAGGTTTGCAGAATTCTTCAATGGGTTTCACGCTATCGGTCCTCTTCTGCTGCGTTCATGATCATCTCCTTCCAGGTATGAAGGTGGATAGCAGCGCGAACCACATGAAACAGCAGCTACAGAAAGGATTCACACTGTCTCTCACTCCGATTATTCCTGCGTTAGACACCCCCACGCTAACACACACACACACACTGCACGCACACAGCCTCCTGCCTCCTCCTCCTCCAGATCATTTAGACTATGACCACGCCCCCTCACGGCTCATCCAATCATCATCCCCGCTCTCCATCTTCCTTTATCACATTGCTTTTCTTTATCCTTCACCTCCTTTCCCCCTTTCGCACCAATCCAACAAACAAGTGATTACAACTGTATGATGCTTAGCGTCTCCACTGCCATATTGCTTTTTCTCTCTCTGTCTCTCTCCTCCCTCTCTTCATCTTCCCTTTCATCGGTTTGTATTCATAAGCTCCTGCAGTGTATCAGCAGCATGTGTGTGTCTGAATGTGCTGTGCTCACTGACATTAATCTCAATTTAAGTAAATGTCAGTGCGTGGCCTTGTTGTGATACTGTGAAACTGTTGAGATTCACAG
Source organism: Beaufortia kweichowensis (assembly GCA_019155185.1). Taxonomy (NCBI): domain Eukaryota; kingdom Metazoa; phylum Chordata; class Actinopteri; order Cypriniformes; family Gastromyzontidae; genus Beaufortia; species Beaufortia kweichowensis. The sequence goes on along the minus strand of CM032802.1, from coordinate 15,614,825 downwards.
AATGTTTCATAATTAAGGATCTTTTGAACGACTGTAAAGGTCTCTGTATTTCAGCAACTGCTCAATGGAAAGAATGGTGGCTGGAGTACAGTGTTAATATATTAAAGGCATGTCTTCCATTTAAATCTTTTAATTTATTCTCAACTATTATTAATGTGTGCTAACCTCATTAATAGAGTCAGTCTAAACCTCAGTAGTGCTGCCTTCATTATTATAAGCACTGCTGCTCTCTCTCTCTCTCTCTCTCTCTCTCTCTCTCTCTCTCTCTCTCTCTCTCTCTCTCTCTCTCTCTCTCTCACAGATCAGTTGGTCCTTCATCGGTTCATGTTATATATTCCACACCTGCAGTTTCACTCTAATCCAGTCAAAGCAATCTATTGTGTGTGTTGTGTACTAAGCATCCATTTGACTGAATTTACCAATAAAACAAATCATCAACATTTAATAATTAACAATTAATAAATACATTATTATTATTATTATTAAACATTGTAATAATAGCAGGAGGGCGGTGGGGAGAGGGAAACTAAAATATAATACTTTACATTAAATGATTGAACCGAGCTTTCCAAAGTTATTGAAAAATTCAATTTGACGTCAGATTGCATCTGATTTTTTTGCAGAAAATTCATTGTGCAATAACTATTCACACCATTAGGACGAGGAGTAGCTGGCCACAGGTGAGTAGGGTGAAGGTGAAGACCTTATTTAATCCCAGTGCCAAATTCCAGTCTGTTTCTGCAGATGAACAACATGCTGACAGCCAAAGAGTCACAACTAACAAAGAGCACCACAGGTTCACAACAGATACTGGCGGTGCACCAATGACATCAATGCAAGGAAAACAAAGCATATAATTTAGACTTGCAACAGGAAGGACAAACACAAAAATAGCTCAAAATGCATAAAGCTATTAGATTGGAAATGTGACAAGATCAAAATGACTATTTTTGAAAGTTTTGCATATTTAGAGTGTTTTTGACATACATTAGAGATCTACTGTAGTTTTTATAAGTGTATTCAGCAGAATCATGCAAACTGTAAATATGTACAATGAATAAATGTTGCTATAACTACAGTGTTCAACGGTAACGGTTCAGTATCTACAGCTGCGATTAGCTTTTTAAACACCTTAGCAGTTAAATGAAATATGAATAACTGATTTGTCCTCTTTGTGTTGTCTTAGCTGCTAATGTATATAAACTTACATTTAAAACACTGGCAGGCGTTGCTCAATTTGTCTACTTACCTTGTCAGATGCTTTTGCAAATGTGATTTAGTTATTTAAATGGTACCATCCTTCTTCATTTTGTGTTTGCATTATACACTTAGCTGAAGTGTAGCAGTGCATTTTCTCTCACTCAACAGTGTTTTATACTCTCTCTCAGCTCTGGTCAGGGAGGGACTGCCACCAGGCATGTCAGGAATGCTCTAATGTTATTCTTAACATTACAGTGTTATATTTTTATGCTACGTTGACCCAAACAAAACGTACTCACTTACAGACTTTCAATGTTTTTAGCACTAAGGTCACCAAAAATAAGGTTATGGTAATATCAGTATTAATTCAGTGTTTGAGTATGGTGTAAATAAAAAAGGCATTAAAGAATGAAAAGAAAATTGTGATGTGATGAAACATATGAAAAGAAAGGATGGAGTTTAAATTCATTGAATTCAATCTGATTGTTTATTTCAAACAATCATTTCAAAACATTTCACTGTTATAAGGAATAAACAGACAAACCTGCCATCTGCTGGTCAAATGCAAATATGTATTAAAATATGTGTTAAATAAATGTCTGTGTACTAAAGCTGTGTATGGCATGGGAAAAATTATGGTTGTGCCAGGAATTGGTAAGAAGAATCTTGTTTTAATAACAAGTAATAACCACACAAATGTTGATAGGGCAACGAGGAGAAACAGGCAGTTTAAAGAATAATTGTTTCTTAATTTTTAGAAAGAGCCCTACAAATTACAGCCAATCAGCAGAATATCAGCTCTGTTAGCATTCAGTTTTTCTCTATCCAAAAACTGCTTTAAAATTTAAAATTTCTCTAGCTTTAAGAAGTTGATACATATTTGTGTATTTTCTGCAAATTATGAAAACTTTTGATTTTTATCACACTCTCAACTAAAATGTATTATGTAATATATTGAAAGCAACACTCATGTATTGTATGTATGTTTTATAAAAAAAATTTGCAAAATTGAGAATGCAAAAAGAAATTTAATTGAAACATAAAACTTACATTAGAAATTACCGCTGTAGGCTGAAAAAGACAGAAAGCCAGATAAGAAATATTTACTCTAAAGGGATAGTTCACCCAAAAATCAAATTATGTCATAATTTTTTCACCCTTATGTCATTCAAAACACTGTATATGATTCTTTCTTTGGTGGAACACAGAAGAAGATATTTTCTTCTGTGTTCTGCTGAAGCAAGAAAGTCATACAGGTTTGCCATGACATGAGGGTGAGTAAATAATAAAATAATTTTTATTTTTGGGTGAACTAAAAATTCAGATAAATAAAAGTTTCAGATATATATGGTAAAGTCATCAAAAATTTTGGGTAATCACCTAAAAATGAAGAAACTACTGCATTTATTTACATTTTAACACATTTCATGAATATGTTCAAAAGTGGTATTTTATTAACTCAGCTTATCATTAATAATAATTAGTTAAAGTCAACCAATTTCAAAGACAGTTAGCTAACGTGTGTGTAGTGGTATAGATTTAATTGTTTAATGTTTTGTTATATTTTATTTTATTACTGGTTGTCATGATTCCTCCCTTTGGACTTCGTTTTTCACATTGCACCTTTTGTTTGGACTTCATATCCCATGTTACTTTGCACCAGCGCACCTGTTTTGTATTTGTTATCCCGTTTGCACTAGTTAGTTTGTTATCACCCGCACCTGTTTAACGTCATTATGAGTTCATTGCTTATGTTATTTAAACCTTGTCTTTTGTTCAGTTTGTGTCCGGGATTGTTGTTGTTAGTTCGGTTGTGTGGGCATTTCGTGGTTATTACCTGTAGCTCTGTTTGACGTATGACGTTATCTGGATGATCTCTGTTCTTTGTACCTGTTCTCCTGGATATATTTGTGCTTGAAAAAGCTTCAGTAAAGACTTGTTCTAAAGTACTCTCTGGCGTTCTGTTCACTCTAACCCAGCACCGTAACACTGGTAGCCATTTATGTGTATGTTTCTGTTATGTATTACTGTTAACCACGTCGGTGATCCAATGCCAAGACTGTTGATGGTTCCTCAGAGAACTGCTCTTTGTAAAAAAAAAAAAGGGTCTCGAGGTTCTCCTGACGATTCCCCAAATGGTTCCTTGAGAATCCTTTATTTTCTTTTTGAAATTATTTTACCTTTAAATGCAGAACAGAAACAGGCTGTCGGCTGTAACTCGACTGAACAGGATACTGATTAACACATCTGAACATTGTGTTTGTTCAGCAATTAGCTTATAAAATGTAATGCCTGAAAACCGCCAATCTGGCAACACTGTGACTGTAGATTGTACCGCAGGATCATCATTCGATATCTGCGCCACCTGCAGGTGCATTAGTGAACTGCAGTGTCTCTGATTACACACAGTGGCAATTAAAAATGTTCCTAAAGGTCTTGTAGGTACATTTACATTTAGGCATTTAGCTGACGCTTTGGATAAAAGCGTCTTACAAATAGTAGGAGACACATTGAATGAATGCTTTATTTATAATTTAATTTAAAAGTTAAGAGACAAACTATTGCTCTTTCTACAAAGATATTGCAGATATTTTCAAATGGTACAATAAAAACTGTTTTAATAAAAAATAACTAACGGTTTTATATTAAGTTTTAAGGTTCAATATTATGATCAGCCCTCGCGGTACTATGATGTCATATTACAATCAGTCTGCGCAGCCAGGCGCAGCGCCCCTCGGCTCGACCGTTGCGTGATGACATCACGCATGCGTCGAGAATCTGCTACTCTTCCGCTCTCTCGCTCACTTCTCTCTCTCTCTCTCTCTCTCTCTCTCCTGACTGACTTTGCTGACCGTGTCCAGGGTTCCCATATAAAAGCTCTCTGTTCTCTCGAGCGTCATGTCAGTTTCACCGGACAAACGGCGGAAGATGGAGTCTGCGCTCGAGCAGCTTAAGAAGTACACAGTGGTCGTCGCAGACACGGGCGACTTTAACGGCAAGTGTTGCTCTAACTCTGCAATACACATTCTATGCTAAGGCAGTTAAATGCGCATCCCTTCACTGATCGTGTTGTTTACGAGTATGCACGCGTTTGCCGGACTCATTTTATTTCAGGTTTGTTCCATTGATAGTAGTCAACAAGTGCATTGATCTCACTAAGCATTGACATTTACTAGTTAATTATTGATAGTTAACCCGTCGTGAGGAACTGCTACTTTCGTAACTGCTGTGATGAAAGCGCTTCACAGATACAGCGCAACCAAATGAAGAACGTTGGCCATCTACTGTAAAGTCATTTACGAAGCTTAACATTACGTGAATTGTCTTTTGTGATTATTGTGGCATGTGGACCATTGCTGAGCAAAATATGTAATATCGGTAATTTGGTTTAATTTAGTCCAAATAGGTCGTGATGTTTTGTTAACTGCCATGTCAACACACTGATTATAAAGTTAGCAGGGATTAATTAATATTAACGACTTGCTAACGTTTAAGTTTTGTGGGAAGAGGTATAACTATCACGCCGAGACCCGGAAGCGAATTTCAGACAAATTATGCGATCCAGACAAATCAATTGAATATTACTAGAGTTCATGACGTTCGCTCAGTAGGCAGTCTTGATTGGCCGAAAGGTAGACATCAGAAAGTGGGTGGTAGTCATCTGATGGGCTAACATGTTAATATTAATGAGCAGAAGTTCATGGACGCTCCTGATCGTGTGTTGAAGTACAATGAATACAGTGCAATAAATACAACGTATTTATTAAAGTACAATAACACTGTCTAAAATTCAATAATCTCTTATATACATATAAATTGCACATTAATAATAGTGACTAATGATCATATTTATATATGGTATTTACATGCCAGATAAAAATATGTTTTTTTGCAATGGTACACCGTGTCTGAATATTGACTAGCATTTGAACAGATGTTTAGTAAGCACAAATGTGGGTCAGCAAAAGGACAGACTTTGTTAAATGCCTGTATGAGCTGATCTGTAACAAAATGCTCAGACTTGGCCAAGACCAGGAAATCTTTGGATCAGCTCCAGACATGTCTGATGAATCGTATGGGTGTAGCTTGCATCAGATTTCAGTTGCCTAAGACTGTCTTGTGAAATTAAGTGGTGATGGGTAATTTCACAGTATGTTTGTTTTAGACAAGGAAGCCATGTTTGATTAAAACTTCATCTGGCTTTCTGCATTGTCATGATGATAATCAAGTACTGACTCATCCCTGTTACTTACATAAATATACACATTCTAGACGTACACTGGAGTGGTTTAATATGCTGTACTTTCAGGTTGTTTATTATCAGACATCTTGTGAGGACTTCTAAAATTCTACACTAGTTAATATTATTTGTTTACTTGATTTTGAGTTTAATTACCTCTTAGACTGAGGAATAAAGAGATGAGAAATATATTTCATAAGAAGCATTTTTAAGTTTTAAATGCTTAAAATAATGAAATGTAATTGACCTTTGTCAATCATATTGAATGAGTGGATAATTAAAAGCTGTGAGGGATAGACATACATTCTCTATCGGTCCTAGATCACGTCACAACTTTCGCAACTGTTGTCTGTCTACTGAAATTTCTGGAAAGACGTAATTTTACACCGTAGTTTTAACAAGTTGTAATGCAAGGTATCACAAAATGAAAAACGGCGTTTAAAGCGTTTAATTTTATATTGTCAATATAATATAACCCATTATCAGTAACAGCGATATTAATGATTATGCAGGAGTTCATAATTTCCTTGTTTTTTCCCAACTGCAGCTATTGAAGAGTATAAACCCCAGGATGCCACAACCAATCCTTCTCTCATCCTTGCTGCAGCTAAAATGCCTGCCTACCAGCACCTTGTGGACCAGGCCATAAAATATGGCATGGCTAATGGAGGGTAGGAATATTGCATTATATAATAGTTTTGTTTTGCATTATGTGCTTTATAGTTTCATATTTGTGTGTTATTATTATTTTCATTGGATATTTTTGCCATTTTAGGACAGAGGAGGAGCAGGTGACCAATGTAATGGACAAGCTGTTTGTGAATTTTGGATTAGAAATTCTGAAGAAGATTCCTGGCAGGGTCTCCACTGAGGTTGATGCAAGGTAAGAGAGTCTAGAAATAATCTGCAGTTTCTGTCTGCACCTCAATATGGCCACTTGAGTCCAGGCAAGATCTGCAGTCATTTTCTGCACTGGTTTTTAGACTTTCCAGAAAAACTGCGAAACTCAAATCTGTTTAGAAAACACAGTATTTAGATACTTATGTCCTGATAAAGTTGTGATGGTGTTTAGACTAACACATTTATGATGACTCAGTTTGAAAGCCTGCACTGTGATGACTCAACGTCAACAATAAAACTGTTTAAAGAACAATGACGATAAATGCCATCAGACTTGAGACTTGTCTAAACTAGGTGTCATTTTCAGGCTGTCATTTGATAAAGATGGGATGGTTTCTCGTGCTCTGAGGATCGTCTCGCTCTATGAAGAGGCAGGTGTCAGTAAAGAGCGCATACTCATCAAACTCTCCTCCACGTGGGAAGGCATTAAGGCCGGACAGTAAGTGTGGTCACAGCTATGTTGCTTATGGTTCCCACACACAGTGTGATTACATTTGTGTGAACTATTCGGCTGATCTGTGTTTTTTCTCAGAGAGCTGGAGGAGAAGCATGGCATCCATTGCAACATGACTCTGCTGTTTTCATTCGCTCAGGCGGTCGCATGCGCTGAGGCTCAGGTCACCCTCATCTCACCGTTTGTGGGACGCATCCTGGACTGGTACAAGGAAAATACAGACAAAAAGAACTATGAACCCCAAGAGGATCCAGGTAATGTTTCTGCATAATGGAAATGTAATGGATTTAAAAAGTGTTTTGGTATATAATAATAATAATAATAATAATAATGTGCACTAGAATTTGGCCAAAAAGATGTATCTTAAGAAAAAGCATGATTATATTGTTGATTTATTTATTTTTTGAACCAGTCTTTGCCTTAGGAGAGTACGGAAGTCATAAGCTGCTATCCCTAGTTTTTTTTGTGTGTGTTGTTTTTTCATAATCTCAAGATAACATTCTCTTGATCTTGAGATGATAAAGGTTGTTTTTGCGATCTCGCCCTTATTTTCTCATGATCTCAAGATAACAAAAGTTGTTTTCTTGTGATCCTGACATAATCCAAATCTCATGATGTAATTTTCTTCTCCATAATATTTATTGTATTTTCAAGTGAACTTGGTGAACTGTCACCAAGTGTACATAATAATTGCCCACAATGGACTTTATAAATAAATAAAGTTGGACAATAGATGTTTGTGAATTTAGGGACCCGTCTCTACAGTTTATTTGAATAAATATTAAAATCTACAAAATGTGCATTATAGCTGACAACCCCATGAACACTGTACACTTGGTTTTGTGACTGTTTGTTGACTGTAAGTTATTCTATTTAAATGCTGATAAAAGTAGAAACATGTATATTAATGTGTTTGTAACTTTAGAGACAGTCCCTAAATTCACAACTATGGAATTGAGAAAATTAAGTCAAGGTCATGAGAAACAACTTTTGTTATCTCAAGATCATGATCAAATTAAGCCATGATCACGAAAAAACAGCATAAGAAAAAATAACAATGCATGGCCGCTTACGACTTCCTTAAAAGTGAGCCTGTGATGTCTTAATATTTTGCCTTGATTGTCTTGCTCTTTTGACGACAGAAGTTTACCACATCATAATGATTGTGTGCAGACTAGATTTTGAATTTAGCTGAGAGTTATATTTATACATCACTCTATATTCTGACATTTCTTTCAGGGGTGTTGAGTGTGACCAAGATTTACAACTACTATAAGAAGTTTAACTACAGTACAGTGGTGATGGGCGCCTCCTTCAGGAACACAGGAGAAGTAAAGGCTCTGGCCGGCTGCGATCTGCTCACTATTTCCCCAGGGCTGCTGGGAGAGCTCAGCCAGGACCACAGCGCAGTCACCTGTTCTCTGAAACCAAAGACAGGTGAGCTCCGGCACATCACAACATTTTACACCACCAAATTACTGGAAGTGAATTCAGCATCTGTAGTTTTTGCTTTTTAGCAAAGGAGTGTGATTTGGAGCAGATTCACCTGGACGAGAAGACTTTCCGCTGGCTACACAATGAGGACCGCATGGCCGTTGAGAAACTCTCTGATGGGATCCGCAAATTTGCAGCTGACGCCATCAAACTTGAGACCATGATCAAAGTACAAAAACACAAATTGTGATTTCATAGATCATGTTTCAGTTTTAAAGTAAACTTCGTCCATCTCTAGCTTTTTAAATAAACATTGTCCACGGGAAGTAGCAAGAAATAAATATTAACTTAACAGCACCTTGTTATACTGGGGAAGCAGCTGTTGACACTTACATTTTACACTTACAGGGCATAACGCATGTTTAACCAAATACTAAATGTATTGTGTATATAAATGCTATATATACACACTGCCGCTCAAAAGTTTGGCATCAGTAAGACTTGTAATGTTTTTTAAAGAAGTCTCTTACGCTCAAGGCTGCATTTATTTGATCAGAAATACAGAAACAATCTGTAATATTGCAAAATGTATATAATATAAAATAATGGTCTTTATATTATTGTACTTCAAAATATCATTTATTTCTGTGGTGCAAAGCTGTGATCATCAGCTGTCACTCCAGTCCAGTCTTAAGTATCTTAAGTTTCCTTCAGAAATCATTCTAGTATTCTGATTTATTCTTAATATTATCAATGTTGGAAACAGTTGCTGCCAAATATTTTTTTTTAACCCTTGATTATTTTTTTAGGATTCTTTGATGAATAACGAGATAAAAAACAGCATTTATTCAAAGTATAAATATTTTCTAACAATGTAAATCTATGCTATCACTTTTTAATTAATTTAACACATCCTTGATGAATAAAAGTATTAATTACTTTCAAAAAAAGAAAGAATAAAAGTGTACTGACCCCAAACTTTTGAATAGTAGTGTATATTGTTAGAAAACCTTTCTATTTAAAATAGATGCTGTTCTTTTTAACCTTTTATTGATCAAAGACTCCTGAGTATCACAGATTCCAAAAAAACCTTAAGCAGCACAACTGTTTCCAGCACTGATAATAAATCACAATATTAGAATGACTTTTGAAGGATCATGTGACACTTAAGACTGGAGTGACAATTAAGCTTCGCATCACAGAAATAAATTATATTTTGAAGTATATTCATATAAAAACCATTATTTTATATTGTTATAACATTTTGCAATATTACTGTTTTTTTCTGTATTTTTGGTCAAATAAATGCAGCCTTGATGAGCGTAAGATACTTCTTTAAAAAACATTACAAGTCTTACTGATCTCAAACATTTGAGTGGGGGTATATATATATATATAGCTAAAATATCACTGTTTCATAACAAGTGTCTTGTAAGTAAACAAAACTGTGATTTAAATCTAGTATATTAAGCAAACAGTTTATTTGCAGTCTTGTTCTGTTTAATGCTGAGTGTTTTTTTCTGTTTCAGGAACGGATGTTTAATGCGAAGAACGGACAGTAGCGAGGAAGAGTGACACATTACAGGACCAAACCCATGCTGCACTCTGAATGGCTATTTTAACACACTTGTGGCCTGTGAGCAGAAATGTTGACTATAAAACCTGTAGTTCTAACATATAAACCGACAGAGTGCTGCATTTGTTAGCCATTCACTTTTTAATGGAAATCTAAACCAACATGTTGCACTATAACGGAGTGCTTAGACTAAATAAACTCCCAGCAGATCGTATGATTTTATTATAGGACCAGAGCTCTTTAAGATGGCTATAGATTTACTGCTTTGTAATCCACTGCTGATCTTTTGTAATACATTAGTGTGGGGCTATGCTTCAGTATTATCCTTTAACCACACATTCTGAGGATGAAAACCTATTTTTCTTGCATTCAATAAAAACTGTCTTTCCCTAGCAATGATTTCTGCTTTTTGCAATCTTGTTTCTACTATATTATTGTCAACACAAGCTAGCATGTTTTGTAGACTTGTATTGATTCACCAATTGCAGAAAATTATTTAAACCATCAAATGTTTTTGCTTACATGAGCATAGATTACAGTAATTTTGTATGTGTGTTGGTATTACATTGTTTTGCACAAAAAGTAATTAAGGATTAGTCATTTAATTGGTGAGTGGGACGTTATTTATGCACAGGTAAATGCTTATTAAACGAGTCTTTTCTTAGCCTCAAGCCTGCAGACATTCCAAAAAGAAGATTTCTTTTCCTTGTTGAGCATAATGCTCATTGTTCCTGGCATTCACGCTACTTGACACGCAAGGTTTTTAACAATGCAGGTTAATGCTTTACAGTTCTTGTCGAGCCAGTTTGGCATCATCTTTACCAGCATTTTACTTTCACATTACTGTTAGGAAGCAGGACGTCTTCACAAATAAGTTTTGGATTTTATCAAATCTGTGAAAAAAATATAATACAACCGAAGGGAAAGCTTTTGCAAGCCAGCACACAAGAGGCAGTAGTCATTTATTGGTTGGGTAGGTTTTTTATTATTTTTCTTTAACACAGAAAGATTTAGAATGGTAACTGGGTGTATCTGGAAGTCTTTAGCAGAGTTCCACATACAGTTTTTATAAAGAGATTATGCCTTTGTTTTAAGTCTGTAAAGACAAAACGACTTGTTTCATCTAAATGATTTGTGATTGTTTCATGGACCATCACGTAGAGTCCAGGGTGTGGGGCAGAGATGAGGGTCAATCGCTTGGCTCTGGTTCTCAGTGTGGCATTTCTGGGCCAGATCAGTGAGGGATTCAGCTTAGGTGCGGCTGTTAATATTGAACCACTTCATGACGGATCACAGCAGGTGAGACAATAACAAGAAACTTCTGTGTCAGGATAAACCTTGTCATATATAATTACCTATAATTATACTGCAATTATAAAGAATGTTTTTAATAAAATTATTTGTCTTTACGTTATTGTAATGAACAAACCATTAATTACTAGGTGTTGAATATAAAATATGCAAAATACTGTACAATGGTATACATTTATAGGTAGGGGAAGAAGCGTTTAAGATGGTCATTGTAAAACTGTGAATACAAGAATATGTCCAACAAATGTTATATGGAGGTAAACTTAAGATCTTAATAATTAACATAGAAGTTAAAATTCAGTCCAACTGAGATTTTCTAAGAAAAAAGTTACTGACACTTAATTTCTTATTTGACAATGTAATGAAACATTTCAGACAAATACATTATACTTGGTCCTCTGATTACTGGCGTAAAAAACTAAAAAAAAATGTTTAATAATGATTGCTGTATACAAAGCTTTTAAATACTTTGCATGCTGTGTGGTGCTTTGACATAATTTTTCAGATAAAATATTCTGTATAAATAAGAGAAACTTCTTTAAATAAGAGAAATCCCTTAAATATGACCTCTGTTAATGAAAGTGAAAACAGAAAGTGAGCGACAAATAAAGCTCTTTGTAAAATGGAAAAAATACTCTTGATCAAAATTATATATATTTATATATATACTTGCTTTAGGGTTGCACAGGGTTGCATTAATGATGCTGCAATCAAAATAGCAAAAACTGAATGTTGAATGTGAAATTGTCAGTGGTGTAAAAATGATCTATTCTTTATTAATATTGAATGTCTGTCTTTTGTTCAGATTAAAAGCAAAAAGCAAACATTCAAACTACTTGTAATACTGTCTTATAAAAACAGCAACGTACAGGACATTAATATAGTTGATATATTATATATTAGGTGATATAGTTGCATATGGTTGACATATAGCTCTTTTTTTAAGTAAAAAAATAATTTTGCATATGTTTTCTGTGAAGAAATGTTGCTGTGTAACAATGCACATGAGAAAAAGCACAGAAATTGATTAATTAAATCATATTAGGCAAATCATTTTTGCAAATTTGTTTTAACAAAAGCACTTATTAAATGGTGAAGGAAAGTTACTGTATATTTTCTTAGTACATCAAGCTTTTTTCAAAAAAAGAAAGACAACTTTTGGTTATTTTTATAAATTACAGTTCAAGTTTTGTTTTTATTTGTTCATGTTTATTGTTATGAAAATTTGTCAAATATTTAATATTGAGTCTTCTACATTTTCCATTAATTAGTTTGTCATGATTAGATTAAAATGCAACTACGAAATATACAGTATCTCACAGAAGTGATACAAAAATATAATAATAATAATAATAATAATAAAATATTTACAGAAATGTCAGGGGTGTATTCACTTCTGTGAGATACTGTAAAAGTAAAAAGGGAAATAACAATGGTGTTCCTCCTGAGGACTGGTGACAGTTAACAGGTTAAGTGAAATGTAATAATTATAAAATGTTTTTACTTTTGTTTTGTTCTGCAGGTCAGAGCTTTTTACAGTGTTTTGTCCAGTCTGCCATGTCCAGCCGTGGATGAGCTGTGTAATGAAGATGACTGCACAACACAGGACACCCCATTACCACTAAAAGGACTGCTACCTTCACCAGGCTGGTGTCTCCGTCAGTGGCAGAAAACCATTCCCAAAAACTACACCTCCAAAATTAATCTCGGGTGAGAGCTGACAGATTCTGTCCAAATACATGAGCCATGCTGAGGATGAAATCTCATGCTGTGTTCATTTCTTCAGGCTTAATGAAGATGTGTCACTGTATACAAGAGCTGATCTATCCATCAGAGCAGACACAAACAGCATCAACCGGCCTCCATACGCTGCCCTGCTTCCTCCTGTTAGGTACAGCCCTCCAAAATACACTTCCACTGCCGCGCAAACATATATTACGCTGAAACTCTTGATGTGTTTGTGTAAGGTTGCGTGCAGGTTGTCGTCAGGTAATCCCTGTGAGTGTTATGGATCTGGATGGAGATGAGATTCGCTGCCATTATTGGAAGACAAGCCTTGGTGCATTTTTACAGCTAAACAAAGTTAGCCATCCTTACTCGGTCTAAAATTTGTTTAGGGTTTAGAGGGTTTAGAACCACAGGGATGTGACATTTCACCAACTTTAGAGGAGGGCCAGAACAAAAAATTACTATCGTTTGATCGACTTTGTGGACTGATTTCAATCTTTTATAATACAAATGTGGACACTCATGGAGGACAGTATACTTATTAAACACCATTTTAACATTTATTCAAAAAATTATAATTAAAAAACACCTTTTGGCACAACTGGCTTGGTATGTTCAATGTTAAGTCTTTTGGTTTATATATATATATATTTTTTATTTCACCCAAAATCTACGCCCCTCTGGTTCTCACCCCTCAAGATGTTAACATTCAGTTCAAATAAAAAATCATGTACACGTTTTAATATTAAGTATTTGCTCTAAATGTGTGTTTTTAACTATAAAAGGAGACATGTACACTCCAGTATGAAGGTGGAGCAGCTGCTGGTCAGTATACAGTGGAGATCATGGTGGAGGATTTTCCTCCATCTGTGATTCTAAACAATGCAAAGCCTTTGTCCACTGTATCTCTTCAACTCTCAATAACAGGTTTGTCTTTCTTTACAACATTTACAAATGGAGTTATATGTGTTAAAAGCTTTCAAAATGTTTACTTATTCATAAATAATGAGGTTTTTATTCTTAGTTAAGTTTAGACACAAATGACAAAAATATTTCATATAATAATAAAAATCTCAAGGTGTATATGTCAATGTTTAAAATTTATTTTGTGTCATCAAAATATGCCAACAAAATACTTTTTTTTAATGTAAAAATAAATAATTTATATTTTATGCTAAAATATAACATAGTGTTCATATGTTTTGGATGTTTTAGTCACAACATAATTCCCACAATCACAATTGTGCTATCTCATGGTTTTGATGAGTTTACTACGATTCTAAAATGTGTAGAAAAAAATCTAAACAACAGTGAGAAAGTATTACATATCACTGCTTTATGTACGTATACAGATCAGATGTTCTCAAAGACAGGAGCTGGATTATTTTTCTGTTTTAGTCTCCAGACTTGAAGGTCTTACCCTGCTTTTTTGCAGTTGAAAATAAAGCAGGCTGCCCGGCGGTGCCAGAGTTCACAGGTGTAAGTCCAGCCAGTGGCTCTCTTGTGCATGTGCTGCCCTTTGAGGAGGTCCATGTCAACGTTACAGTTTACTCAAGAGTACAGGAGTAAGACCGCACACTTGTGCAAAATGAATCATTATAAGCAGCTTAGTCATGACAAGTCAGTTTGTCAATGCATCGGTTAATTTTCTTCGGTCTTTTGTCAATACAGAGTGAGTGAAATTGCAGTAATTGGCCCCCCAGGCCTCTTTATATCACCCATGATAACACCCCTGAAGTCCCAAAGATCCACAACACTGACCTGGGTCAGAGATCCTGATCCATTTGCACAGCTGCTGCCCCTTTGTTTTGTGGCAAATACTGAGAGGTACCCGAAAACTTTCCTGGATGAACATGAATAGCTTACAAATTTTGATTTATGATTGGTGGCTCAGATTAAATGCTTCACTGTTTGATTCACAGCCTGCAGTCTGAGCTCAGGTGTCTGTGGCTCCAACAAAGTAAGACTGTAGTATTGTTCTTTTCTCATTGTTTTATCATGATGAGATGTCATATGCTAATTTTCTTTACTGTTCTTTTAATCTTTTTCTTTTTTAGCACAAATGGACCCTTTGCCCACAGGAACAGGTATCCTGCGCAGTGTTTTCAAAGCTAACCTGTACTTGATATTGGTTAGGATTAATTCTAAACACTGTGTCTAAATTTTTTTCAATGTTTAATTTTTCAATTAAACAGTTCAATTAAACAGTAAATTCAGTTTTTTTTAACAATTTCAAAGCTAGGTATGTACTCATGTTTAGTATTTGTAAACATGATAAAATGTAGAAACATTTTGGAAATTTAATAAAGTTAAAAAAAACTCCTCTGACATGCTATTGAAAAGCACAAGCAGAAAATGCATAATTGATCACGCTGAGGACAAGCTGCTACTGGCCACAGAAGTAATATATGAAGAGGAAGCTACTTTATTAACACAATAATTTATTTTAATGGCTCTGTTGCATTTATTTACATTATACCAAAGACTAAAACCTAAAATTACCTAAAGACATTAATGTTAGGAATTAATCCAGGTGAATCTGTCATATTGTACGTAAGTCTTGCCAGTTATAAATGTCCATTCACAAAGTCTGTCTCATCTTTATGCTTTTCCTTATTGTGGAGACATTTTATGACTTTTTGCGTTTCAGTATTAAAATGTGATGAGCGGCAGCTGAAAATGTCTCTGGTGTTGCCTATCTCTTTCCTGGAGAATCTTCATCTCTCTGACCTGCGACTGAACGACCCGAACTGTCCAGTGTTTTACAACAGCACACATGTGACAACAACCTTCTCTCTGACCGGCTGTGGCACCAGAACAGTGGTATGAAACTCTTCATTCACACACATTGCAGAATTATTTCATGGACTTCCATGGTAGACATGGATCAGGATTGGGCACTTCTGCTTTAAATACCATCCCATCCTTAATTAATATCTGTTCTTTGACATTTTCCAGCACCTAGGATCAGAATTGCTGTACACCAACACTTTACGCAGCGTAAATCCAAACTCGACCATCACCCGCGATGCCAGTCTTATTCTTCCACTCGCCTGCCGGATTTCCAGCCAACAAACCAAAGGTCAGAACTTTCAAATATCCGTACCCACTGAGGAGGAGACATTCGGTGCCGTGTCCTTCTGGCTTGAATTCCACGTTCCTGGTGAGGGGCCAATGGCTACCGACACGCGCCAGCCACATTTACGCAGTTTACATCCTGTTCGTGCGGCTCGAAACGTCTATCGCGCTGACAGAATGGACATGCTGGACCTGCATGTATTTTCCAACTGTTCATTGGCCCGTGCGGAGCTGATGGTGGGCCGCTGTGTCGAGTCAGAGACAAGTGACTTTCTTCACACACAGCCACTTCTGAGCCAAGGGTTAGTTTTAACATCAGCTTGGTTGTAAAACTCAGTAAAAGTTAATTGTGATACAAATGGCTGGTAAGAAGTAAACCTTATCGCGTTACCACGTTCTCTTGCTCTTTCCATCATGTATCCGTTCACCTGTCTTTCTGTATTTCAGGTGTGTATCTGGAAATGGTACTTTGGAGGTCCTGACGTCAACACCAACTGTTCGGATTTACCGCTTATATCTTAGTTCTCTGGACATTGAAGGATCCACAGTATGTCCTTTTTCTGTGTGTTTATTGTGATCTTCAAGATCAATTTATATTCAGGTGGATCCTTGATAAATCTCGCTGTGTTTATGTTCAACTTTATACATTTACTTTTCTAGATGTATGTGGAGTGTGAAGTGCATCTTTGTGTCACCACTAAACAATCGCAGAGATGTGCAGACCCATGTACAAAATCATCGGAGCAGACGCTAATAGATAGCATTCTAACCCGCAGCTATAAAGTACGCTCAGGGCCGGTTTCCCTCCTAAACAAAGCCACAGAAACCAGCACTACCACTGCTAAACCAACACAAACCATTAAACCGGTCGTCCAGCCAGCCACCAGCCAAGCGACAGTGACCTTGGCCTTCTGCAGTGAGTATATACTCATCAACATCAGTGTGGTGAACATTGCCGCATGAAAATAGGTTTAAGCGACTCCGCTCTGTTCTGTTTTAGATGCGGGAGAAGGTGCATTCTGGATGGTCGCTTTGACCCTACTGACTGTGCTCATGACTCCTATGGGTTCTGCTATGTGATTGCTTTCGAAGAACTTTCATCACTGACTGACAAAATCATCTTATTTGTCCTTTGCAAACCAGTCTTTGTTAATCACCATTACAATATTATTCCTAATATGATATATACCATAAACGTATAACATATTACAATGCAGAATGATGCACTGAGATTTATTTGTTAATTTATATACCTTTTAATTAGTCTTCCTGATATCTATGCTTCAAGGTGTGCTATGTTATACTGTCATCATATCACTATGTTTCATTGTTTGTATTTACATGACTAATTTAATCAGCTAATTTAAATGACCAAAATACAGCAAACATACAGTTCTTTGTTTTGTGAATTTATAACTTATTACGGATTTGAACCCAGACCAATTTCTCCTTATAGGTAAATTATGGGGCATATAAAACAGACCAAATGGACCATATAACATGTTTCTGCAGTTGTTTTTGAAATACAACCCCTCCCTGTAAAAGATCTGTAATGTTACATATATATGACATTGGACGTTCATGATACATTTTTAACGTTACATATATGTCACATTGGGCAATATGTATATGTATGGGTGTAATTGAAAAAAAATAATACATTTTGTCAGTTTTATTTGCTACATAACATTTTTTTTCTGATTATTTGCTTTTTCATAACATATTTCAAAGCCACATAACTGTTACATTACATTTTACAACTCTTTTGTAACATCCAAATTTAACCTTTTCAGGTATATTTTTTTATGGATTTTTTTCACAACTCGAAAATGTGCGAACTGAATAAAAAGAAATAACTAGAGGTCAACATGTTAAACATGCACGTAACATTGCAAAAATGTGTATATTGTGCAATAAAACTGTAAAAACATTCTGATCAAATTAATCATTTAACAATGTAATTAATTTGACATTCAAGAAATGTATTAAAATCAGTGTAAGTGTAATCTAGGATATGTTATTAAAACATTAGAATTGTTGAATGGATTTAAACACACCCTTTAGTAACAAAAACAAGCATCTTTACAAGCATGGATGTGTTGCCATGATGAGTTCCCGAGTTGAAAGTGAGGGATAACGCTTTAAAAAGACCTTTCTACATGTTACAAAGTGTAACAAAAATATTTTATACGTATACGATTGCTTCAGTAGTTCTGTTGAACAGTGACTAAATGTAAAGTGTGAATATGCAGGGCTTACTAAGCGCTGATAACATGCAGGAGTCAGTATGAACTTGACAAACATGAGTAATGCTGATTGCAGCTTGGTGTGTTCTGTGACTAATAGGACAACAAGAATGTAAAGCTTTAAGGGGATAAGGAAAACTGAAAAGTAAACATATTGCTGCAAAGTTTATTTAGCTTATGGTATAGAGTTTGCCTGATGCTATCTTTATTTCAGATGTGAAACAGTATTCTACTATTAAAACATAGATAAATTAGACATGGATATTTTAATCCACATCAAGTTTCATGTAAGAAAACTGGATGATCAGTTGATCATCAAATGATGTCAGTGGTCATATTTAAACTTTAAAAACGTTTAAATAAGTTTTCCCCAAGAAAATGGTGCAATCTAACTATACTTTTTGTACAGTAACCATAGATTAACCATAAAATTTGTGAATAAATGATGGTATAAAAATGGATCGCTTTAGTGTTACTATATAAGTTTCCTTTTCATAAGAGTTGATGTTTATTCCCAACACAAATTATAAAAATTGTTGTAGCTTTGCTATCATAATCTATTGTCTAAATGTCTCTCACGTAATTTATGAACCTTCAATATTTATTTTACAGCTATTACATTAAAAAAATGTGAATGACCACATTACTGGTAATTTGTCTAAATGAAGTCAAAAGACCGAACCATTAATATTAGAGAAGTTAGAGAGGCAACGGTTTCATAGTTTGATTTGATGTTAATGTTTAATTAAAAATTTAAATGTTGTTTCTACATTAAATATTTAAAATAACAGCTGTGATCTCCATAAAACATAGAAAAGCACATACATGTGAAATAACAGACACATGTTGTTTCACATATAAAATAAAAAAACAAATGTGTTCAAGTTACTAAAATCCCTTGAATCATTAAAAACAACAATAAAATAAAGACGTAAATATATTCAGTAGTACTTGAAATGTATGACACCAACATATTTGTCACTGAATGCATACCTGTATCTTTAAGTGTGTTGTACAGCAGTAGGCATTATTATTAGGTGTAAACATGTAAAATCTAAAAGGCAGCTGCTGTGCAGAATAGAAAGTTCATGAGATGCTTGATTGTTTCCCTTCTCTGTTCAACAGTATATGTGATTGATTGTACTGTATCTCTTCAGTACGGCTCTGCTTTCAGACTCCTGTACAGACAGCAGGTGAAAAACATGCCAACGATCTGAAACACAAGAAGGCCACATAGACATTAGAAAGAAGGTCTGAAATGTATGACGTCACAAGTCAAGGAAAAATGAGTATGTACACAATCTAGGCCCAAAGTTAAAATACATGGTAGAAAGCAGCATTACTACTAAGTACACACAAATTAAGATGATCTGTGTATAACATCCTCTCTTAAAGAGGAAGCCGCCACACTTGATCTGACAATGGCACAATTGAAAGAACTACTGTCTACAACACACGTGACGTGAGACAGACCTGCACACAGGCTATGCCCACTCCCACAGCGCCGATGATCTGTAAGTGGTTTAGAATAAACTTCTCCAGCTTTGAGATGCATCCGCCCTGAAAAACAACAAAACATCAAAATCAAGCGAAGTCCTTCTTCCCACAATGCATCCCGTGTCATCTCTTCCCCAAGTAAACGATGAACATGCACCTGGTTAACTAAACAAAAATGTGATTTATCAGACCAGGCAATCTTCTCCGTGGACCAGTTATGATGCTTACGTCTTCACATGTTCAAAGCTCGGTATGCTTTTAATAGACCCCTGCGGTACTTTAATACTGACCGTGAAATCAAACTTGATGCTCATTATCTCAGAATTAGAGTTTTAGACTGATTTTCAACAGACAGGGTCACATTTTTCACCCATCGGTCTGTGCAGCGCTGCATGAAGTCGAACACACCTTTTGGGCCATGGTGTCGCACAGCTGCATGTAATCGTGCACCATGTGTTCCACATTGTGTTTCACAACCATCATTTATATTATCAGAGACACACATCACAGCTACTGATAGAGTGAAAAAACTCACCTCCACTTTATATATGTTTGAGGGATGGTCCCGCCGACCGCAAAGATCAGAGGGGCTTTTACAGCAGCTGTCAGGGACATGCCGTCCGTCAGCCCTACTGGAGAGGATCCAAACACTTTCCACCCAATCAGAAGAGCTGTTGCTACCACAGCACTTAAACTAACAGAGAAAGACTATCATTTAATCACTGCTGGAGTCTATAACAAATATATTTCTGCAAAGACATAGATGGCTGACCTCCTGCTGTAGTTTATCCACTGCTTTTGTCACGTGATCCTGCTCGGGCTGATCGTATTTCTTAACCATGGTCTCTCTCAGGTTCTCCTTCAGTTCCTCGTTCAGCTACAAGATTTACATTTTGTAGACATTGTGTGTGAAATAGAGTGAACTCCCTTTTACAATATATTTCTAAAAAAACAACAAGTAGGTTCACTCACCTGCTGGTAATAAATGTAGGCCAAAACTCCAGCCAAGATCTCCAACAAGAAAATACACAGCAGAAGAACAAAATACTGTCAAAGAAAAGAGAAATGTGATAACAAGCATTTACTGAAAAAGAATGCTGACTTGATCAAACATAGCATCAAAAAAAGGAAAAGGTGCAAAAGTTACGCATTGTAGCTTTAAAACCCTTCTGTTTGATACTTTGTTCTATTATGTATGTTCATGCTTTGCAGGCAGAAGACAAAGTAAGCCCGATAAACTCTAAAACACTACTAGCACCTTACGCACATATTTGTTTATTTTCTTCTTATTTGTTTCATTACTAAAAGAGATCTTACAAGACCACTTGTCATGATTGAAATGTGTGAGTGTTCTAATAACATGTGAAACCCAAGTACAAAGGAGCAGTTTTTGTCTTTCATGTGTCACATATAAAACGCTAGTCAACTAACCTTTTTCGATTCGATTTACATTTTACATTTAAACAGACAAACTACTTTCATGGGCTAAACACTTAAATAAATGCTCTGGCCACTCTGTAAACTAATCCACTGTACAGTCTGCATTTCTATTTATGCTAAGCAACGTATGTACACCATGTCCTGACCATCCACGACAGTATATCAGAAACGGTTTCTATTTCTGTAACGTCACAGCCGGCAGCTCCGCCCCCATTCAATTAAAGTCATGCCCCTTTTAAATACAGTGCAAGCAAAAGAACATTTACATTCATTTAGGCATTTAGCTGACGCTTTTATCCAAAGCGACTTACAAGTATTAGGAGACAAAGAACTCGTCTGATTGGCCATATTTTGTGATTTATCGTGTCGTGTAGCTTTTTTGCATTTATTGTGGTCAAACAAACTGCTTCTCACTGAAATTTCAGTGTTCATCTGGTTAGGACACGATGCAAAACCCAATCCTTAAAAGTCCAACATTTCCATAGGTTTCTTACCACTCTTAGAAGACGTCTTTGCTCTTTAAAGGTGGCGCAGCAGCCTAAAAACCCTGTTATCATGACAATCACCCCCGCCACGATCAGTATGTAGGCAGAGACGGCGTAGATCTTTGAGGACAGCAGGCTGATGTAGTCACTCTTCTCAACTAATGTCCAGATGCCGACAGCCATCACTGCACCTCCCGCCAACTGAGAAAAAAACATTTCAATAAAGAACAGATTCATTTGAGAAACACAAAATTAGAAATTCTGAAATATTCTGAGGCTGCTCTTTTTACTTAACATTATCTACTGTGTCTCATGAAATAAAGTCTTAGAGTTTTGGGATGCAATTAATGCAATGGTAAATAATAACATTGTTGTCATTTTTGGATAACCTATAACTTTAACTACACTTTTGCAGTTCCAGGGATTTAAATAGTATTAAAATTGTTGTAATGAATAATATGGGTCTACCCTGCTTACACAAACTGTGAGAGAAAGCAGATAAAAGCAAACCATACGCACCCAAAACAGGAAATTGAAAGTGAAGAGCAGATATTTCAGGCAGATGGTCCCACACGCTTCTTTTTCTTTATTTTCCCCCATCTGGAAAAAACAAACACAGATAAACACTTTGCTGATGTTAACTTCACCTGTACATAGTTTTAGGTGTAACGTTATAGTGGTTTTGTGGCAGTTCAACAAGCAACTCATGCCAAACTTTTTTATTTAGTTTATTTTTATAATACACTTTTTACAGCACTTTAATGACATTTTTTTTATGCAATAACTGCATTTCTTGGGCAATTCCAGCGTTATAGATGTGACATTTTCAGTCAAAACTAGAGAATGTGTTTATTACCAGTATATTGAACCATCTGTACTATAGCAAAATGTAGATCTAATCAGCATTATTTAAAGGGATAGTTCACCCCAAAATAAAAATTATTTTATTATTTACTTGTATTTACCCTCATGTCATGTCAAACCTGAATGACTCTGTATGAACACAGAAGAAGATATTTCGCAAAACGCTGGTTACCGACACCCATTCACTTTCATAGTATGGACAAAACAATGGAAGTCAATGGGTGCCAGTAACCAACGTTTTGCAAAATATCTTCTTTTGTGTTTCAAGACACAAAACAGAGTTTATAAATTATGACATAGTTTTTGTTTTTAGGTGAACTATCCCTTTAAGCCTCTTCTGGTGATTTAGTTCGTGTTTGTTCTTTAAAACACTAAAGACATGCTTTGGTTTTGTATTTCTTTGTTTATGTGTGAATTTAAAACAAACACACTGCTCTTCACACCTGCTCTTTAAAGACCAATTGTAAACACACAAATCATGAAACGGCTTATCTGAAAACAACGCAGACTTCTGACAATCTGATATTCCTTTAAATGTACTCTGTGGCAGTATCATAGAATAATACAGCAGCACTTTTACCATATTCACAAACCATGGTATTTGTATGTTTAGCTACGTACCTCAATAGAGCTGTTGGTAAATGACTAAAACACAATGGAATGATACCATGTCCACTATGGTACTTTTACACAATGATTCATTTTAAATCAATATACTTCGCTTGATTTTTATGTACACTTTTAAATGAACTTTAAAATGAACATGCAGAATGAGGTAATGTCTGATGAATGAGAGTTTTTTGTATGCCACATACACACAGGCCTGTTTCAACATGTCAGGACTGACTCTCAACTTTCATACAACATAACGATGTAGAAAGGTAGTCCATGTTAAAAAGACAATAACTTTATTTGAAGAAGATAATATAAATGTTATAACCCTTACGAAAATGAATAATGGTTTTACTAACCATTGCATAACCATTATATTTGTAACACTATGGTATACTTCATTGTTTTTATAGTTATGTGATTGCCCTGTTTGATTGTACAAGCTTTAAAACTCCTTGATATTTCTCTGTTATATTAGCTATCTTCCCCGATCTCTACATAAAAAACGTTATTGAGTTGTTATTTTTATCAGTACTCTCTTAATTTTTTTTCTGTCCTACCTCCGCGGTGGTAACGCCGCACCCTCCGGCTACACATTTAGTTTACCCTTTTAACACACTTTACTTTTCTTTAGCTTTCTACTCATTAGATTATATTCGAGTCCTTAGTATGATATTTATAGATCAGTTTGTTCAAACAATCTAGCTGACAAATGCGATCCAAGACTCAATCTCAGTTCTTACCTTCGTCGGCTGTTGTGAAACAAAGACTAAATCTGCGCACTCTTCAACAGACAACTGGTCAGAAATTGTTGAAATAAATCCTCTCACACACAAATCACAGGCTGGCAAATGTCCTTATATACATTAGCAGAGAGATTCGAGGCCTAAAGCTACACAGAAAGTTTAAACGAGCTCAACCCGAGTTTGAACTGAACTGAACTGAACTGTAAAGCGATCGCTTTCTCTATGTTTCTGTGGGGGGCGCTATACCCCACTTTATATATTTATGTTTTATATTTATATTTTTAATCTTTTACGTTCATGTATTTGTCAGACGCTTTTATCCAAAGCCACTGACAAGTGCATTGAAGTTATACATTTACTTATCAATATGTGTGCTTTTTGCGAATTAAACACATGACCTAATTTGCGCGTCTAACGCAATAATATTCAACCAGGAACACATTTGAACGTATTCTGTGTAATTGTATACATCTGTACGAAACACATTCGTTATTACATTATTAACCAAAATAATATAAACGTGATTTATAATGTAAAAATGTAAAATAAGCTGCAAAATGATTAATAGAGGCACGATAGTGATCATAAATGAACGTGATTGGTCTATTCAGACAACTGATGAGAAAAGACACACTTTACACGTGGTATGGTTTCAATTTCGGAATCATCAGTGGATTGACACGCTTTAATATACATTGTTTTGAAAATAAACAGGGGTGACTTAAATAAAACAATTATTATTTTTTTTCACCATTTTCCCCAGTTGGCATTCCATTCCACAGCAGTCTGGGTCATTTCTTAAAAACCCAGCCGCTTACGGACCACTGGGTAGTAAAGGGATATTAAGCTGTACTAATAAAGATGAAAAGGGTTTGGTCTGAGCAGGGGCGCAACTATCCAGTGTTAGAGGGGTATGCAGCAAAAAATTTTGGCGCCCCCCCCCCCACTTCTAAATAAATAAGTGTGCCGGACATCATCATGTATGGGTTTGAAATAATAAATGTTTATTTTAAAGTATATCAGACAGCCACTGTAAGCCTACCATAATTATATGGTATATATGTACACATATATATATATGTATATGTATGTCTGACAGCACAGCTGATCTAACATGAACAGCTAATGGTAAAAAAAAAATCTATTTGTTTCCATGATAAACCAGCCTTATTGCATAAGTAATGTTTTCCAGCTTCTAGTCATTTATTGTGCATGCTACCCTATATTTACCAGTTGTCATTTTACTTTAATAAAATTGAGATATGTCATGCATGGGATTGGTACCAAAGGGTTTAACCAAAATCTAAATGTAGATATCAGCAACATTATTTTGCAGTAAGTTAGTAAACACTTGTCAGTCAACATTAATATTTGGAAGCCTCCAAGTTTGGTAGCAAATATATGCATGATTCCACGGTAAACCAGAGATATTAAAGTTGTTTTCCAGATTCTTGTCATTTATTGTACATGCTACCTTATATTTTTCAGTTTTCAGCTCAGCAACCTCGGTTTTGCATATTCTAAGCTAGCTACATATTCTGTCTGCTACATTCCCAGTGTCAGCAAACGCTAGCTAGTCTGTTAACATGAATAACGTATTTGCAAGCCTAAAAGCATAGACGTCACATTTTAAATCCTACCTGTTGCCTTTCACCATCCACTTATTTAGCTGCTGTCGCATCCCTTGACATGCCATCTCCTTTTCCCTCTTTCTTTTTTTCTATTTTTAGCCCCCGATAGCTTTTTGCTTTATCCATTTTCGAGTTTCAATTACAACTCACTAACGTTACTGCTGCTCACTCAGCTGCGCCCGCCCACTCCGCGATATTACCCTTCTATGTCTAAATTCTATGATGGAATCTTATGAGGGCACCGGCGCCTACTCTAGCCTGTTAGTCCTCTAAAATTTATATAACTTTTTTTTTATATAAATTTATATAACTTTTTTTTTAATATAAATTTATATAACTTTTATTATTTAAAAAAAAAAAAAAATTAACCATCGCTTTGGCGCCCCCCATGGTGCGGCGCCCCTATGCGCCGCATATAGCGCATACCCACTTTTTGCGCCACTGGGTCTGAGGGAGCTATGCATAATATTTGCACAGGATTTTGAGAATTTTGGAAAAATGGATCAAAATGGGAAAATTTCAGATCTCTCTGGAATTTTATATGAAATAATATAGAGACACGTTTGAGTTTAATATATGTTAAATTCTCATATTTCAATGTAATTAATTTCCCTAGTGCTTTTCCCGAAGTATAACGTTTCAACGTTCAGAAAGCACTAATCCACAAGAGGGCGCCAATAGCCCACTGTTCCCGCATGACACTAGTGTAAGAGCACAGGACACTGTCCTCTTACTGGTAGTAAAGATAAAGATTCTGTTCACTGCCATATTTAAGCAATACACATATGGCCAAGGGCACCCCTAGCAGTTTTGGGTCCTATCAAAGAATATGAGGTTGGGCTCTCTACTGCACCAAACATACAATGTTATGAGCATCAAAGTAGTCATAAAAATGACAAAAATAAATAATGTGTATATTGCTGTAAAGCCCATGTACCCTTTAAGCCAAACGTTCAAATTTTACGTCAAATTAGAACAAAGAGAAAGCCATGTTTTATACTGGTCATTATTTTAATTTGTTACTTCCCTGACATTGTTATTGCATACCAATCACATTTGACAGTGTAGAGCTGCAGTCATGCGTGTGCATGCTGTCTCAGGTAACCTCACACAAAACACAGAAATCCAGGGGCGATTCTAAGTTTTTAATATTGGGGGGCTCAGCCTCCAATGAGGGTGTCGTTTAAAAATATAAAAATTTTAATGAAATGTAACTAGAAAACAGAAATGTTTTCCTCTCTGCCCCGCCTTTCTGAAATGCGTTGATTTTTACAAAGCTCATCATTCTAAAAAGCGCAGTGTGCTCAGATTGGCCAGCGATCCCGTGCAATGTGATTGGCCCAAATATCGCAAGGGTGTGATGAAAATTTTACACCCCTTATCATATTTGAAAAACATGGCATGGCAGCGCCAGCGGCAACAATACCACAGCTAGAATAAAAGGTACGCCTTCTTTCTTTGCGTATACATTTGGACGGTTAGGAAACTTTACCACCACATTTCTACGTAGAAATGCTATGATAACTGCCAAATAATTATATTTGGATCTACAAAGTACACACTGTGTAGCACTATTATATAACAGATGTCTGCTAATGTGTATCATTTGCGAGAAAATGGGAACATACTATAGTAACAGTTATTTACATAACAAAGTACATATTTATATCAGTGCTAGTGATTCTACAATTAAACCTCCAATCATGCCACTGACAATACTGTATGTTTTTCGTTTTGAATGTTATTCAAACAGGTAATTGAATATATGATATTTTACTTCTTAAAACCAATATTTTTTATTTTTATGAATCCATCATGAGATGGGCTTATTTGAAACACATGTGGGCTTAAAGGTACCAAAATTAAGCGCATGCCAGACTTTTTACTTTATTCATAAAATATTTATATTTGAAAATGAACATCAACTGAGTAATACATTTTTAATTGAGAGAAAAATCTTGCATTGTAACGAATTATTATCAATCTCTATAAAAAACCTAAACTTAGATTTTGGTGGGCTTAATGGGTACACTAACCCTATATAATTGTCAGATACTAAACAGTTAGTATTAATGATATTAAGCTTTCATTTTGACAGAATGTTCATTATGATTTATGTAGAAACTAGTAAATCATGAAAAAATGACTGGGTTTTTACAGGCAGGGTTACATATTTGCACTCTATGGTTCTGTCTAATGGAGATTTTATCTTTTAAAACTTATATTCTGCAGGACAATTACATTTTTAATACATTAGAATGTTTAATTGTCAACACATGATTACGATTAGTAAACAAGTCAATCAGACTTATTAGACAGAAGAGTCATTATGAGATATGGGAGATGTCATAAATGACATACCTGATGTGCATGTGGTCTTGGTTTGTCATCTTGTCTTGGTCATGTTATTTATCATTTTAGCTTTCAAAAGGGATCAGTGCAACACTATCTATGCTACTTCTCAATATTGCATTCATACAATATATTTTGTAGCAAACATAATACAAAGTATTATATGCTTATGTGGGGTAACTGGGACATGAACAACCAGCTTGTGATTCCTGAGTGCTGATTTGGCAGATGGGATTGTGTTGTTTGTGTGGTGAGAACATTTGCCACCCTGAGGGTGGTGCTAATTGCCAACTTTAGGATACTTTATCAAACTACACATACTTTATCAAACTTCACATAGTTACAGCAACTATGAAGACAAATTATTTCAGATTAATTCAGTTTTAGGAAAATAATACTTAATAATACTTACTGTAAGTGGATTTTGGTAATTGCCAAAGAGCTACTTTAGCTTTTTTACCTAGATGTATTTCAGCTTTACAGGGAGTGCAGAATTATTAGGCAAATGAGTATTTTGACCACATCATCCTCGTTATGCATGTTGTCTTACTCCAAGCTGTATAGGCTGTATAGGTAACATGCATAACGAGGATGATGTGGTCAAAATACTCATTTGCCTAATAATTCTGCACTCCCTGTATTACCATGATAAAATCATTCAATAATCCCCCAGGTTTGTGTTCAGTTTAACCTGGTAACTGACACTGCACGTATTAAGCATGCACGTGGAAATCTAAACTACATTTTTTTACATTTTAGATATTACACAATACTTTGTTTATTTTTAAAATTTAAGGTATTTTAATAAGATCATAAATTCTTTTGATTAGCTTATGTTTATGGTTATGAAAATGTGCATTTCCATCAGTATATAGTTTGTCATGATTAGATTAGAATTAAACTATAAAATATTAAAGTGAATAGTTAAATAAGCGTTAATAAATAAGTGTTCCACCTGTGGAACAGTAATGGTGCGTTCACACCAAACGCGAATGTAGCGTTAAGAGCGAGTGATTTACATGTTAAGTCAATGCAAAGACGCGAATAGACATCCTGCGGCGCGTTTCGCGCGAATGAGGCGGCGCGAATGAGGCGTTTAAGCGCGAATTGCGCGAATTGAGCGTTTCGCGCGAATGAGGCGTTTCGCGCGAATTGCGCGAATTGAGCGTTTTGGGCGTTTGACGCGCGTAACGCGCGATTCGCGCGAATCGCGCGAGTTGAAAAATCTGAACTTTGGCGAATTCCGCGCCCGCGTTAACCAATCAGGAACTTGCTCTAGTAGTGACGTGATTACGAGTGGGACACGGGACAACAGGTCATCAAACTGGGACCTGCTCAGTCGGAAGTACCGCTGAAAGCGGCCGTCATCCAGGCGCAGCTCCTGGAGGAGTTGGTGAAACTCACCAAGCTGGGTGCGTCTCTGAAGTATCTGATGGACCCAGACACGGCGCCGAACGAATCTACGCCGTTTTTCAGCCTTCCATAGCACATAAAGCGCAGCTATTCTCTCAACGAAATCCAAGTCAGCCATTTTGCAACGTAACTGGAGACGCGAGTTTCACGCGCGAATGAAGCGAATTTCACGCGCGAATGAAGCGAATTTCACGCGCGAATGAAGCGAGTAAACTCAAAATGTTCACGCGTCCAACTACGCGCGAATAGCGCGATTTATTCGCTTCATTCGCGTTTGGTGTGAACGCAGCATAAGAGTTAACAGGTTAATATCAAAGCAAAAAAAATTGTTCACACCATGACATTTGTAAGTTGAGACACTGTCCAAACATATTTGGAAACACAACAGCTTACCTCAGCCTTGTGCTAACCTGACAGTAATAAAGTCAACATTACTGTATGTAGAATGTTAGAGGTTTATAAAATGCCAGTCAGTGTTGTAGTCTCATCCTTTGACTCTCATGTTTTATGTGGCTGTTTCTTTTATTAAAGACCCATAAGAACCCCTGCCATGTGATCCTTAAGGATCAATGGATAGTTAAACACTTTGTTGTGTTTTACTAACTCTTTCAATCTGACTAAAGGATTTCTGTGCTGTAGAATTTTAATGTTTTAACGTGGTAAATGAGCAAATGGTCCATCTACTTTCACTACCATTTCGGTAGTGATACCATGGTACAGTGTTAGTATTCTAATGCTAAACACATGCATTATATCCTTGTGTTTGTAGAATAACCCATCAAAATGATTAAACCCTTTTTTTGCTCAAAATGTGCTATAAAATGCAATTACTGTTATGCAGGTTGCTTATAACAGCTGTCACATACAGATAGATTGCCATTGTTTCATGTTGTCTTGATATCATGTAGTACTAAGCCATGCTGGGCTTTAAGGTGAAAAAAAAATGTAGGTAAATGCAGATGACTAATATAGAAACTTTTGTGCTTTTTTATGCATTTAAGTAGTTAAGCTGATTCATGGGCGGTCCAGTTACACTATAATACTATGCTTGAGTACTGGTAGAAAGAATGTAGTCCACAGTCAGAAAATGCAAGACATTAAGGATTGCTATATGCAGTTTCTTATTGAACCTTCTATCAATGTTCGTGCCTGTTACGTACGCTGTGTAATGTATGCTTTACTGTGTGCTTGTATGTACGCTTATTCGTTTTAGATGGAAGTTCATTGGAGGATCCGCCCACTACTCTGATGGCTTGGAATGCTGACGTCAGTGATGGCGCCACCAATCGCTTGTTGGTGTGCATAGTTTAAATTCTCATTGAACTGGAATGGCGGCTGGTCTCGTCTGGTAGATGATGAGGCTCTGTGAGGACGCTTGTCTCTCTCTGTGAGAAGTTCAGTCCGAGAGCCCCTGATTTTGACGGGGCTACGGTTTGTTATTTTGTCACAGTTCTATGTTTATTCTGATTGTGATGTACGCGTTGTATTTGTTTGTTCACCGATTGCGGTGGCTTGTGAATCTTCTCTTGAGACCATTTGTAAACTTTGTACAGACTGTGGGGAGAGGTTGTGAGTAAGGTAAGTTTGTCGCGACATACACTTACTTCATGTAGTTTTCTCCTTTGTAGTAGATGCATTAGGTTAGAGTGAGAGGCGCTTAACCTGTATGTTTTGTTTGGTTGAGTGAGCGTAGCGGTAGCGATTGCGCCTCGTGCGCTGAAGATGTTTGTTTCTACCTTTTCTGTTGCCAGGTAGCTTAGTTTGATTAATCTTTAGTTAGTGGGGTTTTCTATATTGTTTTTGTTTGGTTCTTTTATTTAAGCACCTCTCTCGCTCAATCCTCTCCTCCTCAAAGTGTCTTTGTTCTAGTACTACTCTCTTTATATATATATATATGTATTGTAAACATACTACTCTCTTTATATATATATATATGTATTGTAAACATACTACTCTCTTTATATATATATATGTATTGTAAACATACTACTCTCTTTATATATATATATGTATTGTAAACATACTACTCTCTTTATATATATATATGTATTGTAAACATACTACTCTCTTTATATATATATATGTATTGTAAACATACTACTCTCTTTGTATATATGTATTGTAAATATACTTCTCTACTTTAACATTTATAGATTAAATATTGAACAAACTGGACTTATGGTTATGGTTGTTTCATTCTGTGCAGTTCTCCTCCCCCTTTAAGATGCGTGCTCATCTATCTTGTATGTTATGTTCAATGACATCTCTAGACGTTTTATTACCAACTGATGAGGGACGTAACAGTGCCTCTATGCAAAGTGACTTTTGTCTTGTTTTGATTAGATCTTTTTTGTTTTGCTTTGTTTTGCGAGATGGTTATTGATCGTGCGGTGGGATTTAATGTAGTGTTTTTACCGTGGTGACACTTTAACAACAGGTTATTTGAAAGCACTTAATCCTGAGGGCCGATCAACAAAAACGATCATCTGACACGCACACACATAAAGGAACAAGCTCTCCAAGTGTAGTGAAGCAACAAATTGTGGAAAAACGCGTCGGATAATTGCATTCAATCTGTTGTTCTGCACCTGCAGCTTTACTGGCAGATTCTGTTAACCCACATTAAAGCGCAGACCGGCAGCCAGTGATGGACACTCATGAATGGAAAGAGAGAGAAAGACTCATTTACTAAATGTAATTATTCTCAATTAACTGACGGTGAGCTGCTGTTTTTGTGTGGTACTGTGTTTTTGGGTTTTCCAGAGGGAATCAATCATTCTGTGGAGTCTCACACACTGAATGTTAATGGCCTCATCGCACACCAAATCAAGAGTGAAGCATTTGGAGAATTTCAGACACAGATTCATTAATTTCAAGTGCTACATTACATTTAAATTTTTGCATCTGGCAGATACTTTCAATCAAAGCAACTTATAGTGCAATAAAGGTATAATTATTTTGTAAAAAAAAAACTAGCCAATCACCAATCGATAAAGACTTATATTCTCTGATATGCCAGCCTTGTGCATTAAAACAGTAGCTCAAACAACTTTGAAATTTTTGTTTAAAAAGCAAAAGTTATGGTAAAGTTGATGTCAGGTTCAAGTGTTGGTTGGAAATATGTCATGATTTTAGCCAGTGAATTTAGAGAATTTAGAGCATTCTTCCCCTATTTAAGTACATACACTGTAAAAAAAGGACTAGAGGAACTCTGAGGAACTTCAGAACTGAATTTATAGTGCCTAAAGGATCCCATAAGTTTCTGCAAGAACTGCCAAGACAAATAATGGTAATGGTTCTTTAGAGAACTGTTCTTTGTAAAAAAAAAGTGTTTTGTTGTTGTGTTTTGAGGTCATCCTGACGGTTCCGCCGGTTTATTCACTGTGCCAGTTAGACTGCAATTTATTAGCAGTTGACTCAGATACTAGGGACCATTCAATGCCATTCAATTTTTAATATGTACTGTATACGAAACTTAACAGGACAACACAAATGGGTTGATATGATCATATTTTTTGCTCTAGTAAGAGCTCTAGCACTGCATTGCATAGTCTTTCAGATTCAGAAGTGGTTAAAGAATCTGGGTTGCTGTATGTTCTTGAAGTTCAAAACCAATGTCACAGGTTTGTTACCAAATGTGATTTCATCCCTACCCTTTAAAATTAAAAGATCCTGGAGGAACTTTTTGAGGTTCTTCACACTGCTGCACCGGCGGAACCATCAGGAGGTTCCCTGAGGAACTTCAGAACTGAATTTAAAGTGCTTCCCACAAGTTTTTGCCAACTGCCAAAACTGTTAAAAAGGTTCCTTGCGATGCCTTAAAGAACCTCAAATGATTCCTCCAGTATCTTTTAGTTTTTACAGTGTAGGGCAGGGATGTTCAATCCTGTGCCTAGCATCCTGCAGATTTTAGCTCCAACGCTTGTAATATTTTATAATATTACAGGCAGGGTGTAGATAGATTTAGAGTGAAACTAAAAAACCAAATGATTAAACGATATTAACCCAGTGTACCCACCTGAAATTATGTGTGGTAAGTAAAGAGAAAAAACTAGACCTCTCATTTTGTGCACAAAGTGACTATGCACCCTATGGATGAGAGTATGCATTTATGCACAGAGCCCAAGGCAAGTTCTAGTGGTGAGCCAATGTCACAGTGGTGGGTTGTTGGGGTTGTGCTGGCCTGCTGATAAGCTTCACTAACAGAGGGATTGAGAATACAAAGCACTGGAGGCAGTGACAGTGGAATTAGCTTCCATTGTCATGGTAATGATAGTGATATTTTTCACCTCCGTCCGACACGGAACCCGCATTGTGAGGCAAACAGAAATGCAATTTCTCATCCAGAAATGATCGGAAATGGGATGACAATTACAATCCCTCTTTAAAAAGGAAGTCTTTAAATGATTTTTCATTCAGGGAAGGCGAAAGGGCTGTGAACCAATTAAAGTCTGTTGGCTCCTAGGAAAGTGCTGCATGCTAATGACTTGGTGCCGCTTATTTAACCCACATCACCAGAACGTTCACCCATTTCATTTGCACATATCAAGGTTTGCAATATGAAATTAAAATTCTAAGTACCACAGGATGTAAGCAGACCTGACAGCTGACAGTTTGACTGTCTCTGTTGCATTTATACTACAAACAATTCGTTTTTTTTTTGCTTCAACAACAGCAAGTTATTACTATTTTGGTTTTTCGTTATTTATTCACCCTCATGTCATTCCCTATATATAACCCTTTATCTATGGAATTCAAAAGCAGATATACTGAGAAATGTCTCAGCGATTTTGTGTCCATATAGTGGATGGCAATATTGTTTGATTACCATTCTTTAAAATATCTTCTTTTGTTTTCATCAGAAGAAAGGAAGTCATACAGATTTGGACAGACATTCAGAACAGAGAGATAATATAAATTACGGATCAAACCAGATGCCACATAGCACGAGGAAAGTAAGAGTAAACAAAATCAGTGAAAGATAAAATAATTGTGAACAGAGCACTGGGGAGAACCAGATGAGTTTGGTAAAACCAGGAGCAGGTGATGAGCGACAACAATAGAGGCAATTACTTGAGGAACGAGAGATAAGTGTGGTCTTCTGGAGATGAAGGTTTCGCCTGGTAATGGATCATTTATTCAGGAGACATTATTTCCTTTCATCTTGAGGAAGAGTACACGAAAGACCGCAATCAGTAGTCAATTAAAGTGCTTTACATTTCAATGGTAATTAGGACATTTACGGATACCTAGGATACCAGGCGATGTGTCGGCAACGTGAAGGAACCAGGAAAAGAAGGTGGAATTGAAGAAATAGTGCAGAGATGATTATAAGGAACAGTTTAAAACTGTAAAACTAGGACTGTGATGTTTATGTTTGCTAAATGGGGAGCTGGGGATTGAAAAGCAGTTTGCATTTATGAATATTCATCAGCTTAATGTAGCGTGAAGTTGTTATATGCAGTTTGATTTATGCATATACAGTACACTTCCTGGTTGCTAGTTCTTAAAATGTCCTCATGGCCCTTTTAGAGGATTGTTTTATATGCTGTTACAACCTCACACTAAGTGTTCAAACCCTCAGCTGTGAATCATTTTACTGTAGGAGACTTCCTGACAGGACAAGATTTTGATTAATTGTGGAACTGTTCACTCACACCAACTCATTTATTTCCAAAGCTTTACATTCAGACCTCATTTTCGGAGCAGAGACTGTGAAATGTGTCCTGCCTGCATCACCAAAACAAAGTAAATATTTGCCAAAACCAATAACTGGATGCACTGAATAGAGGAGAGTCCATCTCTCCATCATTATTCCAGTGTGTCTCCCGCACCCACTATCTGTCTTTACTCCTCTGTGCTCAACATTGTATTCTGGATGCAAGATGAACTTTTGATAAGAGTTAATGAGAAAACATTATTGTGCAGCGAGAGCTGCTCAGCCATATGCTGGCACTCCTGCGCAGGAAATGTAAAAGAGAGAGAAGGACATAGGCTTGAGAGGATAAAAGAGGACAGGGAAGACAAAACACAAAGGATGTGTGGATATGAAAGGAAATGAGAATGATTTAAATGAAAGTTTTATCTGCCATGACCACTCACCTCCCACTCATCTGAAAGACTCTTAAGGACATTCACAGTGCACACAAATGCACACTGTGTGCCGTACGTTAAATAGGCTGGAGGATGTTTATGTTTAAGAAAGACTTAAAGCTCAGCATTGATGTGATTACCTTAATAGTTACTTAAACAAAAACATGTAATGATGCCAGCCTTCCTACAGCATTTGTTGTACCCAAATACTTTTTGGTTCAGTGACAGAAGATTGCACATGCTACTAATATTAACTGACCAACAATAATGAGAAGAGAAAAAGAGATAAATGTACTCTTCTTACTGTAGCTGTATTGTGATAGACTGTACTGTTTGAGGCTCGTTTTGTTTACAGATCCGTCACCATCAAATCAGTTAAATCAGTACTAATGAATCTTATCTAAGAATAATGCAGCTGCTTATCTAAGAATAATTCACTACGGGTGCACCATAATGCCCAAATGCTCAAGGTAATTAAAGATTAGGTATGGTAAACTTAATTTTATTTAACAATAATACTTAATTAAACATTTTGAGTTACAGTAACTTTTTCTGTCTTTAAAGGTATTCAAACTTAATGTTATGGTACTGTTGTACTTTTTATAGTTTTTTGAGTTATTCAAACAGATTATTTTTGATTAAGATAAGATTGAGCTACTGGTGGTTTAAGCACACACACAACAAATTTTTCATTTTGTCACAACTTGTTTTCTACGTTGAACTTAAACTGGGACTAAATGAATGATTCTTGTTGTGTTAAAGTACTATTAATGAAACTGGGCAGAGAATTTCTAGTTCCCATCATGGTTTGCACTGAACTACATTAGGGGAGTACATTTTCAAATTTACCTCTGTTTCACGTGTTTCCAAGAAAATTAAAAGACTAATTAATTGACTAATTTGTTACATTTGACATAAAATACAAGTATTTGACATAAAATACAACACATTAACTAGATAGAATGGTTTGAATACAAACTTTATGTTGGCTTAAGAAAGCATAGTATGATAGTGTAAGTTTAAAAAATCTGATTAAGGTTTAAAGAAATAAGGACTGTATTAGTTTTAAAAGCTTAAAGTTAAAAAATAGCTGTATAATAACCTGTTTTGACATTATTTAGTATGATGTCAACATGTTTAGCATGATTTAACATGAAGCTAACATGATTTAACATGAAGCTAACATGATTTAGCATTGAGCTGGAATGATTTAACATGATGTTGACATGAATTAGCATGAAGCTAACATGTTTTAGCATGATTTAACATAATGCTAACATGATTTAGCATAAAGCTAGCATGAAGCTAGCATGATTTAACATAATGCTATAGCACTGTAATGCAAAGATATCCATCTATGCCATATATAATGGCAGTCTATGGGATCGGTTGCTTGGGTGCTCTAAATGTTGCTAGGGTGTAGCTTGATAGCTTAATGGTGATTTTTTGACACCGATTGGTTGCCTGAGACAAATGAGCCCACAGACTTTTTTCTATGACACTGTGATGCAAAGATAATCCATATGGGCCTTTTATAATAGCAGTCTAATGGCCATTATTAGTCTTAATTATTATTAGAAAATTTGTGTGGCTCTTACAGAGTCTGCCATCCTTGTCAAATGTGGTAACCCACATGTTTCTACAAAATCCTTGCTCAGAGCTATGATTTGTCAACATTTGTTGCAATGTTTGTTGCAATGCAATCCCATGCATAACATGGCTGTAACTTGAAAACTGTAGAAGGACATAAAATTTGGCTCAGAAGAAGAAGTTTCTTTCTCAAGCCAACATAATTATATAAATTGTCCTAAAGGTAAAAATACCCCTGAAAATCACTTCCATGGAGAATTTTTTTTCCTCTCAATGGAAAATCTAACTTCTGACCCTGACGTATAGTATGTGCACACATTTAAAATTGTGGCGATTAGTGGGACTACAAATTGTTGTAGTGCTCATACATTGATTGAATGCCCGTGTATTTGCGCACATGGTTTTTGCCATGGTACCAAAATTATAAAGGAGAATTATGACATATCTTTGGTATTGTTTCTGTCTACTAAAATTTTATTTTTAGGTATAAAAATGCTGAATCTTCTTCTTCTTCTTATGATGTATCGCTTAAAAAAATAAAAGCGTCAGCTAAATGCCTAAATGTAAATGAATCAAAATAAATTATCTTGCTTTTCTTTTGAGATAAAATTGTTCTTACAGCAATCTTTGTTTGTTGTATAAGCAAGAATCATAACTTTTATTACATTTTGATTACGATCATGCTTTCCTTACTATTTTTGGCTTTGAAACGAACAGACATTTAGAGGTGGTTAAAAAGAACGATCCATATTGTACATCTGCATCTTATGGGTTTGAGACTTAGCGATAAGCAGCTGGAAAGATACTAAAAGAGATACTGACATGGAGAGAGGGTGTTAAATCAATTAATGAACTGGAAAGGAAGAAGGAGACGAAGAGAAGGCCTCTCAAGGACATCATATCTTAATTGAAAATGACAGCTTCTATTAAAAATGCAATCATTCTGTCTGTTTTATAATTAAAATGCAGGCAGCTGATAGTTTTGTCTCATTAACTTCAAAGAGCACTTCAAGCACAACCACTGGTCATGAAACGAGGCGAATTTAAATGAGGCAGATTAAAATGAGGACCAGAACCTAACAGGACAAGATTGTTGGGAATCAGGAATCACTGTCATCCCTTTGGTCAGTGACCAGAGACATTAGTGCTCTGATGTTTAGAGTGTAAGTGACAACCTGCTGGCCCAATGGCAGAGTCCAATAGCATGTTAAAGGTTTCTGTGTGTTTGGTCTTTTCTGGCGCTTTGTTACTATTTTCATGTTAAGTAATGTTATCCAACTCTAATGTTATTAATGCTATACAGAATTTAAGCAAACTTGAACTACTTTCTATAGAAAGCAGTTGGCAATCACATCAGCTAGATGGCAAGAGATAGCACAGCCAAAACTTGCATATCAAAAGAGGAAAGAAGAACAGAAACAAGACAGCACGATAAGAAAGACAATTTAACTCATTTTTATTATTATTTTTATTTTGTGCAATGGTTGTGGAGCCAGACAATATGCAGACCATATCAGAAAGAAAATTGAATTGCTGTCAGAATAAATACTTCATAATACATTACTGTTATGTGTTGTTTGTTATAATTATCATAAAATTAAACATTATATATATATTTAATATATGAATATATTTTATTTATTTACTTACCCCAATGTTTTTCCTTGATGGTTGGAATACAGTATTTCCAAGAATGTATAGTTATGCAATTGCTCTATAATAATTGACCTTTGAGCTTAAAAAAGTGAGAAAAAAAAGCAAATACATATTTCTTCAAAGAATCAGTCCAAATTTTAAATCTTTAATATTTTGTAAAAAAACATTCATTTAAAAATGTTTAAATGATGCTGGTAAACTTTGATTGAATGTACTAGATAAAGAGGGCCAGTGAGAAATTAAATAAATTTAATTTGAATTAAATATTATCAGTGAATAATTTCAAACACATACTTTAATAAGAAACATGAAAATTAACTAAAAGTTCACCTATACCCACCAAGTATGAAAGTTCACACCCAGTCGATAATATTTATTGCTGTTATCCGCTGCAATATAATTAAAATAATATTACAGCGTTTGAATGGACCATTTCTGGTTTGTAACAGGGCCAAAACATCACTGTCACTTTGAGATGCCTCAGGGTTCAGTGGTTGGTCCCCTCCTTCTTTCAGTGCTAACCCAGTTATAGCTTTACTTGTTGTTTTAAGATTGAACCAATTAATTACTTCAATTTTGCCTTTATATCTGTCATTTTCTATTATTATTTATTCATTTTAAGTGTAGTAAATATCCCTATTTCTCCTCCACAAGTGGATATGTCCAGTCTTTTATCCTCTTACATAAAAGGTTATTGTTACTGAAAGATTCTGTGAGAAATATGCACAGAAGGGAAAATACATGTTCTCTCTCTCTCTCTCTCTCTCTCTCTCTCTCTCTCTCTCTCTCTCTCTCTCTCTCTCTCTCTCTCTTTCTCAAGGTGTGTTAAAGACAAAAACCAAAAAATCTGATTAAATAAAAACAAAGATGAATGGAGGGGGATGAGTTAATGATGCATAAGGAGGCTCTTGGGTTATTTGTAGGTGTAGAATTTATCCTCTCTACATGCCCTCGTCATCCCTGTGCTGTCTTTAGACAAAAACTACACAAATTCGCATTTGATTGTAAAGGTTAGGATGTACATGCAAGGGTAGTGCAATGAGTTTCTATCCTCCACCTCCAGTTAAAATATTATACAATTACATTACTTTGTGCAGTTATATATTATTGCTAAGCATAATAACTACATAATAATAATTGCTAACAATTAATGTATATTCAATATAAGAAAATATATTTTGACACCACTTATATTATTAAAAAAATAATAATAAATAAATAAAAAGCAATAACCTTAAATAGCCTTAAATAATTCAGTTACCTCCTCCTCCTCAAATCTTCTTCAGTCAAGAGATGAGGCATTATTCCTGACCCAGAGTTTGTTTCTGACACAGTAGCTAAAAAGTAGCTAATTTTTGAGAATGCCATTGTTTTTCAGTCATCGAAAGTTGTATCGGTGTGCGCCGCTCTCTGCTCTCTTCACTGCACGCCTGTTCAGTGACTGTTCACCGCCCAAGACTCAAAACCTGTGTGTCGATGTATGCGCTTACTGAGCTGACTTTATGTGCCTGATATAAATTGGATTTTATAATAACGTTAAATAGCGCTTGCCATTTATTTATTTAATTGTGTCAAAATGCTTTATGGTCCGGATGGATGCATCTCGCGGTCCGATTCGGATCTCATCAATACAGTCATCTTTCCATTCACTGATTACAATCTTTAAGTAATCAAGATAATTACTTTCTTATTAGTATTGCTAATATAATATAATTTAATGTAGATCCCGCCT
This sequence comes from Beaufortia kweichowensis, assembly GCA_019155185.1. Classification (NCBI taxonomy): domain Eukaryota; kingdom Metazoa; phylum Chordata; class Actinopteri; order Cypriniformes; family Gastromyzontidae; genus Beaufortia; species Beaufortia kweichowensis. The sequence goes on along the minus strand of CM032802.1, from coordinate 15,574,547 downwards.
TCCAGTAAAAAGAACCAATCACTAATCGATAAAGACTGACGTTTCTCTTGGGAAGGGGCTGTTTACGGAGACTCGTAAGGCAACGGCTCTACTCGTAAGGCGCTAGCCAACCTGTGCACATGCGTAGTAGCTAAAGCCATCTCAAGGTTTTTTGCACAATTTAAGCTTAAGAAACAAAGATTCTATTATAGTTAATGTCAGTTTAAATTGTTGATCGGAACTATGTTGTTAAATTGCGATTTTCCCCTATATTTATTTTAACATTAGGAAATAAATTGTAAAAGGGTTAGTGTGCTGAACTTAAAGGGGTGTGGCAAATTCACGGTACTGCAATATTCATACCGGGGGTCGACTCACATGGATGCGTCGACGTGACTCCTGTGTCCCTGGTTCCGGCGGCCTCCCTCGTCTCGACTCAACGGCGGGCGCTTCCATGGCAAGGGGCTCGCCGTGGTCGCGCCTCCGTCATTGAGCATCGGTTTACGATGGGTCCGACGGAACAGGGGCACTCTGGGGTTGTGTGAGACTTAAAGGTACGATGATGCGGATGGCGGGACCCCGGCCTCTGGCCGACGCCAAGGTTCAGAAGGGGGTGCTGTAAAACATTAGATCATAGTTGCCTAAAGGCTCTGCAAGTACAGGATACAGGAACAGATCTGAAGTCCATTATGGCAACATTATTGATGTCAGGTGTATATCATTAGATTGTCAAAATTTGGCTGGTGAAGCTGATTGTTCTGTATAATCTTTCTACTAAAAGCGATTTAACCAAAAAGTTTAGCTGGTTACATTACAGTAACCCATCAGCATCCAATTTTAGGCACAACTCTCAAATGCACAACATGGTGGTGACCAGACTGACTGGCATTTTCTTGTCTTTACTGAAATATACCCTGCCTTCATTACCCTCTCTGATCAGTTTGCAGTACATTAAGCGTGTCACTTGGAGCTTTTTTCTCCTTGTCTATCTCTCTTTCTTTTTGCCGGCTCCGGCCAAATTACTTTTCTCCACTCTCTTTACCCAGTCTCTCGCCCTTCACTCCTCAATAATGAGAGGGGTCATGCCAGGCTGATTTATTAGGAACGTTTCCAGATGGGCGCCTGTGCTCCCCTCACATGCTGCCCTGCCGTCTGGAGCATTAGGATCATTGTCAGATGTTGGAAAATGTGCATAAAGGCATTCCAAGCAAATATCATGAAGCAGGAGGCTTGTGTTGCAAGGTCTCATAACTGTAATTACTGTGACTGCTACAGAAGAAACACATGAGACGGGCTGTGTGCCTGGAATTTGCAGTTTGTGCTTGAGAGATGTGACAGAAGCGACAGAAATCTTTATTGATTTGAGCTTGACTAGATAATATTTTAAACCGTTGTCCGTTTAACAGTTGACTGATTACCTGATGAAGGATGAGCTGCTTTCTACACTCAAGTTAAGCTGTAATGATTGTAATGACAGTCCAGTCCATCCCCAACACACCAGCTAATATAGTGTAGTTTTTTAAACAGGGTTATTTCTGATCAGTTAAAAACCACACATGAGATTCCTATTTTTTTAAATATTGACTGGATTAAATATAATAATTATCTTAACACATTTCAAACAAAGACAAAAGTGTTATTACTTTTTAAAATGGGTAAACCCTTTTTTATAAATATTATAATTGTTTCCTATTTGTAAACTAAATGTTTTTATTTATTTATTATTTAATCATTTACTTTCATTTGACCAGGAATACCCTTAAAATCTATCATTTTTACAATAGAGACTCTGGCAATGCAGACACAAAATTAAAATACAACGTATGCAACACAAATGTCTTTTACAGAATAAAGCTACATGCCCATACAATACATAATCACAAGGAGCTTACATGTTTTTTTGGCATTTAAAGAAGAACATAAATTATTTCTAAAATAAAAGATTATTTTAGTTTAGGAGTTTCCTAAACTAAATTAGCAGTAATATGTGTTTTGAATAAAAGCTCTTTTCTTAATCAGGTACTTGTATGAGAACACCCTCTCAGTGGCCTTACCATCGGAAATAAAAATACTTAGATCAACAAGCATTTGTGTGCAATGCCTAAATGCCCTACAGAGTTCAATCTGCCTGTTTTAGCTCCAGTCATTGCAGCTGCAGGAATCTAGGAATAATAAAACCACATTAACTCACGTAAACTGTAATTTGTCACAGCTTGATGTTCATCCCATCATTTGTGGGACACCAATTTGGATTATTTCGACTGCTTACGCAGGATGCCAGAGGCCTGTACCACAACTCTTGCTGTAAACCTTCTTTGTCAACTCAGAGTTAGATTCTGAGTTCAGCTTTTAAAAGCTTTAAAATTATATATTAAAAGCTTTGACGTTTTTAAAATATAATTTAATTACTTTTATTAGATATAAAACCAATAAACGCCAAACAAGGCAGCAGATAAAAGCTTTAAGTAAATAAAGTAAAAAGATAATTTAAAATGGTAAATGTTTTCACTTGTCTCTTGTGGATTTAGAAGTTTGTGTTCTATGACCTATTCTTTAACTTGCAGGAGAAACAATGCCTGATAAATAAGAGTATGTCAGGATCTGTGCACTCGCTAAAGCAGTTTTTAGGATGTCATAGCATCTGGCATTTGCGACATTAGACTCAGACAACTACCAGACAGCTAGTGGAGCTTAAATGTTTTTAACTACAAGCAGTGATGCTACTTAACAGCCTGTAATGACATGCATTCGCTCATGCAATCTCTCAGACATGTCATAGAGTTCGATCTTGTACTGCAATGTTGGAGGAGGTTGAGGGAAAGAAGATTATATTGTGCTTTTAGTTTTAAACACTTTATTGACCACTGTACTGTGATAAAAATAAGACTGGCCGCAAGCACTAGCAACAATGCGAGCTAAATGTGCATTTAAACCATGATTTACTGACAGCTGCAAGGTGTGCGTCCAGTCCAATAAACACGAATGTGCTGGAACATTGTTGCTTTCATTGTTGAACATCGTCTGCACTGTGCATAACAGGATTAGTTCACACAAAATATACTCATCCCCATTCCATCCCAAATGTACATTGCATGACTTTCTTTCTTCTTCACTTTTCAACAAAGTGTGTATCAATCAATGTACAGTATATTTACAGCTTTGTAGAGCATGCTTTGTGATAATGGTATCTTGGCCACACATTTTTTATGAAAAGCCTTTTTTTCTCTTATTTATGCCCTTATTCTTTATCCTTTCCTATAGGTCGGTCTGTCCTGTTTGTTCCCATCTGCTTAGAATGCAACAGAAGTAGTGTGGTACTGCTACATGCACACCTCCCTGCTGCAGTGTGACAGTTGGTACAGTCCACTAATAAAACGGAGGCTGTGATTTCAATGCTTCAGTAGTAACAGCACAGCAGATCTTGTGAGAAGTACTGAGACACAGTGAACCGGCTGTGAGCATAAGCCACGACCAAGAAGCAAGAGAAGAAAAAACGCCTGTAACCTGCTGATACAAGCAAGCCATCTGCTTTGACCACCTTTGCTATGACCCTGTTCAACAGTGAATGTCACATCCCACGATGTGAGTAATCCAATCTATCTATCTATCTATCTATCTATCTATCTATCTATCTATCTATCTATCTATCTATCTATCTATCTATCTATCTATCTATCTATATATCTATCTATCTATCTATCTATCTATCTATCTATCTATCTTGTGCTTTTTTGAGACAATAATGCATTAAATGTCAATATTGTATTTAAAGGTAGCTTTTTGATATGCTGTTTTGAAGATTTTAAATCTTCACAAATGTACTGCACATGATAAGAGTTTTTAGCCATGTCTGTGTTAATTTCTAACATCATAAAAGTTCTTTTCTCATTCTTTTGAACAAATTTCTAATGCTTTGGTGCAGTCATGCAACTGACTTCGGTTTCCTAGATTATCAGGTACTTATGTCACGTTGATCAAGATATATTATACTGGTTCTCTGTTGAATAGTCTTACCTCAAAACATTATGGATTAGCTCATTGCATAAATCAGTATATGCAAAATGCTTAAACCAGTTAGGGTTAGGGTTAGGGTTAGTTTTTCCCAGTCGTCTCGATGCATTTCTTGAATCATTCTTAGCATTTGTATGTTAGTAAGTGCCTACAAATGGCACAGTACCACAGATTACCAAACCCTAGGTTGTATACTATTTCAAGTTTATCTCCCTAAATTAAATGTTTAAAATTTTTTTCTTACTTTCACATTTTGCATATAGGCTAATGTGAAGATGCTGTATTGTACTGCAATATGCAGTTCAGTTATCATTACAGCATGTTCATCTTACTTGTTGTTTAGTTGGAAAATTTGTACTATTGATGCGACTTTTGAACGGTGCAGATTCGGTTGAATCCTTAGACACCCTTATCACATCAGAGATCACAGCTTTTCGTTTTCCTTTCCACACAGTCTGCCTCTCTGTATCCAATCCATGTAGTGTCCAATATGTGTTTAGAGTTTTTCAAAAAGTTTATTTCAAAATGTGTTAACAGATAATGTGCTTGCAGTCTTGTCAAGATCAGTTATTTACATTTACATTTATTTATTAAGCACATGCTTTTAAGCAACAAATGAGAGAGGATTTACCATTTGGTCAATTAGCCCAGTGTTTCTCAACCGGGGTATGCGGAAATTGCAATACAAAAAATAAAATAAAATAATAATAAAAATGTTATTAACTGACACTTTATTTTATCTAATATTGACAATAATATTGTTACAAAAACCATTTAAAAATCTGGTTCAAGTTCAAGTTACTTTTGGATCATTTTCATATTTGCTGCCATTTTTAATCATTTACAGGAACTGCTTGAAATGTGATGGGAATGGAAAATAGGTGATGGATAACGAGAGTGGTTGTTTTGATGGTGGGGTGTTGTTGGAGGGGAGGGGGTAGGACGGGGATCCACTAGGATGGTTTGGTATATGATGGGGTCCAGTCCTCAAAAAAGGTTGAGAACCACTGAATTAGCCAAAAATAAGTGCAGTTTACAAAGCTATGTTTACATATTGGACTACATAAAAGCTAGGAAAGGATCCACAAAGAAGAAATAAACAGTTAGATTGTGGAAAGCAATCATAATTAGGGTTAGTCAGGTGAATACAGAACAGGTGTGTTTTGAAAGTTATTCCACCAGAGAGGAACAGAATTAAATTTTTGCAAGTGATTTTGTGCCTTTTTGTGAATGGAACAACCAGGTGTCGCTTATCTACTAAACATATGGCGAAAGGGAACATAAACCTTTAGGACTGAACTAAGGTCAGAGCCTAGAGGGTGAATTTTTAGCAATTGTACTGAAGGCCAATGTCAGCAACTTGAGTAGCTAGAGGCAGCCAGTGGCGTGAGATCAGGAGGGATGTGACGTGGGCTGCTGCATTCTGGAACTTGATGGTACTGTCTGGAAGGCCAGCCGTGAGGGCATTGCAGTAGTCCAGTCTTGAACAAGAGCATGCTCACAGGGAATAATTTCACACAGTGGGCCTCAAGTTTAAATTTTAATTTGTAAGCAATTTAAATTTAAACTGCAATTATGCTACTAACTTATAATTAATGCATTACCTTTTATCAGGCAGTTATAATAAAGCAAAGACAAAGTAGATAAACTCTGGTATAAAAAGGATGATTAAATGCTTCTATAAAATGAGTCCAGTTATTTGGTACTGTTTTGTGTTATAGTGTTGTGTGGGGTTCTATATGCTAAAATGCTCTCTCTCTCTCTCTCTGTTACACTATGCTAACCTATCCATGACAATGTAAAATTGGCCACAAAATAATCAATCTTCTAGTGTCATGAAACACAGCGCTGAATTAGATTTCATGTTTCCTTCACTGAGTTTTGACAAGCTGACAGTGTGCTGGGCATTTTTCACAAAGAGGCCACACTCTTTTGAATGAGATGGTAAAACTTTACATTAAATTTCGCTTTGTAAAGCATTTATAAAGATGTTAATTAAGAATTAATAACTGGTTTACAAATGTTTTATAAATCATTATTTAAGCAGTTATAATTACATGAATAATATCAAATATTTGCCACATAGTGAACCATAACAAATCTTTAGTGTTGTTGGGTAAAAGGGGTTCATAATCATTAACTTAATAAATAAATGTGTTTTCATTAAGGAACATTTACAAGTTAGTTTTATTTTGTGCATATTATACATATTAGAATATTGCAATTACCTACATGATAATTATTAAGATGCCTTTTAAGTCAAATAAGTGTGAATAAATACATTTATTAAGCATTTATAACATGTCAGTTGAAAATAGCTCACTATTTGGTAGGCATTTCATTTTGAGTCACCCTTTTTTTCATTTTATAACTGCCTATTAATGATTTATAAGATCTTAATAAATGCTTCATAAAGGGAACCTTAATTTGAAGTGTTACAGATAAGATAGATGGTCTTTAAAATGCTTTATCACTAATTGGTCATGTTTTTTATTTGTCTTCTGTTCTGAAGAATTTCATCATTGTTTTTTAAAGTGCGGCAGCCCTGTGGAGTGAAAGATGACGATTATTCTTAGCTGGTATGGGACTCTGTGTAATTACTCGCATGTCTGTGGTGATTTCTTGCAGATTTGAGCATGGCAGATGATCAGAAGTCCACACGCTCTAAGCTGCGGGGAGTCAAAAGGCCAAGTAGTGCTGCGTATGGGTGAGTGATAAAGATTGTTGTCATATTGTCAAAAAGAAAATGTGAAAAGTCTTTTAATTAATACATTTTTGGAGCTTTGGTATGCTGACTTTATATATTATTCACTTTGTCGTATTGCCAGCACCATGTGAATGTCCATCAGTGGCTTTCAGAATATTTATGTTTGTCTCATGTACAGTATCACTCGTGGTTTTAAGGGAAAATTACTCACTTGTATAAATCCATACACTGGTTTTCACAAGTGAATATTAATTATGATTCCAAAAAAACAAAAATAGTAATAATAAAAAAAGTATTAGTCATTTGCATTGTAGAGAGCTGTGATTTGGTAAAACAAAAGGGTGCACATGAAATTCAAGTTTATAACCTAGAAGGCATAAATAGCTATGTATGTCTAAATTAGTATATAAAGAATATGAGTAAAGCAGCAACGTCTGTAACACAACTCTCTGTTCTTGGCCGGTAAAGGTGACATTAATAATTAATGAATAATAAATTAATAAATCACTTAAACGTATCAAAGTAATCACCAACTTCTTAACTTACATGCTTGCTTGCTTGACCTCAGACAATACTTATTTTTAATAATCTATGTTGTCTTTATTGCTGTGATGGAACTATTTATCACTAATTATTTATCACAACTATTAATTATCACAACTAATAATCCAGATCAACTAAAAACTCAGACCTACATGGCTTCAAACTTTAGCAAATAGTACACGACTTAATCAAATAATTTTTATCAAACTACTGACTGCAGCTGTGACGCGTCAGAGGAGAGATGACCCTCCAAGTGAGCCTGGGATCTCCCAAGGTTTTTTCTCCATATATATATATATACACATTCATTAATGGAGTTTGGGTTCCTTGCCACCGTCCCCATGTTGGAGTGCTCACTAGGAAACTGCTGATATTAGATATTAGTGATATTAGATATTAGTTATTAAATTAGCTTTTTTATTTCCCTGCTTGTCCTTCTGTTTATTCTGCTGTAAAGCTGCTTTGAAACAGTGCTACATTGTTAAAGCGCTATACAAATAAACTTGAACTAATTATTTACTATGTTCCATTAGGTTTACCCAAAATGTTTTTACCCAAAAAGTAAAAAAAAGAACACATATTAAAACAAAAATGCAACGCATAACCCAATTAATTTGCTAAGCAGGCTATTTTACTTGTCTGCTGTATAAAGTAGATGAGGAGAGTGTAATGTAAACTCACATTACACATGTACAAGCTGATTCAGAGCCCATTTCAGCCCCATGGATATTCTCTAGCACACAATACTGAATCATGGGAGAACAATGGAATGTGTCATGCAATGAAATTTGAGGCGGAAAGGTACAACAGATGCCTCGTTTAGGAATGTGTGTGTTTAGAAGTGTTTATAGCATGTGACACAAATGACTAAACAAAGATCCTGCATTGTTGGACTGCATTAACAATTGGTCACATATACTGTACATGCATCATAATAGAGATTTAAAGAGTGGTGGATGTTTGACATTCAGGTACTGTCAGATTAATATTTGTGAATGTAGCAATTTACAATCATTTTAGCAAACGTGCTGTGTGATATTGTTAGATCTTTATATATCAAAACACATTAATCATATAAACAGAAGGAATTCATAAGGAAATTACAAAGCAGGACAAATATGACACTTTGTGAAAACAGCAGGATTACTTACCTGTAATTCTGAAGAGCAGTGATGACTAAAGACAGCATACTACGACTAAACATTATCTATAGGGCTTAAGTTTCTTTTCAAACTCTTATTTAGGATTAAATTTGCCTTGTTAAAAAATCAGCATATTCTTTTGGATGGTGGCTATTGTCACAGATTCTTCAGCACCTTCCCATGCATTACCCATCATCCGTTGCACCTCACTCACCTGCCATCTTTGATTATTCACCGCACCTGTTCCTCATCACCCAGACTCTATATCTATATGTATATGTATATATCAGACATTATATGACATGTCTATTGTTTCACTCTGTGTCTAGTCTAGTTGTATGTTATTTTGTGGACTAGTTTGGATTGCTCTTGTTTACCTGTGGATGTTACCTGTTGTTTGGATTTACTCACCTGTGGATGTTTCCAGTTGTATGTATTCTCACCTATGGATGTTTACCTGTTTACCAGCTCCCCTCATTAAAACCCTATTCACCTAGTTCTTGTGTGGCATCGTTCATCTGCCTCAGTATTGTTACAGCTATAAAAACTATGTACTGATTAATCAACAGAAATGTACTATTAAAAATATTTATTCTTATTCTGGTCCACCACCTAGACCTACACCAAACCAAATCCAGCCTGTGTCATCAACAAAATGATTATTCTGGTCTAAGCAGGTTTTTATAGTAAGCTTTTCAATGCTTATAATGCTAGCGCCCGCTGTAAAGTATTTATATCACCTGTTTATTATCCTCCTCAACATTTTCTGTTGATATGGAGTATTTCTATTTGACCCCTACTGCACACTGTCATCCATTTTTGTTACTAGCCATGGACACAACAGTCTGTGGAGTCAGAAAAAATAGGTTTAGTCCATCTCTCACATGCACAGTGAGCTGCAGGAAAGAGACAGGAAATAAGGCAATTATTATTTGGTTAGGAATCAAGACATTAGCATAGTGTAAGATATTAAAGAAGTAAAGTTTTTGCATAGATTTATACTAAAAGGAGAGATCTGTCATATAATTGTTTCTTTAAAAAAAGGCCAGCTTATGTTAAGATTTGCGTATTCTTTTTTGTCCGAAAGATATAAATTGTGGCACGTGTGTGGAGTTTTTAACAAGACCTATAACAATAGCACACTATTCATCACTCTCTTAGGCTTTGTGTGTGTCGGCACTATGTCAAAGTTTCCACAACTAAGCCATAGTTGAGTTAGAGATTAGCCATGATATCAACATACCATAACCAGACGTTCACATATGTCAGCTGGCATTCACAGAAATATCTCTGGATTTAAAAACAGCTGTTTTTGTTGTTTTGTCAAAGCCAAAATCATTCAAAGATGTTAGTGATAAAAGGATTGGAATAACTGTCTGCTTTTAGACCATAAGGCATTCTGTATTTAAAATCACATAACAGGCTGTTGCTGATCAAGTGGGAAAATGGGGAAGACCCTCAACCACTCAACCCATCCATGCCATGCCTAGCACAGAGAGAAAATTGTCCATCCGGATTCCACTGTCTTCTTATTACAATGTATAAAACTGATATTTTGCCTATCTCTTGAAAGATCTGAGTTCACTGATAGGGGTCTGAGTCATTCCTATCCCAACCCAGAAAGATGTTTAGAGAGAAAGGTTTGAGAATACAAAGGCAAGGGAGCAGAACTGCATGCCATTTTCCCTCAGCAGATACAATACATCTCAAATTGATCTTGCCGCTTGTTGCGGTCGGGCACTCTGAATCAATCTCAAATTGATCTCTGTGCCAGAGGTAAGGAAAACTTCATGTATAGACCTGGTCAAAAATATTGTTCTTCTGGAGGAATCTTACTCGGCCGAGCAAGAATGGGTGGAGAGACCCACAGACCTCAATACAGGACAGATGAAAAAATCAACACTGACACACACACATTACTAATCTGTTAAGTTTGCTGTAGATTTTACGATAAACTTTACATAACATACTATTACAAAAATCCATTACATTATACCATTGAACAAATTTAGCTCAATGTCAGCAGTCCCTGGCAGTTTAATAGAGGTTAGTTCAGGATGGAAGACTGTTGTTGGCCATTTCTGCCACAGGACACATACAGACCTTGTACTGCTGTCCCCAGGCTGGCAATATTAGCATTTTGATCAGAGATAGAATCAGAGAGGTTATTTACATTTATTCATTTAGCAGACACTTTTATCCAAAGCGACTTACAAGTTACCAGTGGCACACTGGGAGCGATTAGGTGTGAGGTGTCCTGCTGGTACTGGGAATCGAACCTTTATAACTTACAAAGGAACCGGGGTCTTGATCTTATAACTGAAGATCAGATTCAAAGGTTAAAGCTTTATCGTGTACTATACAGGATGTGGGATGCTGTTGCATCCCAAAGGAACCATCAGGAAGAACTCTGAGGAACTTCAGAATTGAATTTAAAGTGCCTACAGAATCCCATAAGTTTCTGCAAGAACTGCCAAGACTGTTAATGGTTGCTCAGAGAACTGCTCCTTGTAAAAAAAGTGTCTCGAAGGTCCTCCTGACGATTTTGCCCAGTTTGACAGTGTGAGGAACCCCAAATGGTTCCCAGAGGATCTTTAGATTTTATAGTGTAGTGGAAAAACACAGGGCAGTAAAAGGAAAGATTTATATGACATTCAGTATTAATTAAAATACCTTTTAAATTCAATTATGTTCCTGAATTTGTAGAACATTTAAATTATGGTAGCAAAAAATATGCAGAATTGGAGTTGCAAATATGAAAGTATTATTAAAATAAATTACATTTCATAACAAATTGATACAACTGCAGTTCAGGAATTTAGGAGGCATAATTTTTTTTATTTTATTTTGATAAATAATTATACAAAATTAGAAGAGCTGAGTTTATTTGACAGCTCTAATACCAATAATAAACTGATGATAAAAAATAAAGAATCCCTGATCTGTGGAAAAGTTTAAAGAGGACAGGTTAAAGTGAACCCAAAGAACACCATTTGCCCTCTGAGACCAAATGTGCAAATAAAACAACTGTCAATAAAATAGTAAAACCTGACCAGCGCTACTGCAAACTTCCTGACTGGCAGCTTATTATTTCTCTAGTATTTTCCATCTCTATTCTTTTCCTGAAGGGGCATTTACAAATGGACCCCTGCTGAATAACACTTAGCTTTTAAATATGCTTCACGCTGACACTGCAAAGGGAAAGCATTGGCTTTTTTTCTGATTGCTTACGATAACGCAGCATTTCTCAGCAGGATCTCATGAACAACGGCTGGAAGTGCAAAGCATACACTTTATTCAATTAATCTTTTTTACAAAGCCAATATTCTGTTATTGTATAAACTCTTACAATTCATTATTTCTGTCTGTCTCTCTGTCCATCTATACTCTGTATTTAAATAATCCTAAATTGAAAAGCACAACCTTCACCCCTATACATAATGAAATACTTTAAAGACAAAATGAAAAAATTAAAGAGAAGGCTTTGTCAAACTATAATTCTATAATTCAAACTGTCATAAGAGGCCAGTGCTTTATCCAATAGGCTACTGGGGCTTTTGGCCTGATGGTCCACATTGTGGACATGGAACAATTCATTTAGAAAAATATGTAATAACGACACAGCTTTCTATCAATGCATTGTGTGAGTGCTCTATCGCGCTTCAGTCAAAACCCTTTGCTCTGGAATGGTGTGTTCATTCCCAGTACTTTGGTTCCCTTAATAAAATTAAAATCAGTCAATCAAAATGTGCTGCTTTTCCAAACGTTGGGTTTGAAGGTCTTTCTTCTTGGTAGGGTGACACAAAGCCAAAGTTTTGAGGAAAGGTTTCGTAGCAGAGGACGGTTTCGATCCATCAACCTCTGGGTTATGGGCCCAGCACGCTTCCACTGCACCACTCTGCTGACAACCCAGATGGGACTCAAACCCACAATCCCTGGCTTAGGAGGCCAGTGCCTCATCTTTTAGGAAACTAGGACTCTTGGTCAGCTGGTCCAAGCACAAAGGTGTGGACACAGAGCAACGTATTTTGAAATGCATGTAATAGCCTCGCTACTTTCTTTTAATGCACTGGATGGGAGCTCCATTATTTATAGCCAAGTATTGTTAAAAAGATAAGTGAACTCACATTGTATTGTTTTAATCCATCCAACCCTGGGTTATGGACCATGCAAGCTTCAGCCAAAGCCTTTTGCTGTGTTCATTCTTAGGAATCAGGTGCCCTTAATAAAGTTACAATTAGTCAATCAAACAGAGCTGCTCTTCCGGTATGAAGAACTTGGTGTGAAACGTGTGTAACTTGAGTTTTAAGGTCTGTCTTCTTGGCAGGGTGTCGTATGACACAAAGCCAAAATTTAGATGAAATGTTTCTTGCAGAGGATGGTTTCAACCCATCAACCTCTGGGTTATGGGCCCAGCACGCCTTCCGCCATTCAATCTGCCGACACCCCAGATGGGACTCGAACCCACAATCCCTGGCTTAGGAGGTCAGTGCCTTAAACATTAGGCCACTGGGGCTCTTGGCCTGTTGGCAAATGCACAACTTTGTGGACATAGAACAAATCATTCTGACATATATGTAATAACGACACAGCATTCTATCAATGCATTGTGTGAGCTCTATCGCCTTCAGTCTAAAACCCCTTTGCTCTGGAATGGTGTGTTCATTCATAGTACTTAGGTTCCCTTAACAAAGTTGAAATCAGTCAATAAAAGTGTGCTGCTTTTGCAAACGTGACTACCTTGGGGTTGAAGGTCTTTATTCTTGGTAAGGTGACACAAAGCCAAAATTTTGATGAAAGGTTTAGTAGCAGAGGATGGTTTCAATCTATCGACCTCAGGGTTATGAGACCAGCAAGCTTCCACTGCAGACACCCAAGACAGGACTCAAACCCACAATCCCTGGCATAGGAGGCCAGCGCCTTAACCATTAGGCCAGTGGGGCTCTTGGTCTGTCGGCAAACGCACAACGTTGTGGACATAGGACAAATCATTCTGAAATATATGTAATAACGACACAGCTTTCTATCAATGCATTGTGTGAGCGCTCTATCGCGCTTCAGTCTTAACCCTGTGCTTTGGGATGGTGTGTTCATTCCTAGTACTTAGGTTCTCTTAACAAAGTTAAAATCAGTCAATAAAAGTGTGCTGCTTTTCCAAACGTTACTACCTTGGGTTTGAAGGTCATTCTTCTTTGTAGGGTGTCATATGACACATGAGTCAAAGTTTTGATACAAGGTTTCATAGCAGAGGATGGTTTCAATCCATCAACCTCTGGGTTATGGGCCAAGCAAGATTCCACTGCGCCACTCTGCTGACACCCCAGATGGGAATCAAACCCACAATCCCTGGCTCAGGAGGCCAGTGCTTTATCCATTAGGTCATTCTTCTTTGTAGGGTGTCATATGACACATGAGCCAAAGTTTTGATGAAAGGTTTCCTAGCGGAGGACGGTTTTGATCCATCGACCTCTGGGTTATGGGCCCAGCACGCTTCCGCTGCGCCACTCTGCTGACATCCCAGAAGGGACTCGAACCCACAATCCCTGGCTTAGGAGGCCAGTGCCTTATCCATTAGGCCACTGGGGCTCTTGGCTTGTTGGCAAACGCACAACGTTGTGGACATAGAAGAATTCATGCTGAAATATATGTAATAACGACACAGCTTTCTATCAATGCACTGTGTGAGCGCTCTATCTTGATTCAGTCTAAACCCTTTGCTCTGGAATGGTGTGTGCATTCCTTGGAATTAATAAAGTTAATAAAGTTAAAATCAGTCAATAAAAGTGTGCTGCTTTTGAAAAATGTGACTACCTTGGGTTTAAAGGTCACTCTTCTTTGTAGGGTGTCATATGATTCAGAGCCAAAGTTTTGATTCAAGGTTTCAGAGCAGAGGATGGTTTCAATCCATCAACCTCTGGGTTATGGGCCCAGTAAGCTTCCGCCATGCCACTCTGCTGATGCCCCAGATGGGAATCAAGCCAGTGCTTTATCCATTAGGTCATTGAAGGTCATTCTTCTTTGTAGGGTGTCATATGACACAGGAGCCAAAGTTTTGATGCAAGGTTTCATAGCAGAGAATGGTTTCAATCCATCGACCTCTGGGTTATGGGTCCAGCACGCCCCCCATGCCACTCTGCTGACACCCCAGATGGGACTCCAACCCACAATCCCTGGCTTTAGGAGGCCAGTGCCTTATCCATTAGGCCACTGGGGCACTTGGCTTGTCGGCAAGCGACAACGCGTTGTGTGCACTTTTATGCTAGTGCTCCATCTTGATTCAGTCTAAACCCTTTGCTCTGGAATGGTGTGTGCATTCCTTGGACTTAGGTTCCTTAATAAAGTTAAAATCAGTCAATAAAAGTGTGCTGCTTTTGAAAAACGTGTCTACCTTGGGTTAGAAGGTCTTCTTGGTAGGGTGACACAAAGCCAAAGTTTCGATCCAAGGTTTCATAGCAGAGGATGGTTTCGATCCATCGACCTCTGGGTTATGGGCCCAGCACGCATCCGCTGCGCCACTCTGCTGACACCCCAGATGGGTCTCGAACCCACAGTCCCTGGCTTAGGAGGCCAGTGCCTTATCCATTAGGCCACTGGGGCTCTTGGCTTGTCGGCAAACGCACAACGTTGTGGACATAGAACAATTCATGATGTAATATATGTAATAACGACACAGCTTTCTATCAATGCATTGTGTGAGCTCTCTTCAGTGTTAACCTTTGATCTAGAATGGTGTGTTCATTCCTAGTACTTAGGTTCCCTTAACAAATTTAAAATCAGTCAATAAAAGTCAATCATTCTTCTTTGTAGGGTGTCATATGACACATGAGCCAAAGTTTTGATGCAAGGCTACTTGGCTCTTGGCCTGATGGCAAACGCACAACGTTGTGGTCATAGAAGAATTCATGCTGAAATATATGTAATAACGACACAGCTTTCTATCAATGCACTGTGCTAGTGCTCCATCTTGATTCAGTCTAAACCCTTTGCTCTGGAATGTTGTGTGCATTCCTTGGACTTAGGTTCCTTAATAAAGTTAAAATCAGTCAATAAAAGTGTGCTGCTTTTGAAAAACGTGACTACCTTGGGTTAGAAGGTCACTCTTCTTTGTAGGGTGTCATATGACACATGAGGCAAAGTTTTGATTCAAGACCAATTGGCTCTTGGCCTGATGGCAAACGCACAACGTTGTGGTAATAGAAGAATTCATTCTGAAATATATGTAATAACGACACAGCTTTCTATCAATGCACTGTGTTAGCTCTATCTTGATTCAGTCTAAACCCTTTGCTCTGGAATGGTGTGTTCATTCCTTGTACTTAGGTTCCTTAATAAAGTTAAAATCAGTCAACAGAAGTGTGCTGCTTTTTGAAAAGCGTGACTACCTTGGGTTTGAAGGTCACTCTTCTTTGTAGGGTGTCTTATGATACAGAGCCAAAGTTTTGATTCAAGGTTTCATTGCAGAGGATGATTTCGATCCATCAACCTCCAGGTTATGGGCCCAGCAAGCTTCCGCTGCGCGGAACCACAGCTCTGCTGACACCACAGATGGGAATCAAACCCACAATCCCTGGCTCAGGAGGCCAGTGCTTTATCCATAAGGTCATTGAAGGTCATTCTTCTTCGTAGGGTGTCATATGACACATGAGCCAAAGTTTTGATGCAAGGTTTCCTAGCAGAGGATGGTTTCGATCCATCGACCTCTGGGTTATGGGCCCAGCACTTCCTGCTGCCAATCTGCTGACACCCCAGTTGGGACTCGAACCCACAATCGCTGGCTTAGGAGGTCAGTGCCTTATCCATTAGGCCACTGGGGCTCTTGGCTTTTTGGCAAACACACAACGTTGTGGACATAGAAGAATTCATGCTGAAATATATGTAATAAAGACACAGCTTTCTATCAATGCACTGTGTGAGCGCTCTCTTCAGTGTTAACCTTTTGATCTGGGATGGTGCGTTCATTCCTAGTACTTAGGTTCCCTTAACAAAGTTAAAATCAGTTAATAAAAGTGTGCTGCTTTTGAAAAAACGTGACTACCTTGGGTTTGAAGGTATTCTTGGTAGGGTGACACAAAGCCAAAGTTTTGATGAAAGGATACCTAGCAGAGGATGGTTTCGATCCATCGACCTCTGGGTTATGGGCCCAGCACGCTTCCGCTGCGCCACTCTGCTGACACCCCAGATGGGACTCGAACCCACAATCCCTTGCTTAGGAGGCTAGTGCCTTATCCATTAGGCCACTGGGGCTCTTGGCTTGTCAGCAAACGCACAACGTTGTGGACATAGAAGAATTCATTCTGAAATATATGTAATAACGACACAGCTTTCTATCAATGCAATGTGTTAGTGCTCTATCTTGATTCAGTCTAAACCCTTTGCTCTGGAATGGTGTGTGCATTCCTTGGAATTAATAAAGTTAATAAAGTTAAAATCAGTCAATAAAAGTGTGCTGCTTTTGAAAAATGTGACTACCTTGGGTTTAAAGGTCACTCTTCTTTGTAGGGTGTCATATGATTCAGAGCCAAAGTTTTGATTCAAGGTTTCGTAGCAGAGGATGGTTTCAATCCATCAACCTCTGGGTTATGGGCCCAGCAAGCTTCCGCTGCGCCACTCTGCTGATGCCCCAGATGGGAATCAAGCCAGTGCTTTATCCATTAGGTCATTGAAGGTCATTCTTCTTTGTAGGGTGTCATATGACACAGGAGCCAAAGTTTTGATGCAAGGTTTCATAGCAGAGAATGGTTTCAATCCATCGACCTCTGGGTTATGGGTCCAGCACGCCCTCCATTTCGCCCACTCTGCTGACACCCCAGATGGGACTCCAACCCACAATCCCTGGCTTAGGAGGCCAGTGCCTTATCCATTAGGCCACTGGGGCACTTGGCTTGTCGGCAAACGCACAACGTTGTGTGCACTGTGCTAGTGCTCCATCTTGATTCAGTCTAAACCCTTTGCTCTGGAATGGTGTGTGCATTCCTTGGACTTAGGTTCCCTTAATAAAGTTAAAATCAGTCAATAAAAGTGTGCTGCTTTTGAAAAACGTGTCTACCTTGGGTTAGAAGGTCTTCTTGGTAGGGTGACACAAAGCCAAAGTTTCGATCCAAGGTTTCATAGCAGAGGATGGTTTCGATCCATCGACCTCTGGGTTATGGGCCCAGCACGCTTCCGCTGCGCCACTCTGCTGACACCCCAGATGGGTCTCGAACCCACAGTCCCTGGCTTAGGAGGCCAGTGCCTTATCCATTAGGCCACTGGGGCTCTTGGCTTGTCGGCAAACGCGACAACGTTGTGGACATAGAACAATTCATGATGTAATATATGTAATAACGACACAGCTTTCTATCAATGCATTGTGTGAGCTCTCTTCAGTGTTAACCTTTGATCTAGAATGGTGTGTTCATTCCTAGTACTTAGGTTCCCTTAACAAATTTAAAATCAGTCAATAAAAGTCAATCATTCTTCTTTGTAGGGTGTCATATGACACATGAGCCAAAGTTTTGATGCAAGGCTACTTGGCTCTTGGCCTGATGGCAAACGCACAACGTTGTGGTCATAGAAGAATTCATGCTGAAATATATGTAATAACGACACAGCTTTCTATCAATGCACTGTGCTAGTGCTCCATCTTGATTCAGTCTAAACCCTTTGCTCTGGAATGTTGTGTGCATTCCTTGGACTTAGGTTCCCTTAATAAAGTTAAAATCAGTCAATAAAAAGTGTGCTGCTTTTGAAAAACGTGACTACCTTGGGTTAGAAGGTCACTCTTCTTTGTAGGGTGTCATATGACACATGAGGCAAAGTTTTGATTCAAGACCACTTGGCTCTTGGCCTGATGGCAAACGCTACAACGTTGTGGTAATAGAAGAATTCATTCTGAAATATATGTAATAACGACACAGCTTTCTATCAATGCACTGTGTTAGCGCTCTATCTTGATTCAGTCTAAACCCTTTGCTCTGGAATGGTGTGTTCATTCCTTGTACTTAGGTTCCCTTAATAAAGTTAAAATCAGTCAACAGAAGTGTGCTGCTTTTGAAAAACGTGACTACCTTGGGTTTGAAGGTCACTCTTCTTTGTAGGGTGTCTTATGATACAGAGCCAAAGTTTTGATTCAAGGTTTCATTGCAGAGGATGATTTCAATCCATCAACCTCCGGGTTATGGGCCCAGAAAGCTTCAGCTGCGCCCACTCTGCTGACACCCCAGATGGGAATCAAACCCACAATCCCTGGCTCAGGAGGCCAGTGCTTTATCCATTAGGTCATTGAAGGTCATTCTTCTTCGTAGGGTGTCATATGACACATGAGCAAAAGTTTTGATGCAAGGTTTCATAGCAGAGGATGGTTTCGATCCATCGACCTCTGGGTTATGGGCCCGGGACGCTTCCGCTGCGCCACTCTGCTGACACCCCAGATGGGACTCGAACCCACAATCCCTGGCTTAGGAGGCCAGTGCCTTATCCATTAAGCCCCTGGGGCTCTTGGCTTGTCGGCAAATGTACAACGTTGTGGACATAGAAGAATTCATGCTGAAATACATGTAATAACGACACAGCTTCCTATCAATGCACTGTGTTAGCGCTCTATCGTGCTTCAGTCTTAACCATTTGATCTGGAATGGTGCGTTCATTCCTAGTACTTAGGTTCCCTTAACAAAGTTAAAATCAGTTAATAAAAGTGTGCTGCTTTTGAAAAAACATGACTACCTTGGGTTTGAAGGTATTCTTGGTAGGGTGACACAAAGCCAAAGTTTTGATGAAAGGATACCTAGCAGAGGATGGTTTCGATCCATCGACCTCTGGGTTATGGACCCAGCACGCTTCTGCTGCGCCACTCTGCTGACACCCCAGATGGGTCTCGAACCCACAGTCCCTGGCTTAGGAGGCCAGTGCTTTATCCATTAGGCCACTGGGGCTCTTGGCTCGTCGGCAAACGCACAACGTTGTGGACATAGAACAATTCATGATGTAATATATGTAATAACGACACAGCTTTCTATCAATGCATTGTGTGAGCGCTCTCTTCAGTGTTAACCTTTTGATCTAGAATGGTGTGTTCATTCCTAGTACTTAGGTTCCCTTAACAAATTTAAAATCAGTCAATAAAAGTCAATCATTCTTCTTTGTAGGGTGTCATATGACACATGAGCCAAAGTTTTAATGCAAGGCTACTTGGCTCTTGGCCTGATGGCAAACGCACAACGTTGTGGTCATAGAAGAATTCATGCTGAAATATATGTAATAACGACACAGCTTTCTATCAATGCACTGTGCTAGTGCTCCATCTTGATTCAGTCTAAACCCTTTGCTCTGGAATGGTGTGTGCATTCCTTGGAATTAGGTTCCCTTAATAAAGTTAAAATCAGTCAATAAAAGTGTGCTGCTTTTGAAAAACGTGACTACCTTGGGTTAGAAGGTCACTCTTCTTTGTAGGGTGTCATATGACACATGAGGCAAAGTTTTGATTCAAGACCACTTGGCTCTTGGCCTGATGGCAAACGCACAACGTTGTGGTAATAGAAGAATTCATTCTGAAATATATGTAATAACGACACAGCTTTCTATCAATGCACTGTGTTAGCGCTCTATCTTGATTCAGTCTAAACCCTTTGCTCTGGAATGGTGTGTTCATTCCTTGTACTTAGGTTCCCTTAATAAAGTTAAAATCAGTCAACAGAAGTGTGCTGCTTTTGAAAAACGTGACTACCTTGGGTTTGAAGGTCACTCTTCTTTGTAGGGTGTCTTATGATACAGAGCCAAAGTTTTGATTCAAGGTTTCATTGCAGAGGATGATTTCAATCCATCAACCTCCGGGTTATGGGCCCAGAAAGCTTCCGCTGCGCCACTCTGCTGACACCCCAGATGGGAATCAAACCCACAATCCCTGGCTCAGGAGGCCAGTGCTTTATCCATTAGGTCATTGAAGGTCATTCTTCTTCGTAGGGTGTCATATGACACATGAGCAAAAGTTTTGATGCAAGGTTTCATAGCAGAGGATGGTGTCGATCCATCGACCTCTGGGTTATGGGCCCGGGACGCTTCCGCTGCGCCACTCTGCTGACACCCCAGATGGGACTCGAACCCACAATCCCTGGCTTAGGAGGCCAGTGCCTTATCCATTAAGCCCCTGGGGCTCTTGGCTTGTCGGCAAATGTACAACGTTGTGGACATAGAAGAATTCATGCTGAAATACATGTAATAACGACACAGCTTCCTATCAATGCACTGTGTTAGCGCTCTATCGTGCTTCAGTCTTAACCTTTTGATCTGGAATGGTGCGTTCATTCCTAGTACTTAGGTTCCCTTAACAAAGTTAAAATCAGTTAATAAAAGTGTGCTGCTTTTGAAAAAACATGACTACCTTGGGTTTGAAGGTATTCTTGGTAGGGTGACACAAAGCCAAAGTTTTGATGAAAGGGTACCTAGCAGAGGATGGTTTCGATCCATCGACCTCTGGGTTATGGGCCCAGCACGCTTCTGCTGCGCCACTCTGCTGACACCCCAGATGGGTCTCGAACCCACAGTCCCTGGCATAGGAGGCCAGTGCCTTATCCATTAGGCCACTGGGGCTCTTGGCTCGTCGGCAAACGCACAACGTTGTGGACATAGAACAATTCATGATGTAATATATGTAATAACGACACAGATTTATATCAATGCATTGTGTGAGCGCTCTCTTCAGTGTTAACCTTTTGATCTAGAATGGTGTGTTCATTCCTTGTACTTAGGTTCCCTTAATAAAGTTAAAATCAGTCAACAGAAGTGTGCTGCTTTTGAAAAACGTGACTACCTTGGGTTTGAAGGTCACTCTTCTTTGTAGGGTGTCTTATGATACAGAGCCAAAGTTTTGATTCAAGGTTTCATTGCAGAGGATGATTTCAATCCATCAACCTCCGGGTTATGGGCCCAGAAAGCTTCCGCTGCGCCACTCTGCTGACACCCCAGATGGGAATCAAACCCACAATCCCTGGCTCAGGAGGCCAGTGCTTTATCCATTAGGTCATTTAAGGTCATTCTTCTTCGTAGGGTGTCATATGACACATGAGCAAAAGTTTTGATGCAAGGTTTCGTAGCAGAGGATGGTTTCGATCCATCGACCTCTGGGTTATGGGCCCAGCACGCTTCCGCTGCGCCACTCTGCTGACACCCCAGATGGGACTCGAACCCACAATCCCTGGCTTAGGAGGCCAGTGCCTTATCCATTAGGCCACTGGGGCTCTTGGCTTTTGACAAACACACAACGTTGTGGACATAGAAGAATTCATGCTGACATATATATGTAATAACGACACAGCTTTCTATCAATGCACTGTGTGACCGCTCTCTTCAGTGTTAACCTTTTGATCTGGAATGGTGTGTTCATTCCTAGTACTTAGGTTCCCTTAAAAAATTTAAAATCAGTCAATAAAAGTCAATCATTCTTCTTTGTAGGATGTCATATGACACATGAGGCAAAGTTTTGATGCAAGGCCACTTGGCTCTTGGCCTGATGGCAAACGCACAACGTTGTGGTAATAGAAGAATTCATGCTGAAATATATGTAATAACGACACAGCTTTCTATCAATGCACTGTGTTAGAGCTCTATCTTGATTCAGTCTAAACCCTTTGCTCTGGAATGGTGTGTTCATTCATTGTACTTAGGTTCCCTTAATAAAGTTAAAATCAGTCAATAAAAGTGTGCTGCTTTTGAAAAATGTGACTACCTGGGTTTGAAGGTCACTCTTCTTTGTAGGGTGTCATATGTTTCAGAGCCAAAGCTTTGATTCAGGGTTTCAGTAGCAGAGGACGGTTTCAATCCATCAACCTCTGGGTTATGGGCCCAGTAAGCTTCCGCTGCGCCACTCTGCTGATGCCCCAGACGGGAATCAAGCCAGTGCTTTATCCATTAGGTCATTGAAGGTCACTCTTCTTTGTAGGGTGTCTTATGATACAGATCAAAGTTTTGATTCAAGGTTTTATTGCAGAGGATGATTTCAATCCATCAACCTCTGGAGTTATTCAAGTAGGGTGTCATATGACACATGAGCCAAAGTTTTTGATGCTAGCGTTTCATAGCAGAGAATGGTTTTGATCCATCGACCTCTGGGTTATGGGCCCAGCTGCGCTTCCGCTGTGCCAATCTGCTGACACCCCAGTTGGGACTCGAACCCACAATGTCGCTGGCAGGAGGCCAGTGCCTTATCCATTAGGCCACTGGGGCTCTTGGCTTTTTTGGCAAACGCTAACGTTGTGGACATAGAAGAATTCATGCTGAAATATATGTAATAACGACACAGCTTTCTATCAATGCACTGTGTTAGCGGCTCTATCGTGCTTCAGTCTTAACCTTTTGATCTGGAATGGTGTGTTCATTCCTTGTACTTAGGTTCCCTTAATAAAGTTAAAATCAGTCAATAAAGTGTGCTGCTTTTTGAAAAACGTGACTACCTTGGGTTTGAAGGTCACTCTTCTTTGTAGGGGTGTCATGATACAGAGCCAAAGTTTTGATTCAAGGTCACTTGGCTCTTGGCCTGATGGCAAACGCACAACGTTGTGGTAATAGAAGAATTCATGCTGAAATATATGTAATAACGACACAGCTTTCTATCAATGCCCTGTGTTAGCGCTCTATCTTGATTCAGTCTAAACCCTTTGCTCTGGAATGGTGTGTTCATTCCTTTGTACTTAGGTTCCCTTAATAAAGTTAAAATCAGTCAATAAAAGTGTGCTGCTTTTGAAAAACGTGACTACCTTGGGTTTGAAGGTCACTCTTCTTTGTAGGGTGTCTTATGAAACAGAGCCAAAGTTTTGATTCAAGGTTTCATTGCAGAGGATGATTTCGATCCATCAACCTCAGGTTATGGGCCCAGCAAGCTTCGCTGCGCCACTCTGCTGACACCACAGATGGGAATCAAACCCACAATCCCTGGCTCCAGGAGGCCAGTGCTTTATCCATGAGGTCATTCTTCTTACGTAGGGTGTCATATGACACATAAGCCAAAGTTTTGATGCAAGGTTTCATAGCAGAGGATGGTTTCGATCCATCGACCTCTGGGTTATGGGCCCAGCACGCTTCCGCTGTGCCAATCTGCTGACACCCCAGTTGGGACTCGAACCCACAATCGCTGGCTTAGGAGGCCAGTGCCTTATCCATTAGGCCACTGGGGCTCTTGGCGTTTTGGCAAACACACAACGTTGTGGACATAGAAGAATTCATGCTGAAATATATGTAATAACGACACAGCTTTCTATCAATGCACTGTGTGAGCGCTCTCTTCAGTGTTAACCTTTTGATCTGGGATGGTGCGTTCATTCCTAGTACTTAGGTTCCCTTAACAAAGTTAAAATCAGTTAATAAAAGTGTGCTGCTTTTGAAAAAACGTGACTACCTTGGGTTTGAAGGTATTCTTGGTAGGGTGACACAAAGCCAAAGTTTTGATGAAAGGATACCTAGCAGAGGATGGTTTCGATCCATCGACCTCTGGGTTATGGGCCCAGCACGCTTCCGCTGCGCCACTCTGCTGACACCCCAGATGGGACTCGAACCCACAATCCCTTGCTTAGGAGGCTAGTGCCTTATCCATTAGGCCACTGGGGCTCTTGGCTTGTCAGCAAAGCGCTAGCGTTGTGGACATAGAAGAATTCATTCTGAAATATATGTAATAACGACACAGCTTTCTATCAATGCAATGTGTTAGTGCTCTATCTTGATTCAGTCTAAACCCTTTGCTCTGGAATGGTGTGTGCATTCCTTGGAATTAATAAAGTTAATAAAGTTAAAATCAGTCAACAGAAGTGTGCTGCTTTTGAAAAACGTGACTACCTTGGATTTGAAGGTCACTCTTCTTTGTAGGGTGTCTTATGATACAGAGCCAAAGTTTTGATTCAAGGTTTCATTGCAGAGGATGATTTCAATCCATCAACATCCGGGTTATGGGCCCAGAAAGCTTCCGCTGCGCCACTCTGCTGACACCCCAGATGGGAATCAAACCCACAATCCCTGGCTCAGGAGGCCAGTGCTTTATCCATTAGGTCATTGAAGGTCATTCTTCTTCGTAGGGTGTCATATGACACATGAGCAAAAGTTTTGATGCAAGGTTTCGTAGCAGAGGATGGTTTCGATCCATCGACCTCTGGGTTATGGGCCCAGCACGCTTCCGCTGTGCCAATCTGCTGACAGCCCAGATGGGACTCGAACCCACAATCCCTGGCTTAGGAGGCCAGTGCCTTATCCATTAGGCCACTGGGGCTCTTGGCTTTTGACAAACACACAACGTTGTGGACATAGAAGAATTCATGCTGACATATATGTAATAACGACACAGCTTTCTATCAATGCACTGTGTGACCGCTCTCTTCAGTGTTAACCTTTTGATCTGGAATGGTGTGTTCATTCCTAGTACTTAGGTTCCCTTAAAAAATTTAAAATCAGTCAATAAAATTCAATGATTCTTCTTTGTAGGATGTCATATGACACATGAGGCAAAGTTTTGATGCAAGGCCACTTGGCTCTTGGCCTGATGGCAAACGCACAACGTTGTGGTAATAGAAGAATTCATGCTGAAATATATAATATAACGACACAACTTTCTATCAATGCACTGTGCTAGTGCTCCATCTTGATTCAGTCTAAACCCTTTGCTCTGGAATGGTGTGTTCATTCCTTGTACTTAGGTTCCCTTAATAAAGTTAAAATCAGTCAATAAAAGTGTGCTGCTTTTGAAAAATGTGCCTACCTTGGGTTTGAAGGTCACTCTTCTTTGTAGGGTGTCATATGTTTCAGAGCCAAAGCTTTGATTCAGGGTTTCGTAGCAGAGGACGGTTTCAATCCATCAACCTCTGGGTTATGGGCCCAGCAAGCTTCCGCTGCGCCACTCTGCTGATGCCCCAGATGGGAATCAAGCCAGTGCTTTATCCATTAGGTCATTGATGGTCACTCTTCTTTGTAGGGTGTCTTATGATACAGATCCAAAGTTTTGATTCAAGGTTTTATTGCAGAGGATGATTTCAATCCATCAACCTCTGGGTTATTCGTAGGGTGTCATATGACACATGAGCCAAAGTTTTGATGCAACGTTTCATAGCAGAGAATGGTTTCGATCCATCGACCTCTGGGTTATGGGCCCAGCACGCTTCCGCTGTGCCAATCTGCTGACACCCCAGTTGGGACTCGAACCCACAATCGCTGGCTTAGGAGGCCAGTGCCTTATCCATTAGGCCACTGGGGCTCTTGGCTTTTTGGCAAACGCACAACGTTGTGGACATAGAAGAATTCATGCTGAAATATATGTAATAACGACACAGCTTTCTATCAATGCACTGTGTTAGCGCTCTATCGTGCTTCAGTCTTAACCTTTTGATCTGGAATGGTGTGTTCATTCCTTGTACTTAGGTTCCCTTAATAAAGTTAAAATCAGTCAATAAAAGTGTGCTGCTTTTGAAAAACGTGACTACCTTGGGTTTGAAGGTCACTCTTCTTTGTAGGGTGTCATATGATACAGAGCCAAAGTTTTGATTCAAGGTTTCATTGCAGAGGATGATTTCAATCCATCAACCTCCGGGTTATGGGCCCCAGAAAGCTTCCCGCTCGCCACTCTGCTGACACCCCAGATGGGACTCGAATCCACAATCCCACCTGGCTTAGGAGGCCAGTGCCTTATCCATTAGGCCACTGGGGCTCTTTGCTTTTGACAAACACACAACGTTGTGGACATAGAAGAATTCATGCTGACATATATGTAATAACTGACACAGCTTTCTATCAATGCACTGTGTGACCGCTCTCTTCAGTGTTAACCTTTTGATCTGGAATGGTTGTGTTCATTCCTAGTATGCCTAGGTTCCCTTAAAATTTAAAATCAGTCAATAAAAGTCAATCATTCTTCTTTGTAGGATGTCATATGACACATGAGGCAAAGTTTTGATGCAAGGCCACTTGGCTCTTGGCCTGATGGCAAAGCGCACAACGTTGTGGTAATAGAAAAATTCATGCTGAAATATATGTAATAACGACGCAGCTTTCTATCAATGCACTGTGTTAGAGCTCTATCTTGATTCAGTCTAAAACCCTTTGCTCTGGAATGGTGTGTTCATTCATTGTACTTAGGTTCCCTTAATAAAGTTAAAATCAGTCAATAAAAGTGTGCTGCTTTTTGAAAAATGTGACTACCTTAGGTTTGAAGGTCACTCTTCTTTGTAGGAGTGTCATATGTTTCAGAGCCAAAGCTTTGATTCAGGGTTTCGTAGCAGAGGACGGTTTCAATCCACCAACCTCTGGGTTATGGGCCCAGCAAGCTTCGCTGCACCACTCTGCTGATGCCCCAGATGGGAATCAAGCCAGTGCTTTATCCATTAGGTCATTGATGGTCACTCTTCTTTGTAGGGGATGTCTTATGATACAGATCAAAGTTTTGATTCAAGGTTTTATTGCAGAGGATGATTTCAATCCATCAACCTCTGGGTTATTAAGTAGGGTGTCATATGACACATGAGCCAAAGAAGTTTTGATGCAACGTTTCATAGCAGAGAATGGTTTCGATCCATCGACCTCTGGGTTATGGGCCCAGCACGCTTCGCTGTGCCCAATCTGCTGACACCCCAGTTGGGACTCACCCACAATCGCTGGCTTAGGAGGCCAGTGCCTTATCCGATTAGGCCACTGGGGCTCTTGGCTTTTAAGCAAACGCGCACAACGTTGTGGACATAGAAGAATTCATGCTGAAATATATGTAATAGCGACACAGCTTTCTATCAATGCACTGTGTTAAGCTCTATAGTGCTTCAGTCTTAACCTTTTGATCTGGAATGGTGTGTTCATTCCTTGTACTTAGGTTCCCTTAATAAAGTTAAAATCAGTCAATAAAAGTGTGCTGCTTTTGAAAAACGTGACTACCTTGGGTTTGAAGGTCACTCTTCTTTGTAGGGTGTCATATGATACAGAGCCAAAGTTTTGATTCAAGGTTTCATTGCAGAGGATGATTTCAATCCATCAACCTCCGGGTTATGGGCCCAGAAAGCTTCCGCTGCGCCACTCTGCTGACACCCCAGATGGGACTCGAATCCACAATCCCTGGCTTAGGAGGCCAGTGCCTTATCCATTAGGCCACTGGGGCTCTTTGCTTTTGACAAACACACAACGTTGTGGACATAGAAGAATTCATGCTGACATATATGTAATAACGACACAGCTTTCTATCAATGCACTGTGTGACCGCTCTCTTCAGTGTTAACCTTTTGATCTGGAATGGTGTGTTCATTCCTAGTACTTAGGTTCCCTTAAAAAATTTAAAATCAGTCAATAAAAGTCAATCATTCTTCTTTGTAGGATGTCATATGACACATGAGGCAAAGTTTTGATGCAAGGCCACTTGGCTCTTGGCCTGATGGCAAACGCACAACGTTGTGGTAATAGAAGAATTCATGCTGAAATATATGTAATAACGACACAGCTTTCTATCAATGCACTGTGTTAGAGCTCTATCTTGATTCAGTCTAAACCCTTTGCTCTGGAATGGTGTGTTCATTCATTGTACTTAGGTTCCCTTAATAAAGTTAAAATCAGTCAATAAAAGTGTGCTGCTTTTGAAAAATGTGACTACCTTGGGTTTGAAGGTCACTCTTCTTTGTAGGGTGTCATATGTTTCAGAGCCAAAGCTTTGATTCAGGGTTTCGTAGCAGAGGACGGTTTCAATCCACCAACCTCTGGGTTATGGGCCCAGCAAGCTTCCGCTGCACCACTCTGCTGATGCCCCAGATGGGAATCAAGCCAGTGCTTTATCCATTAGGTCATTGATGGTCACTCTTCTTTGTAGGGTGTCTTATGATACAGATCCAAAGTTTTGATTCAAGGTTTTATTGCAGAGGGATGATTTCAATCCATCAACCTCTGGAGTTATTCAATAGGGTGTCATATGACACATGAGCCAAAGTTTTGATGCAACGTTTCATAGCAGAGAATGGTTTCGATCCATCGACCTCTGGGTTATGGGCCCAGCACGCTTCCGCTGTGCCAATCTGCTGACACCCCAGTTGGGACTCGAACCCACAATCGCTGGCTTAGGAGGCCAGTGCCTTATCCATTAGGCCACTGGGGCTCTTGGCTTTTTGGCAAACGCACAACGTTGTGGACATAGAAGAATTCATGCTGAAATATATGTAATAACGACACAGCTTTCTATCAATGCACTGTGTTAGCGCTCTATCGTGCTTCAGTCTTAACCTTTTGATCTGGAATGGTGTGTTCATTCCTTGTACTTAGGTTCCCTTAATAAAGTTAAAATCAGTCAATAAAAGTGTGCTGCTTTTTGAAAAAAACGTGACTACCTTGGGTTTGAAGGTCACTCTTCTTTGTAGGGTGTCATATGATACAGAGCCAAAGTTTTGATTCAAGGTTTCATTGCAGAGGATGATTTCAATCCATCAACCTCCGGGTTATGGGCCCAGAAAGCTTCCATCATGCCACTCTACTGACACCCCAGATGGGAATCAAACCCACAATCCCTGGCTCAGGAGGCCAGTGCTTTATCCATTAGGTCATTTAAGGTCATTCTTCTTCGTAGGGTGTCACATGACACATGAGCAAAAGTTTTTGATGCAAGGTTTCAAGTAGCAGAGGATGGTTTCGATCCATCGACCTCTGGGTTATGGGCCCAGCACGCTTCCGCTCGCCACTCTGCTGACACCCCAGATGGGACTCGAACCCACAATCCCTGGCTTAGGAGGCCAGTGCCTCCTTATCCATTAGGCCACTGGGGCTCTTAGCTTTCGACAAACACACAACGTTGTGGACATAGAAAGATTCATGCTGACATATATGTAATAGCGACACAGCTTTCTATCAATGCACTGTGTGATCGGCTCTCTTCAGTGTTAACCTTTTTGATCTGGAATGGTGTGTTCATTCCTAGTACTTAGGTTCCCTTAAAAATTTAAAATCAGTCCAATAAAAGTCAATCATTCTTCTTTGTAGGATGTCATATGACACATGAGGCAAAGTTTTTGATGCAAAGGCCACTTGGCTCTTGGCCTGATGGCAAACGCACAACGTTAGGTAATAGAAGAATTCATGCTGAAATATATGTAATAACGACACAGCTTTCTATCAATGCACTGTGTTTAGAGCTCTATCTTGATTCAGTCTAAACCCTTTGCTCTGGAATGGTGTGTTCATTCATTGTACTTAGGTTCCCTTAATAAAGTTAAAATCAGTCAATAAAAGTGTGCTGCTTTTGAAAATGTGACTACCTTGGGTTTGAAGGTCACTCTTCTTTGTAGGGTGTCATATGTTTCAGAGCCAAAGCTTTGATTCAGGGTTTCGTAGCAGAGGGCGGTTTCAATCCATCAACCTCTGGGTTATGGGCCCAGCAAGCTTCGCTCGCCACTCTGCTGATGCCCCAGATGGGAATCAAGCCAGTGCTTTATCCATTAGGTCATTGAAGGTCACTCTTCTTTGTAGGGTGTCTTATGATACAGATCAAAGTTTTGATTCAAGGTTTTATTGGAGAGGATGATTTCAATCCATCAACCTCTGGGTTATTAAGTAGGGTGTCATATGACACATGAGCCAAAGTTTTGATGCAACGTTTCGCAGCAGAGAATGGTTTCGATCCATCGACCTCTGGGTTATGGGCCCAGCAACGCTTCCGCTGTGCCAATCTGCTGACACCCAGTTGGGACTCGAACCCACAATCAGCTGGCTTAGGAGGCCAGTGCCTTATCCATTAGGCCACTGGGGCTCTTGGCTTTTTAACAAACGCACAACGTTGTGGACATAGAAGAATTCATGCTGAAATATATGTAATAGCGACACAGCTTTCTATCAATGCACTGTGTTAGCTAACTATCGTGCTTCAGTCTTAACCTTTTGATCTGGAATGGTGTGTTCATTCCTTATTACTTAGGTTCCCTTAATAAAGTTAAAATCAGTCAATAAAAGTGTGCTGCTTTTGAAAAACGTGACTACCTTTGGGTTTGAAGGTCACTCTTCTTTGTAGGGTGTCATATGATACAGAGCCAAAGTTTTGATTCAAGGTCACTTGGCTCTTGGCCTGATGGCAAGCGCACAACGTTGTGGTAATAGAAGAATTCATGCTGAAATATATGTAATGTTGACACAGCTTTCTATCAATGCACTGTGTGACCGCTCTCTTCAGTGTTAACCTTTGATCTGGGATGGTGCGTTCATTCCTAGTACTTAGGTTCCCTTAACAAAGTTAAAATCAGTTAATAAAAGTGTGCTGCTTTTGAAAAAAACGTGACTACCTTTGGGTTTGAAGGTATTCTTGGTAGGGTGACACAAAGCCAAAGTTTTGATGAAAGGATTCCCTAGCAGAGGATGGTTTCGATCCATCGACCTCTGGGTTATGGGCCCAAGCCTTCGCTTCCGTAGCATCACTCTGCTGACACCCCAGATGGGACTCGAACCCACAATCCCTTGCTTAGGAGGCTAGTGCCTTATCCATTAGGCCACTGGGGCTCTTGGCTCTTGATTCAGTCTAAACCCTTTGCTCTGGAATGGTGTGTTCATTCCTTGTACTTAGGTTCCCTTAATAAAGTTAAAATCAGTCAATAAAAGTGTGCTGCTTTTGAAAAACGTGACTACCTTGGGTTTGAAGGTCACTCTTCTTTGTAGGGTGTCTTATGAAACAGAGCCAAAGTTTTGATTCAAGGTTTCATTGCAGAGGATGATTTCGATCCATCAACCTCCAGGTTATGGGCCCAGCAAGCTCACAGCTCGCCACTCTGCTGACACCACAGATGGGAATCAAACCCACAATCCCTGGCTCAGGAGGCCAGTGCTTTATCCATGAGGTCATTCTTCTTCGTAGGGTGTCATATGACACATGAGCCAAAGTTTTGATGCAAGGTTTCATAGCAGAGGATGGTTTCGATCCATCGACCTCTGGGTTATGGGCCCAGCACGCTTCCGCTGTGCCAATCAAGCCCCAGTTGGGACTCGAACCCACAATCGCTGGCTTAGGAGGCCAGTGCCTTATCCATTAGGCCACTGGGGCTCTTGGCGTTTTGGCAAACACACAACGTTGTGGACATAGAAGAATTCATGCTGAAATATATGTAATAACGACACAGCTTTCTATCAATGCCCTGTGTTAGCGCTCTATCTTGATTCAGTCTAAACCCTTTGCTCTGGAATGGTGTGTTCATTCCTTGTACTTAGGTTCCCTTAATAAAGTTAAAATCAGTCAATAAAAGTGTGCTGCTTTTGAAAAACGTGACTACCTTGGGTTTGAAGGTCACTCTTCTTTGTAGGGTGTCTTATGAAACAGAGCCAAAGTTTTGATTCAAGGTTTCATTGCAGAGGATGATTTCGATCCATCAACCTCCAGGTTATGGGCCCAGCAAAGCTTCGCTCGCCACTCTGCTGACACCACAGATGGGAATCAAACCCACAATCCCTGGCTCAGGAGGCCAGTGCTTTATCCATGAGGTCATTCTTCTTCGTAGGGTGTCATATGACACATGAGCCAAAGTTTTGATGCAAGGTTTCATAGCAGAGGATGGTTTCGATCCATCGACCTCTGGGTTATAACCCAGCACGCCTGCTGTGCCAATCAAGCCCCAGTTGGGACTCCTCAACCCACAATCGCTGGCTTAGGAGGCCAGTGCCTTATCCATTAGGCCACTGGGGCTCTTGGCGTTTTGGCAAACACACAACGTTGTGGACATAGAAGAATTCATGCTGAAATATATGTAATAACGACACAGCTTTCTATCAATGCCCTGTGTTAGCGCTCTATCTTGATTCAGTCTAAACCCTTTGCTCTGGAATGGTGTGTTCATTCCTTGTACTTAGGTTCCCTTAATAAAGTTAAAATCAGTCAATAAAAGTGTGCTGCTTTTGAAAAACGTGACTACCTTGGGTTTGAAGGTCACTCTTCTTTGTAGGGTGTCTTATGAAACAGAGCCAAAGTTTTGATTCAAGGTTTCATTGCAGAGGATGATTTCGATCCATCAACCTCCAGGTTATGGGCCCAGCAAGCTTCCGCTGCGCCACTCTGCTGACACCACAGATGGGAATCAAACCCACAATCCCTGGCTCAGGAGGCCAGTGCTTTATCCATGAGGTCATTCTTCTTCGTAGGGTGTCATATGACACATGAGCCAAAGTTTTGATGCAAGGTTTCATAGCAGAGGATGGTTTCGATCCATCGACCTCTGGGTTATGGGCCCAGCACGCTTCCGCTGTGCCAATCAAGCCCCAGTTGGGACTCGAACCCACAATCGCTGGCTTAGGAGGCCAGTGCCTTATCCATTAGGCCACTGGGGCTCTTGGCGTTTTGGCAAACACACAACGTTGTGGACATAGAAGAATTCATGCTGAAATATATGTAATAACGACACAGCTTTCTATCAATGCACTG
This sequence comes from Beaufortia kweichowensis, assembly GCA_019155185.1. Taxonomy (NCBI): domain Eukaryota; kingdom Metazoa; phylum Chordata; class Actinopteri; order Cypriniformes; family Gastromyzontidae; genus Beaufortia; species Beaufortia kweichowensis. The sequence continues at coordinate 15,541,810 of CM032802.1, read as the reverse complement.
TGTGAGCGGCTCTTCAGTGTTAACCTTTTGATCTGGGATGGTGCGTTCATTCCTAGTACTTAGGTTCCCTTAACAAAGAAGTTAAAATCAGTTAATAAAAGTGTTGCTGCTTTTGAAAAAACGTGACTACCTTGGGTTTGAAGGTATTCTTGGTAGGGTGACACAAAGCCAAAGTTTTGATGAAAGGATACCTAGCAGAGGATGGTTTTAGATCCATCGACCTCTGGGTTATGGGCCCAGCACGCTTCACTATCCACTCTGCTGACACCCCAGATGGGACTCGAACCCACAATCCCTTGCTTAGGAGGCTAGTGCCTTATCCATTAGGCCACTGGGGCTCTTGGCTTGTCAGCAAACGCACAACGTTGTGGACATAGAAGAATTCATTCTGAAATATATGTAATAACGACACAGCTTTCTATCAATGCAATGTGTTAGTGCTCTATCTTGATTCAGTCTAAACCCTTTGCTCTGGAATGGTGTGTGCATTCCTTGGAATTAATAAAGTTAATAAAGTTAAAATCAGTCAATAAAAGTGTGCTGCTTTTGAAAAATGTGACTACCTTGGGTTTAAAGGTCACTCTTCTTTGTAGGGTGTCATATGATTCAGAGCCAAAGTTTTGATTCAAGGTTTCGTAGCAGAGGATGGTTTCAATCCATCAACCTCTGGGTTATGGGCCCAGCAAGCTTCCGCTGCGCCACTCTGCTGATGCCCCAGATGGGAATCAAGCCAGTGCTTTATCCATTAGGTCATTGAAGGTCATTCTTCTTTGTAGGGTGTCATATGACACAGGAGCCAAAGTTTTGATGCAAGGTTTCATAGCAGAGAAAGGTTTCGATCCATCGACCTCTGGGTTATGGGTCCAGCACGCTCCGCTGCACCACTCTGCTGACACAGATGGTACCTCGAACCCACAATCCCTGGCTTAGGAGGCCAGTGCCTTATCCATTAGGCCACTGGGGCACTTGGCTTGTCGGCAAACGCGCAACGTTGTGTGTGCACTGTGCTAGTGCTCCATCTTGATTCAGTCTAAACCCTTTGCTCTGGAATGGTGTATTGTGCATTCCTTGGACTTAGGTTCCCTTAATAAAGTTAAAATCAGTCAATAAAAGTGTGCTGCTTTTGAAAAACGTGTCTACCTTGGGTTAGAAGGTCTTCTTGGTAGGGTGACACAAAGCCAAAGTTTCGATCCAAGGTTTCATAGCAGAGGGATGGTTTCGATCCATCGACCTCTGGGTTATGGGCCCAGCACGCATCGCTATGCCACTCTGCTGACACCCCAGATGGGTCTCGAACCCACAGTCCCTGGCTTAGGAGGCCAGTGCCTTATCCATTAGGCCACTGGGAATCTTGGCTTGTCGGCAAACAGCGCAAGCGTTGTGGACATAGAACAATTCATGATGTAATATATGTAATAACGACACAGCTTTCTATCAATGCATTGTGTGAAGCTCTCTTCAGTGTTAACCTTTTGATCTAGAATGGTGTGTCCATTCCTAGTACTTAGGTTCCCTTAACAAATTTAAAATCAGTCAATAAAAGTCAATCATTCTTCTTTGTAGGGTGTCATATGACACATGAGCCAAAGTTTTGATGCAAGAGCTACTTGGCTCTTGGCCTGATGGCAAACGCATAACGTTGTGGTCATAGAAGAATTCATGCTGAAATATATGTAATAACGACACAGCTTTCTATCAATGCACTGTGCTAGTGCTCCATCTTGATTCAGTCTAAACCCTTTGCTCTGGAATGGTGTGTGCATTCCTTGGACTTAGGTTCCCTTAATAAAGTTAAAATCAGTCAATAAAGTGTGTGCTGCTTTTGAAAAACGTGACTACCTTGGGTTAGAAGGTCACTCTTCTTTTGTAGGGTGTCATATGACACATGAGGCAAAGTTTTGATTCAAGACCACTTGGCTCTTGGCCTGATGGCAAACGCACACAACGTTGTGGTAATAGAAGAATTCATTCTGAAATATATGTAATAACGACACAGCTTTCTATCAATGCACTGTGTTGGCGCTCTATCTTGATTCAGTCTAAACCCTTTGCTCTGGAATGGTGTGTTCATTCCTTGTACTTAGGTTCCCTTAATAAAGTTAAAATCAGTCAACAGAAGTGTGCTGCTTTTGAAAAACGTGACTACCTTGGGTTTGAAGGTCACTCTTCTTTGTAGGGTGTCTTATGATACAGAGCCAAAGTTTTGATTCAAGGTTTCATTGCAGAGGATGATTTCAATCCATCAACCTCCGGGTTATGGGCCCAGAAAGCTTCCGCTGCGCCACTCTGCTGACACCCCAGATGGGAATCAAACCCACAATCCCTGGCTCAGGGAGGCCAGTGCTTTATCCATTAGGTCATTGAAGGTCATTCTTCTTCGTAGGGTGTCATATGACACATGAGCAAAGTTTTGATGCAAGGTTTCAGAGCAGAGGATGGTTTCGATCCATCGACCTCTGGGTTATGGGCCCAGCTGCGCTTCGCTGTGCCAATCTGCTGACACCCCAGATGGGACTCGAACCCACAATCCCTGGCTTAGGAGGCCAGTGCCTTATCCATTAGGCCACTGGGGCTCTTGGCTTTGACAAACACACACACGTTGTGGACATAGAAGAATTCATGCTGACATATATGTAATAACGACACAGCTTTCTATCAATGCACTGTGTGACCGCTCTCTTCAGTGTTAACCTTTTGATCTGGAATGGTGTGTTCATTCCTAGTACTTAGGTTCCCTTAAAAAATTTAAAATCAGTCAATAAAAGTCAATGATTCTTCTTTGTAGGATGTCATATGACACATGAGGCAAAGTTTTGATGCAAGGCCACTTGGCTCTTGGCCTGATGGCAAACGACAACGTTGTGGTAATAGAAGAATTCATGCTGAAATATATGTAATAACGACACAGCTTTCTATCAATGCACTGTGCTAGTGCTCCATCTTGATTCAGTCTAAACCCTTTGCTCTGGAATGGTGTGTTCATTCCTTTGTACTTAGGTTCCCTTAATAATAAAGTTAAAATCAGTCAATAAAAGTGTGCTGCTTTTGAAAAACGTGACTACCTTGGGTTTGAAGGTTACTCTTCTTTGTAGGGTGTCTTATGAAACAGAGCCAAAGTTTTGATTCAAGGTTTCATTGCAGAGGATGATTTCGATCCATCAACCTCCAGGTTATGGGCCCAGCAAGCTTCACTGCACCACTCTGCTGACAGCCCAGATGGGAATCAAACCCACAATCCCTGGCTTAGGAGGCCAGTGCCTTATCCATTAGGCCACTGGGGCTCTTGTCTTTTAACTAGCAAACGCACAACGTTGTGGACATAGAAGAATTCATGCTGAAATATATGTAATAAACGACACAGCTTTTCTATCAATGTACTGTGTTAGCGGCTCTATCGTGCTTCAGTCTTAGCCTTTTGATCTGGAATGGTGTGTTCATTCCTTGTACTTAGGTTCCCTTAATAAAGTTAAAATCAGTCAATAAAAGTGTGCTGCTTTTGAAAAACGTGACTACCTTGGGTTTGAAGGTCACTCTTCTTTGTAGGGTGTCATATGATACAGAGCCAAAGTTTTGATTCAAGGTCACTTGGCTCTTGGCCTGATGGCAAACGCACAACGCTGTGGTAATAGAAGAATTCATGCTGAAATATATGTAATAACGACACAGCTTTCTATCAATGCACTGTGTTAGCTCTATCTTGATTCAGTCTAAACCCTTTGCTCTGGAATGGTGTGTTCATTCCTTGTACTTAGGTTCCCTTAATAAAGTTAAAATCAGTCAATAAAAGTGTGCTGCTTTTGAAAAACGTGACTACCTTGGGTTTGAAGGTAACTCTTCTTTGTAGGGTGTCTTATGAAACAGAGCCAAAGTTTTGATTCACGATTTCATTGCAGAGGATGATTTCGATCCATCAACCTCCAGGTTATGGGCCCAGCAAGCTTCACGCTTTCGCCACTCTGCTGACACCACAGATGGGAATCAAACCCACAATCCCTGGCTCAGGAGGCCAGTGCCTTATCCATTAGGCCACTGGGGCTCTTGGCTTTTGGCAAACACACAACGTTGTGGACATAGAAGAATTCATGCTGAAATATATGTAATAACGACACAGCTTTCTATCATCCATAAGGTCATTCTTCTTCGTAGGGTGTCATATGACACATGAGCCAAAGTTTTGATGCAAGGTTTCATAGCAGAGGATGGTTTGATCCATCGACCTCTGGGTTATGGGCCCAGCACGCTTCGCTCGCCACTCTGCTGACACCCCAGATGGGTCTCGAACCCACAGTCCCAGGCTTAGAGGCCAGTGCCTTATCCATTAGGCCACTGGGGCTCTTGGCGTGTCGACAAGCGCACAACGTTGTGGACATAGAACAATTCATGATGTAATATATGTAATAACGACACAGCTTTCTATCAATGCATTGTGTGCGCGCTCTCTTCAGTGTTAACCTTTTTGATCTAGAATGGTGTGTCCATTCCTGGTACTTAGGTTCCCTTAACAAATTTAAAATCAGTCAATAAAAGTCAATCATTCTTCTTTGTAGGGTGTCATATGACACATGAGCCAAAGTTTTGATGCAAGGCTACTTGGCTCTTGGCCTGATGGCAAGCGCACAACGTTGTGGTCATAGAAGAATTCATGCTGAAATATATGTAATAGCGACACAGCTTTCTATCAATGCACTGTGCTAGTGCTCCATCTTGATTCAGTCTAAACCCTTTGCTCTGGAATGGTGTGTGCATTCCTTGGACTTAGGTTCCCTTAATAAAGTTAAAATCAGTCAATAAAAGTGTGCTGCTTTTGAAAAACGTGACTACCTTAGGTTAGAAGGTCACTCTTCTTTGTAGGGTGTCATATGACACATGAGGCAAAGTTTTGATTCAAGACCACTTGGCTCTTGGCCTGATGGCAAACGCTACAACGTTGTGGTAATAGAAGAATTCATTCTGAAATATATGTAATAACGACACAGCTTTCTATCAATGCACTGTGTTAGCGCCTATCTTGATTCAGTCTAAACCCTTTGCTCTGGAATGGTGTGTTCATTCCTTGTACTTAGGAATAATAAAAGTGTGCTGCTTTTGAAAAACGTGACTACCTTGGGTTTGAAGGTCACTCTTCTTTGTTGGGTGTCTTATGAAACAGAGCCAAAGTTTTGATTCAAAGGTTTCATTGCAGAGGATGATTTCGATCCATCAACCTCCAGGTTATGGGCCCAGCAAGCTTCATGCCACTCTGCTGACACCACAGATGGGAATCAAACCCACAATCCCTGGCTCAGGAGGCCAGTGCTTTATCCATAAGGTCATTCTTCTTCCGTAGGGTGTCATATGACACATGAGCCAAAGTTTTGATGCAAGGTTTCATAGCAGAGGATGGTTTCGATCCATCGACCTCTGGGTTATGGGCCCAGCCTCCGCTTCCGCTGTGCCAATCTACTGACACCCCAGTTGGGACTCAAACCCACAATCGCTGGCTTAGGAGGCCAGTGCCTTATCCATTAGGCCACTGGGGCTCTTGGCTTTTTAGCAAACACACAGCGTTGTGGACATAGAAGAATTCATGCTGAAATATATGTAATAACGACACAGCTTTCTATCAATGCACTGTGTGAGCTCTCTTCAGTGTTAACCTTTTGATCTGGGATGGTGCGTTTTCATTCCTAGTACTTAGGTTCCCTTAACAAAGTTAAAATCAGTTAATAAAAGTGTGCTGCTTTTGAAAAACGTGACTACCTTGGGTTTGAAGGTATTCTTGGTAGGGTGACACAAAGCCAAAGTTTTGATGAAAGGATACCTAGCAGAGGATGGTTTCGATCCATCGACCTCTGGGTTATGGGCCCAGCACGCTTCCGCTGCGCCACTCTGCTGACACCCCAGATGGGACTCGAACCCACAATCCCTTGCTTAGGAGGCTAGTGCCTTATCCATTAGGCCACTGGGATCTTGGCTTGTCAGCAAACGCACAACGTTGTGGACATAGAACAATTCATGATGTAATATATGTAATACTTGACACAGCTTTCTATCAATGCATTGTGTGAGCTCTTCTTCAGTGTTAACCTTTTGATCTAGAATGGTGTGTCCATTCCTAGTACTTAGGTTCCCTTAACAAATTTAAAATCAGTCAATAAAAGTCAATCATTCTTCTTTGTAGGGTGTCATATGACACATGAGCCAAAGTTTTGATGCAAGGCTACTTGGCTCTTGGCCTGATGGCAAACGCACAATGTTGTGGTCATAGAAGAATTCATGCTGAAATATATGTAATAACGACACAGCTTTCTATCAATGCACTGTGCTAGTGCTCCATCTTGATTCAGTCTAAACCCTTTGCTCTGGAATGGTGTGTGCATTCCTTGGACTTAGGTTCCCTTAATAAAGTTAAAATCAGTCAATAAAAGTGTGCTGCTTTTGAAAAACGTGACTACCTTGGGTTAGAAGGTCACTCTTCTTTGTAGGGTGTCATATGACACATGAGGCAAAGTTTTGATTCAAGACCACTTGGCTCTTGGCCTGATGGCAAACGCACAACGTTGTGGTAATAGAAGAATTCATTCTGAAATATATGTAATAACGA